>CM057007.1:71700641-72300641 GCA_029891345.1 Dryococelus australis | reverse complement strand
AGTCTTGTTGGGCAGTTAGAACAGGGGATAATATGTGTACTGAAGAAAGTTAGGAAAGAAATTTCACAGGCGTGTGAATCGGACGTTGAAACCTAACATGCGATAAACCACAATTCCTAGTCATGGGGCATTACTTTGCACGTGATCTGAAACAGGTATCATTTGACTGTTGTTGCTGGTATCATTTCCATAATCGCTTGCAAAATAAATATTTCTTATTTCTTGCCGGAAGTCACTAGACAAAAATTAATCAAGGCAGTACAGGTTAACAAATTGCGAACAGTTTCGTTAGATATTCTGAAATTAATTTTACTGCAAAAAATAGATAAATCTAAAATGGTGAGAACTGATCTCCGTAACCCTTAAATTGCTGCATTAGTTTAATGTATCTGGTGCTTCAATAACTAATAGTTGTCCTATGATTTGACTTATGATGACTTAATAGTTGTTTCATTCTTACAGCCAAGTGAAATATGTGCTTGGTGGTAAGAGTATGTGGTATGAACCATTGGCCGACCAGATCTATATCAAATGCTCACAAATCATATTATGCACGGGCAAGAAACTTGATGCGCTGAGTACTGATCCTCTTTGGGTGCAGCTCAATTCATATGTGCAGTTTTAGTGCAACACAACCTCTAAAGTGGAGACAGGGGCTGAATATGATAACATTTCTAAAATCACAGCTACGAGAGTCTGCTGGCTACTTAGCTGGTCCACAATACAGCCACTTATATCTCCCAAGTGGAGTTTTCTTGATCACCAACTATATAAATATAAATTTTTCATTGTTACTGTTTCTTATTTTAAACTTTTCATAAGTGAGTGTTACCACATTTTTATTCACCTGCAATTCGGCCAAATATATCGAGGCTCCTAAAATGGAATTGTCTATATCTATACAGTTCCAAATTGTATAACCTGCAGCAGCAAATGATCATATAAAAACATTTTAAACTTAAAGATTTTTTTTTTTTATTATTATTTCTGAAATATGCCACATTTTTGCAGTAATGTATGTGAGTTTCCAAACAAATACTACGTAAAGGATTTTTAAGAGAAAATAAGTTTATGACTTAAGGGGAATGGTGCACGCAAACCATATATTTAGGATATATAATTTTTGTTATAACTGGTTTTACGGCGGATTTTTTTTTTTTTTTTTTTTTTTTTTAATTGTTGGCTCGACAAGACGTCAATAACAATTTTGAGCACCTTCTTACATTGTTATAAAGTCACTGTGTTCGATATTCTCCGCTCACTGATTGAAGATAAGAAAACAAAAATTCTTTCTTTTCTTCCATCAGTGTTCTGATAGAAATGACGGTAGTGCATATCGAACAACGTAAAAAGGCGTTGAAAATTATTTGTCTTGTCGACCCAAAAAATCCGACAAACTCTTTGGTAAACGAATTATATCGAAAATAGGGTAAATATACGGCTTTCATGCACCATTCCCCTTAATTACTAGTTCTGTGCTACTGTAGGAAATTAGTATTATCAGCCAACAAATATAAAAGGAAACAATTCTCGCAGCTTAGAGAGAATTAGTAGAAGTAAGAGAAATAATGGTCTAACTTAGGTTTTGTAAATTTGAAACGACTGTAAATTATTGTCATTTGAATTAACTGTGTCACTGCGTCAACTTGTATAATTTATATATGCTAGTTATATCAGATTTGAAAATTTTCGAGAATTTTCGCTTTCATGTTTTGCAAAGTGCGCCTATTTCTCCTTCACAATACGAAGTGTGACGAGGGAAAGGTTTTGTATACAAAGACACAAATGTATGATATCGCCATAGTAAAGGCATATCCAGAGGGCGAAGGGGCTGCATCTCCCACTGAAACGACAGCACAGTGTTTATGTGGTTTCTCAATCTCAAGCTATTATTAAAATCGCATGTGTATAGATTAGGAATGTAAGTATCAGTGTTCGTAACATACTGTTTACCACATTTCTTATCTTTAGCCTACACTCATAAGGAAAGATGGACTTACGTAATCACGTGAATGTCTATCTGGAATGTATAGCCCCCCCCCCCCCTTCTCACAAATAACTTTTGAACCAGTAAATCGAATTTCACCGAACTCGGTCTACATATAGTATTTAGCAAGTACATCTGATTTTTAGAGATTTCGATCACACCAGGTACATATTTCCAAATTGGTGGATATTTTAAGATTTCTGACACTATGATATATTTTGGGAACCATCCAACAGATTAAAACCGAGTTTGGTACATTGATAGTGTATGAAGTATAAATTTTATTTAGAATGCAATAATTTTTTCGTCAGCCATTTTAAATGATAATGCAACATAAATAAATATTTCTCTTACTTTACGTCTTGTGAGCTAAGCAACTGATTCCCGCCGAATTTTGCATAGAAGTAGTGTACAGTAGATCACGTAAACTTACACGTTTTAAGTAAGTCTGGAATTATTTACAAAATCACTGCCATGTAAATAATTTAAATATGTTAATCATATACGGCATAATAAAAAATTTACCACTTTCAGTTAAAATTTGTATGCTGTTAGTATGAATTAAAAGCATGACATATTCTTATAAAACTCTATTTTGGACGCCTTTTTGGGTGATAATCATTGGTAATAAAATGTAACATTTATTCCATATCTTGGGATCCCATCTATTCCCACTGAATTTTTCATATAAGTAGTACTACAGTAGGTTATGTAAGCATGCATATTTTAAAGGGTCAGATATTGTTTCAAAACGGCGGTAATGTAAATTGTATATATAAGTGGGTTGTATCTATTAAATAATATGACGAATTTCAACCCAATATGTATGCTGACAGTATAATTAGAAGAATCACACATGCCTCTACACAGCCTGGTTTTCGGCCTATTTTACAATAGCGCTAAAAGAGAAAAAAAACACTTTATGCCATATCCTAGGAACCAGTCAAACTATTCTCACCTATTTTTACACAGTTGATGTTACAGTAGTTCATGTAAATTTACATAATTTAAGTGACTCACATACCTCTTTTCAAAATTAAATTCCTGAAAATATTTGAGATTTGGTAAACCCAGACTACGAAATTCTATACCGATTACAATCGAAGTTAGTGCTCCGGATTTTAACTCCGTAATGCAGTTGGTTGTTCTGGGTTTGGATCCCGGGTAAGACTTGTGTATTTGTAATTATCTCTCCAGTATTGCACCGAGCAAGGTGTTGCAGTGGCGAATGCTGGAATGGTTGCTCAATACAGGCCATCGCCGACGCCGTCTTCCCAGTCCCTGCTTCGCTGATAAACTTACTCTGTCTCTTATGACCTCGTGGTCGATGAAATGTTAAGCCCTTCTACCTGTCAGTTCCAGTTTTGACAATGAGTGGATTTCCATATTCTGACTATTCACCAGAGCTCGCTCTACCTGCGCAGAGACGCAAAATTCACTGATTTGGTGACAGCTACAAGCGTTGTGGTGTTTGAAGAGCTTTGTTCAATTAACCATTATTCAGACAATCAGTGTTCCAACTGAAATATTATCTCCAATATTTGCAATAAACCAGTGTTCCAGGTCCAACTTCAAAGCTGTATACCACCCTTGGTATTCACTTTAGACCATAGGTTCTATATATGGCTTCAGCTTATTTTTTCGTGATTAACCAACAACCGAAGTTTGTCGGTCGAATTTAGACACATTCTCTATATATGTACACACATAGTTATTGGATTTTATATTTTTCACATTGTGATCTCAAAAAAATATTATTTCACCTTAAACAGCAATAAACAATATACACCTATAGCTAATCATAGATTATCGCTGGGGAGGATGGTAGGGTTGACAGAAGACATGTTCCAGGGCGAAGGAGGTAAAAGAGTGACAGTCTTTTGTGTGTTGCAGGTCCTGGAGCAGGGCTGAAGGGTGACAGTGGAGATTCTGGACCTAGAGGAGAGAAGGGCGATCTAGGACACAAGGGCGAGAAGGGGGACAGAGGCCCCACAGGCATGGCCGGTGTGCCGGGAGCCAATGGTGTTCAGGTACGACACTGCATTGGCAGACAAGCCGAGACATACAAACCCCTATTTAGCAGATAGTGGCTTTGACACCCAACCAAATGCAGAATTACAAATATGTACTTCATGCTCATAATGTCATCCCAGGATTCAAACCTAGGATCCCTCGTACTGTAATTTGTTGTGCCAAAATGCTATTCTATATCTATTTTTTTAATTGTAAATAAAATTATGTAGATCCTGCATTGTTTGATATCGAAAATAAACCCTACCGTCACTACATGAAAAGAATGGTTGAAACTATACTGATGTAACTGTATATTATTTATGATAATATACAATATTCCATTAAATGGTTTCAGAGAATTCTAGGGATGCAATCAGTGCCATTCTTGCTTTAACTTCAGGAGTGCATGTTCAGAGCTAGACTGTCATAGCCACCACGTGATATTAAGACAAAACTCTTGTGTGGTAACATATAAGTTAATCACGCAGTCATAACCACCCCAGCACCTATAACATCTGTGGGTGTGCAGAGGGAAGAGGCTGGGGGTGAAATCAATGTTCCTTTCATTGATTATTGGTGTTCCTTGATTTTCTTTTCGCGTATGGATATCCATTTAATTATGAAACTAATTATCATGATCTTCCTGTTTTTTAATTTTTGTGTTTGGTCCTATGTTTAACACCAAGGTATGCTGTATTTACTTCCCTCTTTCTCTTAATTTTCGGAATAAATTTGCAGCTATTACTCAGTTTTCTTTAATTGAGAGGATGGTGATGAAGCATCAGCTTCGTTCCCCTAACAACATGACAGTATACCATGTGCCAATTTGTACTAGACTAATTTATAACTATGCAAATTTTTGCGTAACTGTCTACTTATGAAATACTTTATATTCTTATACAGTTAATTAAACGAGTGTTGAGGTTATAGCAAAGAGAGAGAAAGGTTTTACAGCCCGAATCGTGGCACTCCCTCCATCTCCTGCACTGCAACAGTCTTCTTATGAGTAAGGAAGTGCAAGGCCATTTTCTCCTCTCATTTCTTGTGGCCTTAAGTTTTCTGTGTGCAACTTGCGAGAAAATCTACCAGTTTTCTATGTAAACCTGTCCTCGTCAATCTGAAGTACTCTGCAATTTGAAACATAGTCGTTTACCCAAATACCCTTTCCTGGGTCATCTGAATGCTCTTCTCACCACTTATGTTTTTCAGATGCTTTCAAATATTTGTGAAGAACTCATTCCAAATTATATCAAGAACTTCATCCTTCATCACATTTCTTAGGCCATGTTTCAAATTACCAGCGCATATACTCTCACTCGCACTCTCTCTAGCATTCACTTCCACACTTTTCATTTGGAATGCATACACACTCGCACTTAACCTCCCGAATAATGGGTAGGCGTTGTCGGTATCTGCACCGTTGCATACACAGTAATTAATAAAACTATTCGACATCATTATTAGAGACCCAGAAATTTCGTGGGTTCGTTCGGCAACAATCTAAACACCACAACCCTTTGTGTACCCGAGCATCAGTTAGTTATTCATTGGCTAATGCTGCAGTTCTACCCCAGACCAGGTAGCACGGGATTCGGCCGTGTTTATCTTGCTGATTAGTTATTGGCTCAAATGCGTCCAGGGCGTGGCTAACAAACTGCGATCCAATAGAAAATAGTCAAATATACATGTGCTTGAAGTTTAGGTTGTCTTCAAATGAATTCACTAAATTGCCGAGGAATCTCTCTTTCATTATTGATTTATCAATAAGTTACGATACACGAGCAGCTGATTGGACTTCCGATGGCGATGATGTATATGAACGCAGAGAGAAGAAGGTTGCAATGTTACCGAATTTGCCGACGTGTTGATTTCATTAAAAACAAGCGAACGTATGTTTATATAAATTTACTTAATTTATTTACAATTTTTTACAGTGCAGCAACGCCTCATGATTGTTCGGCACTGCAAACACAGCAGAGTAACTATGTAATGTAAATAAATATAGAATATTTTGAGAGCATGTATAGAGCATGCATCCAACGCACACACTCTACACGCCCTTGTGCACTCACTTTCCGTAATGTGGAACCACCACTCTGGTGTCATTTCCAAACACAAGTGCGCAAGTGTTTTTTTTGTGCTATTTGGAACACGGCCTTTTATGCGGGTCAGGGTCTCTTCTTTCTATAACTCCACGCAATCATTACTTTATATCATCTGTCTTGAGACAGTCCATGAAGACATGTTGAATGGCTTTATCAACTCCATGTAGATAGGCCTATGTCACATAATAGAGATTGCCTCAAATAGAAGCTATGAATTTAAGTCTTAAGATTTCCATGTCCTATGCAGAATTGTGAACTCTAGTTCATAGTGTTGCATTGAAATTCTAATCTTTCCCTCACATCAGGCATAAATGCAAATGTAGTTCCACTTTCATCTTAATTTATTCATCTCGCTTCTCACTAGGACATTATCACGTCATCACGAAATTATTTTCTTTGTGTCTATTATATGTTCTCTCCACCATGATACATCTCATTATAATTACTGCAGTACTCCAGCCTATACTGGAAGTGATTTGTTGGGCATAGTTCTGTGTATCCATGTTGCACTCAGCAATGCCTACCTCTGCGCCAATAAATTCATACTTTATCGCACTGTTTTGGCACTAGTATGCTATATAACCACACCTTGTGAAATAATGGCCTCCAATACTGTTCTAAATATTGTCTTAAATGTATTGAAGTTCAAGCTCCAACTTGTGTTTCCAATAATCTTTAAAATTGTTGAAACAATGCAAATTATTCTGAGATGTATATTCCATATGCCTCGTGGTGTGCCCCTCCCCCTCATTAATCTGGGAGTAATCTAGTAATAAAGCGTGAATCAAAGAACTTGTCAAGTCACGAAGGTTAGTGCAACTGTGTATGTCTACTTTGATGTATGTTAATTTCCTTACTGATAACTTGTACACTATTCTAAAATGATCTTCATTGCCAACTTTGTGACGAACTCCGTCGATGACTATTTTCTCAAGCTTTATCCTGTTGAAGCAACCTTGATTCTTTACTTCGTATTGTTGCGCAAACAAACCTTTTCCTTCTCCCCTTAATTACCGCATCAATCGTATTTATTACCTTCAGTTTTCCGTATCCCGTTTAAGTCCACGTCATACCAAATAATGTTGGGACATCCATGTATGACCCCTTCAAAAGTTTCTTCATGAGTACCTTAGTCACTTGTGAGAGCATGTTTATTTACACAACCAGATTTTCTCTGTGCAGCTACTCTCTTATTTCTTCTGATGGATGCCAGCGTTCTGCGCTACTGAGATGAGCACTCTACGGCCGACTTCGCCCCATCTGAGCGCGCCAAGTACGGGGCGAATTCAAATCCATTGGCCGCCGAGACTTGGAAATAATATATTGAAATTACGTAAGGCTTTATTTTGTCAACCATGTAAATGAACTTCACGTCTGAAATTATGTTCTTCCTCATTTAATCAAGAAGGAACGTGCCAGAGCAACTCCGACGAAGAAATAATAAAATTCATTTAAATTCTACTACTCTATCCTGCCTGGCCAAGAAGTTCCACACAACCCTCCAGATATCAGCCCCCCTAACCCCCCCCCCCCCTGACCTTCTGACGTCACTGCCCGCCTGCCTCAGTCCAGGGGTGCATGAAAATGTCATCGCCTCTACCAGAGGAGATAAGGAATTGAGCCGTGCTCCCACAGCAGATAAACCAGACCCTGTGTTGGAAGGCTGCGCTAAACCCCCCCCCCCCCTAGAATCGCTGATACCTGGCGATTTTTGTATAAATAGAAGTCCAGCCCCGTGGTCCAGCAGAGACGCTGGAACTTGCCGGCCACAAGGTTCGCGAGCTCTCCTACAGTCTGCGGAAATATATATATATATATATATCTCTCTCTCTCTCTCTCTCTCCTCTGTAGCCCACCCAGGGTTCAGCTTCCTTCACCACAGCAGCCCGAGGCAGGGCTCGAACCACCACCTCCAGCAGCCGGCAGCTTACAGAAGGCCGCCAGAACTCCAACCACAGCTTCCTTCAGCTGATCGCCCAGAGACAGCTCTCCACGTCTGGTAAATCCCACACCTGTACCCACTTACCCTTACCTCAGTCAACTTCCCTTGACTCCACGGTAACAGGTCGTTGCGCGATTTACGTCAGCCTGGATAGAGCCCCTCAATTTCATACTGTAAAGTGCGTACTTTGCTTAATTAATTAATTGGGAATTTTTGTAGGGAATTAATTTCTTATTTTATTAATTTTTCCCAGACTCGCCTTCGCCTGTTGATTTTAATTTACTGTTTTAATAGCATTCCTTACTTAACTTCTAGAGTGTTTTCATTAGCCATGTCTTGCTACATTGTCATCTTTTCAAATGTAATAAAATATTATGTAACAAACTTACCCCCTTGTGTGTCGCCTACTGTAATTTAAATGTTAGATCCTGTATCATTTTTATTGCTTATTAATTCAGTATCAAATTTCAGTGTCGTGTATTCAGTCAGTGCGCAGTTAATTCTAACTAACTTCATGCCTTCATCTGGCTGTGAGTGTGCTGTATCCCTCAGGAGGCAGGGCCTGACAAAGGACCTAACACCTGAGATTCCAGTGCACCCACCGCCGATACAAGGCACAAGGTTCAGTTACTAGGGTTGCCCTTGTGAACAGCAAGTCCGCGGGAGTGACTGTAGATTTCGCCCTGCCCAGGACTGCTCGTACGCAACCCCTGTTGACAACCCTAGTGTTATTTGTTATCTCGCATTACTCAATGCGCTAACAACACGGTGGTACTGGAAGTCGTCAGAGGCGACGTGAGATGTGTGCCTTATTGTAACAAGCTACATTAAACCAGATAATTACTTACTCACTCCTTAGTACACTAGTCACTAATGAATCAGCGAACGGCCCTATTGATTACAATGTCATATTACCCCCTGACCACGAGACCCCGTTAAAATATGTGTTATGTTGCTGTGAACCGGAGAAAGAATCCGACTCCGAGGAAACCCCCGTCCAGCCAACTCTTATACAGCAGACATCAAACTTAAGTACCGACACACAGAGCCCCTCTAGCCGATCAACCAACGTGAGACTAAATTCTGGCGGGATACTTCGGGTTCGACACCTGAGAACAGAAGTACTCCCCAACTTCTGCACCATAACTTTTGCTTACGGAAGGACGATCAGGGTTCAAATCCCTCCTAAGGCAGTTCCCCGCACACAGCCGGAACCATCCGTATCCAACTTAATCCCCGCTCGCCAACCAATGAGGTCGTGGCGGATCAATCGTGTCAGTGTAAGCTAGATCACTCACCCCCATAATCACTCATAACTCGTAACCGATTGAGCTCATTCACCCCCTATCAGGACAGCTGGCGTCCCGACTGTTGACGTCCCTTGTAATACGGAGAGTAAGACTGCCCAGAAGGGATAGCCTAACACTCCAAATTACTCTGGGGTTTGACTCCCCTCCACCTCAGAATGTCAGAGAGGGTAGTCAGCGCTCTAATCACTTATCCATAAAGAGGAGCAAGCATCACTTCTAAGCATTTTCAACAAGACACGGTAAAATTTAGTCCAATCGGCAGTCTCATAACTTAAATATACCTCACCATTGCATTAATTTCATTCCCAAGATCATCGTCCTTTTCAGTTAATATCTTGTAGCTTCTCAGTCTACGATCACTTGCACTTTCGTCAATGACCATCCAGTCTCTAACCATTTATCTGGCTCTCCCTTTCACGCGCATCAATCAATGAATGTTGTTCAAACAGATTGAACACTGTGCCCACGAAGTTGAGAGTGCATGTGTGTTGTTGCAGGGCCCCACTGGAGAGAAGGGAGAACCAGGCAGCCCATGTACTGAAGGCCCTCAGGGAGCTCAGGGACAGCAGGGCGAGAGAGGGGAGAGGGGACCCCCAGGTTTCACCCCATCAACAGACCTGCAGGTAGTCAAGGGAGAGAAGGGCGACAAGGGGAGTCGTGGTAAGAGAGGCAAGAAAGGTCCCATTGGCCCACCTGGCATCCCCAGCAAGACCGTCGGAGGAGCCACTGTGGTTAGTGTAACTAATAAATAACAACAGTAACATTTGCACATTCTTCCTGCAGTGTCAACATGGTCAGTGTTGCCAGTCTCTCTACATAAAGGACACGCACACTTTCTTGACCTGTCTAGAAGTAGCTAGGGTAGGAACATGTCCTGTGTAGAGATGATGGAGTGCATTGGTGAGAGACATGGGAAGACTCCGAGAAAATCCATGATAGAGTCCACCAAAGGCATGTGCATGAATATACAATGGTTGCTATGCATACTCTATAAGGATACACATGCAAAATGTACTTTTGTGCAAAAATGAAAACTGCTATGGCTTACTTATACATTATTTAGTTAGCACCTTAATAGCTGTATTTTGTACTTCTGTAGTTCTTATTCCTGGAGGAGAAACATTCGGACTCCACTTATTGGATGAAATGTTGTTCAGCATCTGATATAAAATGAAAATTACAAATTGGCAGCATCGTTATGTAAAACATCCACCTTAGCGATGGGAGCGCTTTCTTGATTTGTGAACTATAATTTGTGACCTTGCACACGTCAGTGCAAGGTGATGAATTTTGTGCCCTGCCAGGATGCCCCCCACAAAATTGATTTTTTTATTCACCTACAAGTGGTCATGCTCAGCTAATTGTAAGGACATTATACAAAGGGACAGACATTTGTACGGCTGCATGTGGCTAGTCGCAAATAAATTGTTGAACCACATACCATTATTACCATTTTATCGTTCATGTGTGACGAAATATATGCCAAGTAATTAATTGTTCAGTTGTTCGAACAATTGCCATATTTTCTATCTCAGCAAGGTAGTGTCAAAATAAATGAGATGAAAGAAAGCTGCAGCTGGCTGTGAAAGACTCTACTGCCCTTCTCTCTCTGCGAATTGAGACAATGTGTGAGTGTATAGGCAAGTAAAGTAATGTAATAGTTTGGAAATGGGACTACCTCGAGAAATCCTACCTGTCATCGCTGACATCCCAAAAATCACAATGTGCTTGGCCATGATCAGCATGATAACTGCATGACCACCAGATGTCACCCTGTCACTAGCTGGAAGTCTGAGGGAAACTGGATGTCCTCGTTAAAAGTGGTGCATATCACCTGAACTTCTACTTGTTACTCAGCTGGTCTGTCTAGTTATGAGTCAGTCTCCTTCCTGCAATTCAAGAGTACAGAAGGCCATTCGTCTTTGCGCAGAAAAAAAATTTAATATACTTTTATGAACAAAACCTTGGAAACTAGCCATTAAAATATTTTTTGTTAGATACCTTGACACTCCCATATGCTTTGTATACACCGTTATGTATGTATCTTTTACTCTTCAAGCCATGCTGCAGCACATCAAATGTACTCTCATCAAGCGAAGTGGCGAAGTGGTAAACTTCCAACTCGTATTGGACAAGTCATGTGTTTTAATACCGGTCCTGCCCTCCTGATTTCGGTTCTCCATGATTTTTCCGAAATGGTTCCTTACCAAAGGCAATGGCTGATTCATGCCCTGTTCCTACTACTCTGAAAATAATTTTCTGTCTAAAGACCTCGCTGTCCACAAGACATTAAGCCCTACCTACTTAAATTACTCTCTCTCTCTCTCTTTCTCTCTCCAACAGGTCTGCTAGTTTTCTTTTACCTATTCAACAGATTGAAAATGAGTTACTGCCCAGAAAGCTTTTAATATTTAAGGAACTGTTAGAAGTCACACAGTGTTAAATGCGGGGAGTATGAGGAATGCGCGAGAACAGGGTTTGTTTGTTTAAAACTGTTTTACAGAGAGTCCTAACAAAAATTCATGAGTTTTTCTTCAACATAATCGATTGCTCGGATGTTAATATTTCTTCACAATGTCATTCGAATTTTTTAAAGATTTTCATAAGTTTCTGAAGTTACAGGGCTACACAGATATTGATCATTTTCCCCCTCACTCAGCTTTCATTTAATCATTTGTGCCATTCAATCAACATGATATTGCATTATCGCCTTACACATATTTTAACTGGTTAAAACAATCCATTTAATTTTTTAAATTCGTATAATATTATATATATTTACTTCTTCGTTTTTAAGCTAATTATGATCCTGATAAAGATTTCCCTTTCACCGAAGTCCAGAGACAAACTAAATCTCATAGGAATCTGGATCAGGGGTTGTTTACTCTAGAAGCATCATTACAAATATCCTGCGTCTGCTTCATTCACCCCCAAGGTACAGATTCTGGTGTGCCAAGACCTATTACTTAGTAGCTACCCCTTCCAAAGCAACTCCGATTCTCTTCAGGCCTGGTTTAACCAAGAAGTTTTCAGCAACTTTCATAATGTTGGGAATTTCAGTATATGAAGATTGACATAAGGTTATAACATATTTGGCGAGTCTTAGCAACTACACAAATATTCTGGCATTATTCACACAAGTTCTGCTATTGCAAATGTGAAAAAAGGATTAGAATTACAGTCTTAATCTTGTAAACCTACAAAACTGGTATAATTTTTACTTAAACATATTATTTCCAACTGCAAACATTTTACTGTGTGTGTGTGAGTGTGTGTGAGTGAATGTGTGTGCGTATGAGAGAAAGAAAAAAAAAGGGGGGATTAAGAAAAGTGTCCTGCTGCCACACACAGAGTTCACCGATCACATTCTTTCCAGCAATGTCTCCTGGATATTTGCAGTCTGAAGTGCAAGACAGGAAGCTGAAGGAGAAAATGGATGACGAAGGAACAACACAATTTTTTTATTTCCAAGAACCAATAGTAGTTGTTTATATTATACACATTTTTAGATGAAAGTATGGAATTTTCATTGACCTACATTCAGTTTAGAGTTACTTAACAACATTCTTTACTTAAGCTGTTAAAACTGTGGTGTGTAATTCGGAAGTTCAAAACACCATACTGATATTTAAGTTTTCAGTAAGCAAGTTGTGGTACTTTCCTTTCGTCATATTAAGTTAATTATTTTTCATGTTTTGTGTCACTAGTTCATATGTTGATGGTATTTTAATTTCTAATTTTGACAATTACTCTTAATTTTTATACTCATGCTGTGTTAATCTTTAGTTACAAATTAAGCTGATTTAATCTTCAAAAAACCAGCATTATAAAAATATATATAAACAAAGGTATTTAAATTCCGGTGTCTATTCGGGCCATGTGCAAACAAATCAGATTGAGGTGCGCCGAATAACGAACATAGCATATTAATGTGTGATTAAGCGACCAGCATTGTATACCTACCTCAGTCGATTCTTGTTTCAAGCAGTTGCAACGAGATCGCAGTTACTAGATGGGTGTATGGCAGATGCAAGTACATTCACTTGCGCGCGTGTATTTATTACTTGAATCTGCGTGGACTGCGATAAGTGATTATATTATCCAATGCTCTTTGGGTAAAATATATGTGGCAGATGCTGAGCGATTATTTGCGCGAACAAAGACCATTTCAAATATGGTATCCTTACCAGTCCATAGCATTTTGAAGATACAGGAGGTGGTCTCGTATAGAGCTGTTACGTTTTATGTTCAATAATTGGTTTTTATGTTTTGGCATTGCATTACCTCTTTAACCTCATTTGCTGCTATGTGTTGTTAGCAAGAGTGGTTTTTTAATACTACCACCACCGTCCATTTCCGCTCATCAGCTGATGCTGCGAGCGAGTTAGTGTAGTAACAAAAGACTCTGGATTCGCATTCCGGAGGACATGGGTATGATTCACAGTCCCTACATCATGATTTCTCTTATCCAGGGTTTTCCAGAATCACTCCAAGTAAATGCTGCACTAGTTTCTAAATGCTTCTTAAATGCTTTGTTTTCCTATGCTATGGCCTTTTCGCTCTTCGGAAACACTCAGAAAACCATATATATAGAAAATGAATAAACAATACATATTCCCCTCTAAAAACTTCTTACCAAATCCCACTGCGTGCATATGTATACTCGTCAGCACGAGGGTCTGCCTCTCTGCGAATCTGCTCGAACTCACAACTGCCTGTCCGCACATATGCAAGTCCACATAAGTACCTGTCCACACATATACTCGCCCTCACAAGTGCCTTTCCATGCATCTTCACACTCTCATAAGTACATGTACACGCATCTGCTTCTCCATTGAAGTGCCTGCCTGCACATGTGCTCATTCCCAGAAGTTCCTAACTGCGCATCTTCTTGCCCTGACAAGTACATGTCCAAGCATCTTCTTACCTCCACAAGTGATTCTGTGCATTTTCTCGCCCTCGCAAATGCATTTTTACACACCTGCTCGTCCTCGGATGTGTCTGTCCGCACACCTGCTAGCCATCACACAAGTGTCTGTCTACGCATCTGCTGACTGTCACAAGTGCATTTCGATGTTTCTTCTCGCTCTCACAAATTGCTACCTGTGCATTTTCTCGCCCTGACAAGTGCATCTCCATGCGTATTATCGTGATCACAAGTGCCTGTTCATAATTCTGCTTGTGGTCGCAAGTGCCTTTAGATGCATCTTCTCACCATCATAAGCTACTGTCTGTGCATCTGGTCGCCCTCACAAGTGCCGGCCCGGGCATCTTCTCTCCCTCAGAAGTGCCTGTCCGCACACACGGACAGATACACGCAGCATCTTGTGAGGGTAAGAAGATGCATGTACAGGAACTTGCGAGGGTGAGCAAATGCGTGCACAAGCACCTACGATTGCAAGAATATGCATGGACATGCACTGATGAGGGCGAGGGCAAACAATGTATTCAGATAGTTGTGTATGCATATTTGTGTGTACAGGCTTCCAGAGGTAGACCAGGTGTTCCAGGACGTCCAGGCGCCAAGGGCCAGAAGGGAGACCCTGCAGATATGCCCACGTCGCTGGTGAGTATTCACTGCTTGTCCCCATAAATCCATGTCTATAATCTACTTGTCCCATTATTGTCTACCAAGATACTCAAGTACTCATATTTGCATGTAGCTCTGGGACATCACGATCAATTTACCCGTGTCCGAGTGTTCCTTTCTCCTGAGATCACTGACGAATCTGAACTTTGCCCGCAGAAAGTACGAAATGCCTTCTCTAGATATTGGCGGGAAAAATAATAATTTCTTTTTTCATTAAGTTTTCGTGCGTAAAATAAATAATATTTATGATGATAAAAACTGAATAATAAATAGTAAGAACAAAAATAAACACGGTCCTACAATAGCAATTGCGTGATCGGAAAGGTAAAATTAATCACATAGGAAGGCCCTACCAAAAGGCAGTGCTGTGCTGTCCTTTCT
Source organism: Dryococelus australis (assembly GCA_029891345.1). NCBI lineage: Eukaryota > Metazoa > Arthropoda > Insecta > Phasmatodea > Phasmatidae > Dryococelus > Dryococelus australis. The sequence continues at coordinate 72,285,313 of CM057007.1, read as the reverse complement.
GAAGACCTAGGTGAGATGAATTAATTTATCTAAGTACGAATAAGTTTCTTGAAGAGAATCAACGAAGTATAACATGTTATTAGCCAGGAAGCTTATTTCATGGATCGTCCGAAACTCGTTCTTCCAACGGTTCTCTCTCGGCAGTATCGCACGGCATATTTCCAGCAGATACAAAGAATATCTGGCCAGAAAAATCACAGATGGGCGATACTTTAAAGGCTTCTGTTCAAATGTGAGGTGGCCATTTTGAGAACATTTTGGAGGAATTTACTAGTACTGGTTTACTAGTAACATTATATGTATCCAAATTAAGCTACACGTTATTTTTAACTTTTTCGTCATTTCTGGGATTTTGTACATAAAATCATTACTCCATCCTTATTATTGGCTGTTCACAATTAACTGAGAACTTTTTAAGTCAGCATTTAAAAATGTCACTTATCCTACTTGCATGTATATATTTTTTATTTTTAATGAGTGCAATGACATGTGTTATGTACAGTTGGCAACGACAGAACCAATGTAGTTACATGTCTTTAAAGTCGGATTAAATGTGTTGGTAAACATTCGTGAATACTGGAATTCCTTTTTTTTTTTTTGTTTTCTATTTTTTAAGGCATATAAGTTTAAGAATTAGCAAATATGTAAAATATTCACTTATCTGTTCATTTAACCGTTTCAGGCCCATGGCAAATATAACTTTACCTCTGGTGGAAGAATACACAATGTGCATATAATAAGTATAATCAGTGCTTACAAATGTGCTCAGTTTATCGTGAACAGCTTATGAAATGTATTCTTCTTTACTCAATCAGAAAAAAGCGAAGAATTCCGTACAAGATAAAATTGTTACAACGAAGCAATAATAATTCGTAAATGAATTTTTAGATATTTTGAAGATTTCTCTTTATCTTGTGCATTTCGATTTATTTTTTGTTTTCAGAAGTTAATTACATATGTAATACATACACATATATGCGGTGATAGCACAAGTGAACAGTGGGGGTGTGGGTGTGAACAATGCTAGTCTTATCCCTAACCTCAACTTAACAGGCATCTGCATTTATTTTCATTAGCCCAAGAAAAATGAAGACAGTAAAAATTTCGTTTTCCTTGTAGTAACATTGTCAGCTCGATGATAATCAACAAATTTATACAAATGATTGTTGTGGTGCATCATTAGTTCATGTAATGTTTGAAGAGGCCTCGGTAGCTGTGCGCTCAGCATCACAATAAGAACGACCCGGCTTCGATCTCAGACATATCCCAGTCGGCGTGTTTCGAGCGTGTGAAATATGGCTGAAGTTGCCGAGAGCCGGCGGATGTTTCTCGGTGTTCTCCCCAGCATATATATGTCGTGGAATAGCAGGTGGGTTCTCTTTGGGTAAGGAAGACATACGGGATTTTAAGGTGTCACGACAGTACCCTGTTGTACTTATCTGAAACATGGTCATTCGCACATGACCCAGAAATGGTTGGACGAAGCGACGTACTTCCGAGTCCAACATAGCCTCTCTCTGCCAAGGCAATTCAATAATCCTCGTGTGATGCTTCGTCGACCATCTTCCTCGCGACTGGAAAGTGGTTGTTGGTAGTACCGATAGATGGTACCCAGGTTCGACCACGAGGCCCAAGACCTGGATTTCCGAGTGAAGAAATATAAAGGATGGAAATGGTGAGTGCAATGCAGAAGACTGGTCCTAGTACTAACAAGAGCCGTGGAAAGGTATAAGTGATACCTATAGTTGATCAGTTAGCTCCATAGATGACTACCACCTGTGACCGATCAGTAAGTCGACTCATCATGGCAGTGGTTGGTTTCAAGGAGAAACAGACCTGGAGGGTACGACTTTGCGATACACATTTTTCAGTGTCGTTTAGAAACAGGTAGACCATGTCGGCATCGGTGTGGTATATCGCTCGCACACAGTACTAAAAATCGATGGCCACATACGACAAAAATCGCTTCTATTGAAATCGCAGATACCGACGTTACAATGATCGGTAATATTGATATCACAAACATCGCATATTGTTAATATAAAATAACGTTGATATCGCATATAGATAATATCGTGCCCTGCACTGTTAATTATATTGCAGTTGTGATATTGCATAAATATTGTTTCGTGATCGATATATCGCAATATCTCAACCCTGAGAAGAGTCGACGTAGTGAGTGGCGAAACTACTCCGGCGCTCTCTTGGGACAGCCAGAATGGGTGAGGATAATGCACCCGACCGGACCTAAGCGCGAGGTCTCAGAGCGATGTGAGAGCGCACGACACTGACAAGAAAGGTCGTCGCGTATGAGCAAATGTCTTGTTAGCCACGGCAATCCGGCTTGTCTTGTTCCCACGCCTTTTGGGGGGGGGGGGCTGTCCCCAAATATAATGGCCTAGTCGGCTAACGCTTGGGGGCAATAAGCATTTTCTAGATTTTTCGATGCCCACTCTTCAGGCTTTACGAGAATTATAGCTGAGTGACTCGGCTATGTCAAGTGGCCACATTCGACATTGTCCCATTCATGTCGAACTGGCTGAAGGCGGGAACATCGTAGGCAGGACTGTTTGTTTTTCTTTTGTGTTGTATTTTTGACATAAGTATTATTACGTGCTGCAGCTTACCAGCTGCGACCTTCCATCACGTGTGCGGTCAAGCTCAGTGGGAGCCTCCTCCAGACGAAGGTGCTCGCTGCCTTGTCGCTACCCCTCCTCACCAGCCTCTTCTGGGAATCCCATGAATGATTGACAGCGGCGAGACTGGCTGGTGCCACAGCTCCTCCCCCCGCTGAAGAAGCCGACAGGAGGTGCAAGAATATTCTGGGAACTAGGACATTCGGTGCAACTAGGAGATTAGCGAAATTTCCGGATGATGGCCTACGATATAAATACTGCCACAGTCCAGTAGCCAGCAGTCTTTGCGAAGGATATCTGGCTGAGTGCGGGCGTGAAGTTAGGTACAGTACGACTGTGGACAAAGTATTCGTACATGGTGTGAATGGGCTAGAGGTTGTGACAGCCGACGAGTGAAGCCCTCTGTGTGTGAGGGTGCTCGGAGAACTCTAGAACATTGCATACTGCGGGGACATGGGCTAGACTGAGGAAGGACTGGAAGGATATGTATTATGGATTTTATTGTAAATATTGGACATGTCGAATGTGGACACATAATTTATAAAATAATTGAATAATTTTTAATTTTTAATACACTTTTATTTAATTTCATCGAATTCTTTGAAGTAATTATAAATTGTATTAACTGAAGTCATTAATTGTAAACAGTAAGTGATATCATTTTATTGTGAGGTGTTGAGTTGAGAGATTTTTGTTTAGTAGTTGTACATAAAATTAGGAAATTTTAATTAACTCTTTTTTTTTATTCGGACCTCCATACCTTAACGAACATGATATAGCCCACAAAATTTCGAGAGAGAAATTGTAACACTGGTGTCAGAAGTGGGATGAAGATATTTTATTTAAAATAAATAATATTATTTTAATAAATGTTTTAATATAATAGCTGCAAGTAGGTGAAATGTGCAAATATGATAATAGTCGTAATAATAGGTCCAGGAATTATTTAGACATTTGTTTGTGAATCCTAACCAGGAAAATGTCTCAGACATGGAAGCACTTCCTGCCTTGATCGAATAACTGAGTAGCGAAATAAGTAATGTAAATAGTAGGATAGATAGGGTTGTAGATAATGATAATAAAAATGCAAATAGTCAAATTAGCAGTTTTGATGAAAATGTAAAAAGTAAAATAGACAGTGTTAGCGAATTTGTAAATAGCCAAATTATTAGTGTTAGTGAATTGGTAGATAAGAAAATATAAAGTGTTATAGAGGTAGTGGATAAACTGAATAGAAAAATGCACAGTGTTAGAGACATTGTAAATGAGATAGTAAATTATAAAATTCAAGATGTTACTCGTGTCGTTGAAAACTTAGATAAGAAGATTGAAAATGTTAATGAAATGGCAGACAGGAAACTTGAAAGTGTTAGTGTAAAAGTGGACAGTGTTGAAAATGAAGTAAAACAGGAGATGAGCGCCCTCGAGAAGAAATGGCAAGAATTCCTACAGCAAAGGGAAGCCAACATACAGTGGTGGAAGAGAAGCTGCGATTGGTCACCATCGAGCCGACGAGTGCGGGCAGTGAGAAGAAGGTAGAAGTCGCCGCCAGTGCAGCCATTGCAGGTGATGCGCAGCAGTTCTGCTGTGTGTGTACACTTCAGCCAGGGGTGGGTAAAGGCGGCGTCACAATAAAACTCGACACCTACGATGGCTAGACACCTTGGTGCAAATACCGGTAGCAATTCGAGATCGTTGCCGCCCTGAATGGCTGGACTGGAGAGCAGTGGGCGTACTACCTTCCAGAATGACATCGACTAGAATACTCCACATTCGAATCATGGCTTTGGAGCTGCGATTTGGCAACTGGTACCTGCAACACACCCACCATGCACAACTGCGAAGCCGCATCCAGCGACCAGGGAAACCACTACAGGAGCTGTGGCAGGGCATTGTGGGGCTGTCGCACCTGTCTCTGGAGGGATGCTTTGAAGAGACCCGACATGTTATCGCCTTCGGATTCTTCGACAATGCTATCGCTGACACCGAAGTGTGGCAAGCCGTGCGATTGGCTGCACCTCACACCATGCAGGATGCCTTGACCCGAACACTGGAGGTGGAGTCAGCATGGCAAGCATCAGTTACCCGCATCCAGTGCGGACAATGGTGCTAGATGAAGAGGAGAACGAGAGCATCAAGAGGATGCTGAAGGACGTGCAGACGACATTGAGGGACATAGCCTCCAGGGTGTGCACTACGGAGGCTCGCCGTCCCCTACCCACATGACCGGAATGTCGTGTGGACAGCCAGGGCACCTGAGAGCCAACTGTGCTCAGCAGCAGTAACAGCAGCAGCGTCAACCAGAGAGCGGACTCCAATGGGCAGGTGAGTATGCAACGTCTTCGGGAAACTTGTAAACATTGGTCTTGATGGGCAAATGTCGGTGATTGCTGGAGGGAAGATCCCATTGTTTTTGCAGGCGCATTCAATTAAATAGGACTTGGATGCCATATTGGTGGAGGGAAGCCTAAATGATGTTCGTTGTAAGATGGTCGTTGACACAGGGGGAGACTATAACAGTGATAAGATTGGACATTCTCAGGCCTTTCTCCCAGCGATCATACGATCAGAGCATGGATCAATGCTATTTGACTACAGTAATATCCGAGACCACACCAGTCAAAGGCAAGAGAAAGGTGCTCTTACAGCTTGGTAACCTTAGCATGGAGCATGATATATGCATAGCGGAAATAGAGGATGAATGAATTTTGGGTCTTGATGTGTTACATAAGTGGAGTGTTGTATGGATACTCCACTGGGGGTTGTTACGAGTAGGTAATACAGAGTTGGTAGTGTCAACACGACGAGATTTATCCTCGCCAATGAGCTACCAGTAGTGTGTAATCAGTCGACTGTGCTCTCTGCTTCTAGCGAGCTTGTTATTCCAGGCAGATGCCATGGAAAATTTGTCAGGCATATGGGCATAATCTAGCCAGCCCATAAAGGTAGAATTTTTCCAGTTGTATCAAAGACTTTGGTTTCTTCAGAATTGGACAGTTTTGTTGTTAGGATGATTAATTTATCTGACTATGCTATCCATCTCGAGTAGGGGGCCACAATATGGGTTTAAATGCAGGTCTCACAGGTACTTTCTAATGTTCCAGAAGCTTCAATTCCACAGCATACTGAGTGTCTTCTTCCAGATAATCCCGGGGAACTGCTGACGAGAATGAGAAAAACCCTCAACTGGCGATAGGAGATGGCAATTTCAGAATTGCTACAAAGAAATAGAGGAGCTTTCTCCTGTGAGCCAAATGACCTTGGCAGAACTAATTTTGCATGCCACTACATCGACACAGGGGATTCCAAGCCCATAAGGCAGCCACCAAAATTACTACCACTAGCTTCATATGAGGTGGTTGATGGTATTCTGAAAGAGATGAGGGATTTAGATGTGATAGAGTTAACAGTAAGTCCATGGTCTTCTCCCTTTGTGTTTCTTAAAGATAAAGTTGACTCTATTAGAGTTTGTGTTGAATACTGCCTACATAATACTGTGACCAAGAAAAATTGTTACCCTCTCCCTAGGATAGAAAACACTGAATAGCCTAGCTGGTGAACAGTGATTTTCTACTCTTGACATAAAGAGCTGGTATTGGCAGTGCTAGGTGGCCCTGGAAGACAGTTAAAAGACTGCCTTTTTGTCCAAGGGAAAGGAATCTGGTTATTCAAGGTTACGTCCTTTGGGCTATGCAATGTCCCTGCCACCTTCGAATGACTGGTGGAGAAAGTTCTTCCCTTAGACATTTGTCAGGTGCACCTAGACGACATTGTTGTCACAGGAAGAACATTTGAAGAGCATCTGGCATACTTAGATTCTGTTTTTCAGAAAGTAGCTGTGGCCAAACTGAAATTTAAATTAGTTTCCAAGAAATGCCACCTTTTCTAAAAATAGATTAATTTCTTGTGCAATGTTGATCGGCCCACGGATTGAAACATGCCCTGAGAATACCAGAGCAATAAGATATTGGCCTCTATGAAAGGATAGAACTGAAATGAGAAGTTTCCTGGGATTATGTGCTTACTACCATCGATTTGTGCCCGGGTTCTCCACAATAGTCAAGTATCCGCATGAATTGGCTGAGGCAAAAAGAAAATCTTATTGGACTCCAGAGTGAGAAATTGCTTTTGGTATACTAAAAGAAATTCTAATATCTCCCACCAGTACTGAGCTTCCAGAGTAAAGAGGGTGAATTCATTCTGGATACTGATGCTATTGATGTTAGTATCGGGGCTGAGTTATCTCAGAATCGAAATGGAAAGAGGAGACTATTGGAATACTTCTGTAATATGTTACATAAGCCCGAGAGGAGTTAGTGGGTGACATGCAAGGAGCTTTTGTCAGTGGTGAAGGTAGTTGCACATTTCACCCATATCTTTATGGCACACACTTCATCCTACAAACTGATAATGCTTTATCACATTGGCTGCAAAATTTCTGGAATTCCGAAGGTCAAATAGTGTAGTGGATACAGCACCTGTAAGAATATGACCTTGCAATGCATCAATGGTCTGGACATCTTCACAACAATGCAGATGCACTCTCCATGAGACCATGCGAAACATTCTGTCATCATTGTTAATGCCAGGAATAAAAGGTTGTTGTATCTATGAAAGCAAGGAGGACAAGAATTCAAGGCCCTGTATCTTGCAGTGGGTCACCTACTTGGGACGAAAAGGACATAAGAAATGAGCATCTAAGTGATAACACCTTGAATCCAATATTAGAGTGGAAGGAAATCAGGTGTCGACCAAGATGGCAGGAGATATCCAGCCTAGGCATGATAGTCAAGGCATAATGGACACAGTGGAATTACCTTGTATAAAGAAAGGTGTGCTATACAGGAACTGTGAAAATAATGATGGGAGACAGTCATTTACAATTGGTCCTACCAGAGTGCCGATTCCAGAAATTCTAACAGAACTTCACAACACAGCATAGGTTATCAATTTGGTGAAAATAAGACACTCGATAGAGTTCGAATGAGATTCTATTGGCTGTAATGTCGGGAGGATATTGAGAAGTGTTGATGTCCGTGTGATGCATGCACCGCGAGGAAGGGTCCGAGGGTTAAGGGACGAGATCACATTCAGAAATACAATGCTGAAGCCCCATTCGAGAGGATGGCAGTGGACTTTCTGGGAGCAATACCCATCACTTAGAGGTGGAATAGGTAACTTCTGGTAGCACAAGACTATTTCACAAAATTGCCCGAGCTGATACCGGTGCCAAACCAAGAAGCAGGCACTGTAGCCGATGCCCTTGTAGAGGAAGTTTTCTCCAGCTTTGGAGTGCCACTTAAGCTTCATTCCGATTAAGGGCGAAATATTGAAGCTACTCTCTTCCAGTACCTAATGAGGATTTTAGGAATGAAGAAAACCCGCACCACAGCATTTCGCCCCCAGTCAGATGGAATGTTCGAGAGGCTAAATAGTACTCTAGATTAGTATCTGACGATATTCATAGAAGACAATCGGAAAGATTGGCACTCCAAAGTATCATTATTTCTCCTGGCTTATCGCTCGGCGGTCCATGAGTCCACAAGGGTAACACCTTCAAGGATGCTGTTTGGGAGAGAGCTCCGACATCATGGTAAACTGCTGTTCGGATGTCCAGTGGAAGGAATAGCAGCCACCCCAGAATATGGCATTAAACTACGTCAAAAGTTAATGGACATTCATGAGAATAAGGGGATAATTTGTTTTATAGATATAATTGATTCAGAATGGTGGTGGGTGCATTTCTTTGACCTGCGGAAGGGGGAAGGGAACAGGGACACCAAGGTGGTGGGGAATGAAGACGCCAGGGTGGTTGAGGATGAGGACACCAGGATGGTGAATCCCACCCCAACCCATACACCCACCACCCCATAATCTACTCCTATTGTAGCAATTGTGCCACCAGGCCCCAAAGGGAGGTGATTACCCCTATCTGTTGGCGGTTTCCTGACGCGCGATGGTGATGTCGTGCGAGTGCTTGAAACAATCCCTAACCTACCCCACCATCGCTGATGGCATTTAAGAGGACCCTTTTCCACCTCTCTCCCCACCTATGTGAGTGTACCAGAGATTTAAACGAGTGTTCTTCCAGGCATTGTGGTGTCGGTGGCCACCAGACTGGAGGGGTGGCTGTGACTGATACTTAAGGTATTTATATTTTGCGCAATGAGAGCAAGTACACATGTTGTCAGATAGGGAGATGTAGGCAGATGAGGAGGATGGAAGAGGTGGCTAGATCTTGTCTGTTTGTGATCTAAAGGCAGACTGGAAGGGAAACACATTTGGTGAGCGAATGGGGAGGGGAGGGGTTGCATATTATTTAGGTAGTTGAATAGTACATTGGTTAATTAATTATATTACCATAACTAAATTATACAATTTTGCAATAACCTATTATGTGCAATTGCACATGAACTGGGGTATGTACATCCTTGTGTATGGAGCATTGAAGGACTTATTACAGGTACCAAGAGACTTCATAGCACATTGTATATATAATTAGTTAATTAAATTATAATATTTAATTGAGCATTATTATATGCAGTGCATATTTAAACTGAGGTCTCACATGTACCGAGAGAGCATATATCGCAGTTACAAAGCCTAATTATACAAGTATGCATACAGAGACCCTGTTTCATAGGATTGAGAAAGCTGAATCACACAGCGAGTAAATAATACGATTAATTAAATATATTCGTCCACTTGCACCCTTGCATATGCAGCAATGAATTATTCAATTATTAAATGTCGCAATGAACAATTGCTAGGTACAAAATCTCTGTACAAGTCCGCCCTCCAGCACATCGCGGGCTCAACTGAGCATATTTTCGATAATATGTAATATAAATATCTCTGCCGGTCGGTGGCCATTTTTCCAGGTGTTGAGAAATTTAGTTTTGAAATTTCTCAGTATAAGTTTGGAAGTCGTCGACGTCGGATCGCGGAGCTGTGTAGGGTGTACCAAGTGAGTGATGAACCCATGTAATTAGATTTTATTCGAGCAATTATGTATAATAACACAATAGGAGCAATTACATATGTTTTTCCTTCGGCAAAGCAGAACATTATGTGCCTTGATTAATTTAATCGTGCAAGTAAAATAATAAATATGCACTTGCATTATTACTTTTTTTTTTAACATAAACCGAAAGTTTGTACATATTTTAGGCACCGCTGATATGACATTTCCATCAGATGCACACTCACATCCCAGCGCCCAAGCCGTAATATGTCCGAGAGTGTTCAAACCAGCAAATAAGGCCAGTGTTCTCGATAGTCACTGCCAGGGGGTAAACAGTCATAGGGTCTCCAGGGACGCACGAGATGTCAACCGCCCACCAGCTCGCGCCGTGGCGAAGAACTGAGGTTCCAAAATCGTGGTAAATATTTTCATTTAACTGTTAAAACATTTCCCCAAATTCTCTTCCTATTCCATGAGCCCATTCCTGACACAGATCGTTCCGCTACCAGCGACCATATTGACAGGCGTTTATTATATATAGAATAAGAGGAATTTATATATAAAAGTGCCAGTATATGCACAAATGTGTGTCAAATGTGTTTTTTACTTCATGACCAGAAATGCTCGGTTACAAAAGTGAACTTTGACGTGTGTTTTAATAAGAGTGTATTCTGATCGGCTATGCATATGTTCTTGCACAAGAAAGTTAAAAGCTCGCGAACTCGCAGTGCAGTTAAGTGTTGCCATTTGTTATGGGTCTGTGATTGCATGGTTGTAGCAAGTGCCATTTGTAGCGATTCCCTTTCCTTCTTACACTTAGTACTGGTGGATATTCCTATCGCTTACTTACAAGAGCTGTTCTCTGTGCAATATGAATGCTGTAGGATCGGGAGACACTCAGGGGGTATGTAGTATTCAGAGGTTACTCTAATAAGGTTAGCATTCCTTCTATAAAACACCTTTATTATAAAGTTAAATAATAATTTATACTAAACAATACAATTAACATTACACAGAACAGTTATAATTTAATGACTCTTACCAAAGAGGTAATACTGCAATTCAACATTTAGCTATAGTATAAGTTATAGTCCTAGTCTTGACAACAATTAATGACTAGTTTCTTGAATAATTAACAGGATCTCGAGAGCTGGGATGGCGTCTAACTGCCAAGCAGAACTTATGCTCACCATATACTGTAGACTAATGTGCGGCCCAGAGCTCCTTCAGGCCTAGGTATCGAGATGCCCTCATCGTCGATGTCGGTCTGTCAAGGGGGGGGGGAGGGAGAGGCGCCGTGCGCCCAGCCTTTATAGTGGCCGGCAGTGGGTCAAACAATATATGTTATGGAAACAGGAGGCTCGCACAAATATGTATATCACATGCTACCTTAACTCGTTGTGTGCGGCCCCCTGCCATCCGCCACACATCCTACAGATGATATCCGATTCTTGTTGTTGCTGTTAATGTTACTGTAATTTGTATTGTGTGCACGGTGGTTGTGTGTGCTGTTCAGGTGAAGGGCCAGAAGGGAGAGCCTGGAGTGGGGGTACCTGGCCCCCCAGGTCCACCTGGAATACCTGCAGCCCTAGAAGATGGCACCACGAGGTACCTGCCTGTCCCTGGGCCGCCAGGACCTCCAGGCCCTGCGGTCAGTACACTACTTACTACAGTTTAAAATCAGTGGCGCATCAATTACTGGGCGAGGAATACATTGCTACTCCATAAATTTATTAAAGCATGCCAGAATGATAGTAAATTGGTTTTTCTTCACCGAGATTCATTGATATGTTGTACACATTCTCTAATGAACTATTATAATGTATTCATGACACTTATACTCATCTTCACTTCTGGTTTACACACTTTTCTGTAGCTTTTATGCTACACGTAGTTTATGTTTTTGTCGCACCAAAACGAAATTTATAAAAGAAGTACATATGTCTTAACCGGGGCGCCAAAAGGCTTTCTTCGCCCCTTTTTTTCCTAGGAAGGGCCTAAAAGCATAACTCCTCATAATTTAGATACGTTTTGATACTCTTAAAAACAATTAAATGGACAAAAGTTATTTATCTTAAGACTATTTCACTTAAAAAAAAATTGGCCCATGGTCACTTTGCCACAAATTACTTGGCATAGTCCGTTGGAGTAGAATAATTTGAGCTGAAGACAGTTGCTATTAAATTATTCAGCCTTAAGTGACTTGGCTTAACATTATTTGGCGTTTGTCAATTGTGCTAGTCACCTGATCTTAAATTGTTTGGTCTAAAGTAACTTTGGCATAAAACATTGTGGCCTAAAGTAACTTCGCCTAAAATATCTAGCCTAATTTTATACCAAGTGGTGGGTATTCTAGTACCGCTATTAATGCGTATAAAACTAACAGAGTTAGGACAAAATTTAAATAATGAATACTTTTATATCAGCGAAAACCTTACTAAGGACCCCCTTTCGCACATAATAGAGTCTTCGATTTTTTGGTTATCAAAGGTCTAACGAGGAAAAATTTGGTCTTCGTATCTAAAGTTCTTCAGCTGTTTCGCTAGTAGTAGGGGCGTGGAGATTCTAATTCACTTGTAGAATGACATGGGGATGGAGTCCATTAATTAGCGGATTAATTGGTTAATCCTAATCCAATGAATCCGATTAAAATGCAAATTTCATTATTTGATTAAGTCTTAATCCATTTTTCGAAACTTTTGGAACATTTTGGATTCTTTGTTTTAATTTTTGAATTTCGGGAAAATTATGTAAATGTGTTCTATTTTCGGAGAGTGATGTTCACCCTTGGATGTCTGCCAGGCGATGAGCAGTGGGGTGTTGTGTAATGGGTATATAAGAGTTGAGTTTGGTGCAAGAGTGGCATAAGGGTCCTTTATTATTTTGTTGGAGAGCGGCGGCATCCATGTTCACCCTTGGACATCTGGAGATGTACTGAGGTTGGAGGAGCAATTGCAAGACACATCCATTCATGTGGGAAGTCGGTGCAGAACTTAGGTGTTGGAGTACTTGCAACTAATTGTAGGTAGGCTGGGAGAGAGCAGCAAGGCTCGTTTATTCAGTTCGAATGTCTGTGTAGGAATGCTGTGTAAATATGCGAAATGGCATAATATGAAATAGATGTTATATAATATTATTCCGGCGAAAATAAATAGTTATGGAAAGCATCACAAATATGAAATAATACTTAGTAGCAAATAAAAAATATGAAACAAATCAATTAAAATGAATTACCCTCATTGAGAATTATGATGCACGAACATTTAGAAACAAACAACACAGAGTCATACTTATCACTCCTCGACAAACAGAAGATATTTCAAAAGAAACACACAGGTCCAAAATTGAAACACTACACAAACCAATAAAATCATTATTTTGCCTGTTTACGATGTACGCACCGACATAATAGATGAATGAAACATAAGGAACGAATTATCCCGTTTCAATATGCGCACACATTAAATTAATCACTTATCGCCCAAGAACCTAGGTGTCATAAAATCGAAAACCACATGTTCAAGTCAATAAAAAAACATACGAATTACAGTAAACTTACCATAGGTCACATCAAAATTTAAACTCACCAGCAATGCTGAAAACATATATTAATATCAATGGAACCTATTAACAATAACGCACACGTATCTCACTTCACCCCCATCAGCTCTCAGGTCCAGCTAACCAAAATGAAATAACGCTACTACCGAAATGTAACTACGCACAAATGCCTAAGATGAACAGACAATTAGATGCAACGCAATACCTGTAACGATCTATCACTGTAAAATTTCGATTACATGAAATGCAGATATTAACCAAGCACAAAAAAATAAATTAAACACCAAATTGCATATGAAATAACAACTTACCCCAATTGGCATGTATTCCCTAGAAAATAATAAATATGAAACACATAAAGTAGATTAAAGCATACCAGATCCTACTTTTACAAACACGTCTACCTATAGCTCGCACGACAGCAGACTACACCCGCCATATGCAGCTCGCATCACTCTCACCAATTCGCGGAGGCCAAACACAATTATACTCACATACATAATCCGTAGCTCACTATACCACATGTTCAAATTAATAAAATAATTAACAACACACTGTACCACATTACTGCTTTAAGCATAACGCAACCAGATCCTACAAATGGGTTGTGTATCGGCAATCCTATGATACATCATCTACCGATCCCACCCTTCTGCAACGACTTGCACCGACACACGCCCATCAATGTCTCGTTATATAATACATTTCGAATAATGAAAGTTAACAACAAAATTAATGTCCGACCCTAAGTACCTATATGAACACACACAAGAAAATGTTTTGTGTAAAACGAGTTTATGAAAGATACGTATGTCCACTGCCCAAATCGATGTCTGCTCCACCACTCCAACCAGGTCGTGTGTTTCGATACAACTGAGATTGTCCTGCTAAGCACATTCTGCACTCCTAGCCCCTCCCCTAAGCCTGGGCAGTCGATAGCATTGCTCCGAAACATCTCTCTCTGTCTCTCTCGCTCCCTCTCTGTCTCACTTCCTCATGACACATATAGTTCACGGCCATTTAGGACGGTGACCTGCGTAGGTCATTGTCTCCCAAGGCAGAAAAACTTTTATTTTGACTCCAAACTATCTGACCAAATAAGGCAATCCACAGTCATTTCAAATGTTAGTGACTGTGTATTTCTGGAACTTGGTGTGAATGACCACGCCCGTAGAAGAGACGTGGTATTTTACAACTCCCCGTGCATACTGCAGCCTAGTTCCAAACATGGTTAAAATTCAAAATTCTACCAAACAAAAACGTTCATATAATTCACGTTTCTTAATATTCTGTTTCAACTATTTACACAGTAAATGAACTGACTTTCGCGATAAGTGCAGGTATAAAGTAATATACATTTCTATGTGTTTTTAATATCCTGTGGAAACCTCTTGTGTTTACTATAACACATTAATTTCATTTCACGTGCATATTTAAACCCCATATACTATCAGCAAAGTATTTATTTGTTTAACATGATATTCATTAGTTAGTATTAATTTCTAGCGATAAATGTTTAGTTGTTAAGCTATAACATAGTATTCGCATCATTAAAACTTTATGGGAAAGTATTAGTAATTCAACATCCTTTAGTTTGTTTAACATTTTTTCAACTTTTAAAGGTGTCAAGACATCACTTTAGAAATACTTTCTTTTTAAAATGAAAGTTATTGTTATGAAAAAATGAATTAATATTTCAATATTAATGCAATCTATAAAGTGTCGGGCCACAACAACCCCCGCATGCAGAACAAAGGTAGAAAAATATAACAGATGTTAAGAATATCAAACATGTTCATCAATATTGTCCAAATATATTTTTCACTTCCAGCAAAATTTTCACGTGTGTATTACAAACAGCATATGTTGTTTAGTTGGATGGTTGAATAGGGGGCAGGCCAGATACAACAAAATTGCATAGATTTTCTTGCAGTCGTCTCATCCTCCCACCCCCTTGAAGATCACTACCAGTGAGAGGAAACTTCAGCAACCCAAGACGAGGTGGCCATCCTCGAAGTAGTCTCCCACAGCTCCTCTTTAAATGCCACATCCATGTAGAGAATGATCCCCAGCTGCAGGATCATCTAAGACTCCACTGGAACAAACAAGAATACTTGTGCAAGCATTTGATCCATTGTTTCAATGACAACAATAAGATAACCTACTCAGCTCTGATGGTAATTGCAAGTCCCTATTGGGATCATCCCAAGACGAACGAACGATGCAAAGGGAGTGGTATCCCTACTTTACGTTAATCACTTGCAAATACTACAATTATTAGGGTGTTCATTATATAAAAAATATCCTACAAATACAATAATCTGTTATAATCTAAGTATGGTCATTGTCAGTCCCGAGGGAGCATCATAAAGAACTGGCCTTAATTAAAATTCTACTAACACTAAAACAAGAAATTTATTACATAACAACAATCTTACACTTAGAAAACAATATCAATAAATAGCCTTCAGTGTTCGGCAACCAGCTAAATCCTCCACACTAGTGAGAAGTACACAACTTCAATTGTGTCATGTGACACTTGATTATTACCCCTGCCTGAGTTATATCCTCAAGAACCACAGTAACTGGAGTAACAAAATCCAATATTCGGAATGGTCCCTGGCATTTTGGAACAAGCTTAGCACTAAAATGTGATGCCTTACTACTAAGTAAATGGGTCTCTATCATTACTTTATCCCCAACCTGAAAATCTACAGTACCATCAGCATACAATTTCCTAGCAGCCAGTTTATTGTATATTGTCACAAGATTTGTGTGGCCTCACCCCACACTTCTTCCAATTCTCTTTTATTTGTTGCTTCCCAACAGAAACTATGTAAGCCCCATGCATGAATAATAGGATGAAACAAACTCCTTCCAAAGAAAACCTCAGCTGGAAACTTATGCATAGTATCACTAATAACATTATTAAAGGCTAGCAAAAGTTGATAAAGTACCAGATACCATGCTTTATGTGAGCCAGTTTGAAAACGCTTAAAGCTTTTTTGAGGTTTCTATTAAATCTTTCGACTAGATTAGCCTTAGGGTAGTAAGGAGTGGTCTGCGCCAACTATACTCCCCAGGGGAAAAGCAAGGTTTTTCATTTCAACGGACACAAAGTATGTAGCATTATCAGTAACCATGCTCATGGGTCATCCAAATATAGGAAACATCTGTTAACTAAGGATTTTACCATTTTCTGCGGATTTCATATATCATAAAAAAAACACAAACTTAGTAAAGCTGTCAATAACTAGAAGAATTGAGTTAAACCCCGCAGTAGTAAGCGGTAAAGAACCAAAAACATCTAGATATACATGTTTCCAAGGAAAAGTAGCAACCCTGGCACTATAAGGACTAAAAATTTTCATATTATGGGGTTTTACCCTTTGACATTCAAGACACTCTAACAAGATTTTAGATTTCCTTACTCATCCCAGGCCAAAAAAACATTTCTTTTATTTGGGGTACAGTCTTGTCCTGTCTCAGATAACCCCCAAAATAGGTGTTATGATAGTAATGGAAAATTTGGCCATGCAAAGCCATGGGAAGAAAGAATGTAAATCATAAGGTTTTAGGATCAACATGTCCTATAAGTCCTTTTCTAACCTCATAGTGTCCCCCTTTTCCTCATTAATCTCTGCCTTAATTTGCACGCACTCAGAATCACTCTTTTGGTGATGTTGTAAACTAAGATAAGCTTGAGGGAACCCCTGGAGAACCTCCATGTGTTCCTCTTTTGAAATCCTTTTCTTACTCTTAGATGTCTAAACCATAGGTTCAGCAAGTTTTCTGCTAAAACAGTAGACACATCACAACTCACTCTGGATTCACATATACAACTAGATGGAACATTATCATTACAAATTTCAGTTTGATTACCAGAATCAACATGAGCACTAGAATTTCAAAGGAACCACAGGAATCATCAATATTAACACTATAAATCCCAAAAAAGGCACTTCAGCCTGCTTTACACTTATAGGCACTGAGGCCTCAGCACAAAATTCCGCTGGGTCAAACATACAGGATAGAGCATCTGCTACCCTGTTGTTAACTCCTTTCACATGCTGGCCCACGAATTTGAAACAAGTGAGCCATACCAACCTGTGGGCCAACCGCCCAACAGGTTTATTCATGGACAAAACCAGCATAAGGCTTGATTATCACTATGCAATGTGAATTCCTCACTCTCAAGATAATCCTCGAATTTCTCCATGCCATATATGGCAGCAAGAACCTCATTTTCATAAGTGCAGTACTGTTGTTCCGCAGGGCTTAATAAACGACTCACATAGGAAACTGGCACCAGTTCACCATTCACCTCTTGATACAAAACTGCCCCTAACGCCTTCGAACTTGCATCTACTTGTAAGCTAAAATTCTGATTGAAGTGTGGCAATTGCAAAACTGGAGGAGTGGAGATCTTCTCCTTAAGTAAGCAGAAGGCATGCCTTTGAGCTTCCCCCCATTTAAAGTCAACCCCTTTTCTCTTTAATGTATTCAGTGGCTCAGCTATTTCAGCAAAGTCAGTAGTGAACTTAGAGTAGAGACCTACTAAGCCTAGAAACCTATGCACACCTCTTAGATTTTTAGGAACAGGAAAATTAACTACATGTCGAATCTTTTCGGGGTCCATCAAAAGGGTTCCTTCAGAAATGACAGAACCAAGATACCAGACATATGTCTTCGCCCATGTTACCTTATCTGGATAGACAGTCAATCTGGATTCCCTCAAAGCAGTTAGGAAAAGTCTCAAATATTCCAGATGTTCATGGAAAGTCTCGCTACATACACAAACATCGTCTATATATGTAAATAAAAACTCATACGGATACTTCCCTTACACTTGAAATAACACCTGTGATGTGACTTGAGGTCCAAAATTTACCCCCATTGGAAGTGGCTTCCATTGATACTTTCCCCATGGAGTAACGCATGCCAGAACCCTGTGTGATTCTGGGTGTAAATCACACTGTAAGTATGCAGAATTTTAATCAAGCACAGAAAAATATATCGCCTTTCCCACATGCTGAAATACAATCTCAATTGTTGGCAGTGGGTATGAGTATACATAGATCTTGTGTGACTCTAAATTCCCCTGGTGTTTTCTTTGGAAGCAAAAAAAAACATGACTAGAAAAATTACTTTCAGATATCTCTTACTATATCATCCTTCTCCAGATCTGAAATAATTTTTTTAAAGGTTTTCATTTTAGGGGATGCCACCCGGTAAGGCACTGAGGATACAGGGTCCGGATTCTTAAGCTTCAATTGAATAGGCTGTTTACAATAGTGTCCTAATTTGTTAGTAATTACATCAGAAAAATTGCTCTGGAGCAGTTGAAGTTGTTTTTCTTGACTTTAATCCTTACAATGAACAGATTTTATCGAAATTTCAAAACTACTAATTTCTTAAATATTACTTCAATAGACTGAGAAGGTCAGGAAGCAAATGTCAAATTGTTCTGAGCTACATTTAACAAAGCTTGGATTTTCCCAAAGAAATTTACTCCCAGCTTGAGATCATGGCTAAGACTTGGCAAAATTCGAAAAGGAAATTTCCAATGAAAAATTAGCAATTTTGATTTTAAAAATAGCCAAACCTTTGGAATTTATCACTCCCCCATTAGCCATTGAAAAACCTAGTTCTTCCTCGTGACATATTTTAACAAGTTCCTTGGGCAAATTCTTTAACAGCAAATTACAAAAATCCTGATTGATAAGGTAATATGATGCTCCAGAAGCAATCAAAGTCACATCTACTATTTGGTCAGCTACCACCACAGGAATATACAGTAATCCATAACGATGCTCAAAAGACATTACTTGCACAGAATGTTTTTCCACAATATTACTATTACTCACAGCACAATTACTTTTAAAATGCCCCTTCTGTTGGCAATTAAAGCAGACAATTTACTTAGATCGATCTGTTTTTCCCACATTTACCTTTCCTTCCTGGGCTTGTCCTCTATTCCCCTAAAAAGAGGGCGTTTGGAAATACCACGAACAAGTATTCACCTTGGCACGACCTCAACCTTCCCTATATTGAGTTAAAGATAAACCGACTGACGATGAAAGCAGGCTTTAACTATATGATTATTCTTACCGCATACAAAACAGAATTTTGTGGGTTTTTGCACAGTCTTTTTCTTTTCACTAATCTTAACCTCGGGCAATCCCTGATAGTTCTCTCCGCATTGGTCACCAATATCAACAACTCTAACAAAGATGCAGGTGTGGTAACAAAACAGAAGTATCGACTATACTGTGAATGCAGATTATGGAAAATAATCTGGGTAAAATATTCTTCCTTGCATGGATGCCCTAATACATTAACTATTACCAAAATTTGTTTAACAAGCTCCTGCATGGTTTTATCAGGCATCTGCCTGTGTTCCAGCGATCGCAACCAAAAATTTGTAACGGCTATTTCACTAGAGCACTCATTTAACCATGCTTTGATTAATTGTGAAATTTCCCTATTTTCTTCACTACCCTGGCCAAACAGAGGTTTTAAAGTCTCAGGGACCCTAAACAAGACTACCACATACAAAACCTTCCAATCACATAGCTGTAATGAAATTACCACATTCAGTTTGTCAAAAAAAATTACCAATGCTTCTAGAGTGGTGTTAATCAATTTTGTAATTTTTGCTGTCAATTCTGGGGGCACATGCTTAATTAATTTAAACACTAGGACTGGCTCACTAAGCATCGCTATGTTCCCTGCACAGACCTCCTTGCTTCCATCCCTTTGCACCAGGGACCTCGCCTTTCCATGTAGATCAATTAGTGTCTCACTCTCCTCCACCTCAACTCCTGCAACGACTTGGTCAAATGTTGGATCCAAGCATTTGCTGCAGACATTATGCAAATTACTACAACACATAAAATTAACCCTGACAAACTTTTCCCTAATCGCCACTGGAGGTTATTTACGAGAACCTGTTAAACACCGCACACTTCATGTTTCATCCTTCAGTGTGAAAGCCAAAACCCCCCACTTAGAAAAAAACAGAGTGCGCAACCTTTCAGACCCCTGCTGCTTCCTTGACCCAAGGATGCATCAAGGCTGAACCCCAAAAACCCAAGATTGGTCTGAGTAAAAAGTAAACAACTGGCAAAAGTCAACAAAAATGGTTTTCCCGAGTACGTCAAGAATATAAATTGCTTGAGCTAAGTTTGAAAACATGAAGTGTGCAGAGTGTTATTTTTATTCAGTTCCTTTTTCTTTTCTTTGGTATGCAAAACATATATTGTTAAACTATAGTTTACATTTATTTTTAGAAAAACATTACAATATCAAAAATATTTTGTGATAATACGTATTCTTTGAAAAACTACAGTTTCTAAATTATTCTCTGTTAAAAACACAGATGCTTCGAAAATACTATGATTTCAGAAATATTCTCTGTTATAACACACGTTCTTCAAAAATATATCCTCTTACTGGAACTCAGGTACATACATTAGAAATGTTTATATAAAATTTCAAACCCATTTTAACTTATTGAAAATATTGTAAAAAGGACATTTTACAACCGTAATACCTTTGCAATTATCAACACTATTTCCAACATGGAAAAAATATATATTCTTATTTTCGTGACAAAACAATTATCTGGCTATATAGGGCCTACCAAAGGCCAATGCAAATTTTTTAACTTTAATACTAAATAAATTCACCGAACCTTCATTTTAATGGGCCTTGCTTCAAAAAAAATTCTCTTCAAAACTTGCATTAAATTTCCACAAGAAATTCTTTCCTGATTGTCACCATCTTGCCGTTCATTGCAAATTTATGAAATATGGCAATAGAAAAAACATATTAAAGGGCAAAGCATATATACTGTTACATTTAAATTAATTCCTAGAGAGGTGAACAAATTCCAAACCCCAATGAAAAATTGTTATTCGACTCCAGAATACAAGAGCCAATATAAGTAATTATTGCCATATTAGGAGCTACAATCGTTATGCTTGGTAGTGGGAAGTATCTAAATACAATATACCCTAGAGGGGTATAAATATTGATAGGCGAACAAAAGTTCATATCTGCCAACATGTCCAAATAAGGATGACACAGCATCACACAAATGGCCATTTGAATGGGGAACCAGACTTATGTGCAAATGACAAATGCACCCCCACCATGAGGGGAGGGCGATAGCAGTGCTCCACTCCGCCAGCACCAGGAGTAGGAACTACGGGCACCATAATGCCACTTGTTGATCCAAGTGCCTAAGAGCACGATGTTCTTCTTTGGCAAGTGCCATGAAAATATTAGTTTTACTGCAGTGTATGGCCACAGCAATAACAGCATCCAGCACAATGGTAGAAAAATATTATAGATTATAAGAATAGTACAAATGTTCATCAGTATTGTCCAAATATATTTTTCACTTTCAGCAAAATTTTCATGTGTGATTAAAGGACTGCATACCTTGTCTAGTTGAATGGTTGAATAGAGGGCAAGCCATAAACAACAAAATCATGTACATTTACTTGTAGTTGTCTCACATTGTAGCTTGCCAATCTATCATAAATGATCTAAGCACAAGCTTGCATATTTGAGGGAATAAATGTATTTCCAATTATTTCAATTTGTGAGTCAATAACATTATTGCTAATGGTGTTGTTTTATTTGCTAACATCGAATACAAATAAAGCTCCTCTAGTTTTAAATGCTTTGGGTTCTAGGATCAGAGAACTTATTTTGTTATAATACATTTCCTGGAACTTTGAGTACATGCTGTAGCAAATAAGGAATTCCCCATTTCCAAAGTTTGTACTTAAAACTGTGTTGGGTTATGCTTAAATGTTTAGATACAGTTTAATATTTTTCACATTACATTTATCGAATACTGGTCTGTTTTTAGATTGTTTTGTCGGTTTGTTTGAATACAAATAACTTATCTCGGCTTTTTGGACGAAAAACTTGATTTCACATTCCACACAACATGTGTGATATTGGTAGTGTTGGAAAAGTCTTCAAACCCCATGATTTGAATGCAGTGTCTAGATTCTTCCCTTTTTCGATATGTTCACGAGTGTTAATTTCAATATGTGGCATTAGCCATTAAACACTGTTTAATTCAAATGTTACACCTTCCTTGTTATTAGCTGTGTAGTATATATAATTCAAATGTGTGCTAGCCATAAGCCCTGTATAGAGATTGTTTACAGTCTGCGAGGGATTGTTCTTTATCATGGAAGTAATTCCAAATTCTCGTGTTTGGTCTATATCAACACCATTGAGCAGATATGCAATTCTGTAGATTAAATGAAGTATTCCATTTCTCACTATTCTTGTAGTTTCTGAATTAATTGCATGTTGTCTTTTTAATTGTTCCTTTAAACCTTAAACTTTATTTCGACGATAAAACGTGTAAATATCGTGATTTTGTATAGAAATCCTTATTTCCTATGGAAACATGTACAGACCTGCTCGGAATGGTTCATGTGCGTGTAATTCCGCATTGATGATTGCATCTTCATAACTTATTGGTTCTTCAACATTTCTATTTACCTATATCCTAATTCCTTTAAAAACAATTTGTTGCCACATGTTAACTTCATAGGTTATTTGTTTTAAGTGAGCATTTTATACTTCTGTTTACATCTTGTAGTTACTTTCTTCGAAATATGTTCCTCAGTAAAAATTTTAAAATAGCTGCATACTTTATGTCCATATTGACTATTATACACAATACCCATTTTTATTGTAATATATGCATGTGTTTATATAGATATTTTTAATGTTATCAAAAGGGAATTTATTCATTTATAAAATTAATCAATTTACCTTTTTATTCGACAGTTGTAACAACTATTTCATCAACACAATTAACTATTCCTGGTTTTCAATTATTTTATATCTTGGATCTACTGCACATGTAAATTCATGTATTCTATTTGTCGGTTTTCCATTCGCATATGAACTGCCTACAATATCAACATTTATACAGCATACATTAACTAACAATATTAAACTGTTTTGATTATTTGTGTAATTTATTTGCGGAATACACACTCCATTCATATCCTAACAAATTTGCAATTTAATTGTCTTTCATGAAATCGATATCAACATACTGTACATTGCACTGATTAATATATTTGAATTTCCGTGATACGGAAATGTACATCTTCAGGTAATGCTGCTTTAATGAACATTTCTAAATTATCTAATTCATAAGATCCTACCATTATCACATTCTTATAGGTTTTTTTCATCAATGTTGTCCATAAATGATTGGTTGTGCATATCAATGTTTGGTATGCTGTTTTAAGTAACGAATTCGATTAGACTTATTTGCCATTATACATCTAACTCCAAAGCTGGGAAATATATGAAATGCAATTGCGATGAGTTTCCACTTAATATCAATGTAGTTGCCATATTTCTAATATGTTTTTACTATTGCACTTACTTATATATCCTATTTATAGTCAAAAAGCATAAACATAAATGTCCAAAATTTATTGTATTTGGTAATTGTTCCATTTTGTAATTGTATCTTAATTGCATATTTTTTAAATAATTTCATATTTCCATTGGAGGATGTAAATAGCCAAAACTGTTGTAATACAATGATTCATTTATGTTTCTAATTAATGCAACCCAATATGTTCCTTTGTTTTGTTTAGAATATAAATTAACAATCATACATTCACGAAGGTTTGGCTTCTTTTGTAAATCATCTCTCATATACACACCTCGAAAATAGAAAATATTCAGTTTATATACAAATGCATTAATGTCTTTGTTTGTTAGTGCACTTTTGGAAGATATTAAGACTAGTCAAATTTCTAAAAATGTGTATTTTTTCAATAATTTTACAGTTTTACTTGAGCAGTACATGAATGAAGTGATAAGGCCTGTGGTAATGTTAATTTTACATATGGTGGAAGAATACACAATCTGTATTTAGGACATTCTGCAATTTTTTTTTTTTTTACACGTTTGGAGTATTTCGTTCTTGTCGGACTTTATATGGTTTAAGATAATTCCTTTACCACTTGATTGTCTTGATGTAGCAAGAGCTGAAATGCCTCCAAGTATGGCTCCTGGCTATAATTGTATCTGCTCTATATCATTGTTTCAAATTGTTTGTTCGATCATAAACTATTTAATGCTCTTTACAAGTGCTATCTCAAGAGTTTATTCCTAGATCATTCTATGCCAGATGATTGACAGGTTTAGTACCAGGCCCACAATAATTATATTTCAGTGAATGGTACTCATTTGTAATTTATTAATCAATGTATTCAATACTCCTCGTCCATTTTTGATGCATTTATCATGAGCCATTGTTTACAACTGAACTATAATCTATGTATAGACCTGCATTTATAGTTTTTATTTTATAATGTTATATTATACAATGTATTTGTTTAGAAATGAAGGTTTTTATGTTATTATGTTATATTATACCGTGTATTTGTTTTGAAATGTAGATTGTGAAACAAATTGTGGATCTTCTAGTAATTGTAAATACAAAAGAAAATATAATTGAACAGACATATAGCATTCTGTTACCTCCAAATATATGCTGTATAATAAGCAGTACTTCTTCATGTGAAAAAATGTGTTATTATATCAATGTTGGAACATCCAAATGGACTTAAGTTTGAAAATACATATGTGTTTTCTGAAACAAAAGAACAGAAATATCAATGATTAGTGCCTTTTTGTTGTTAAATGAAGGAATACGATATTTCCCTTTACTAATAAAGAAGAAATCATACCTCGGAATGAAGCATTACCTAATTCCATTTCTATATGTGACATTGTTTGGTGCGAACCACAGGGTGAAATACAGGAATATTTTAGTTTTTGTTGACATTAAAATGTTGATTGTTTTATATATCATAAAGTTACACACATATTACAAAACATAATTTGCACCATAATATAAATATGTTAATTGTGTTTAAAATGGATAATATTATTCTACAGCATATTTACAATGATCATGTTTAAGGGCAATATCACATTTACAAAGTTTAATGATATGTGTTTTTACTGTTGGAAAAACAAGTACTGTTTTCTGGCAATCATGCCAACATTTCCCCTATATAAAGGGAGATATAGGTGTGGATTGGATAGTTTTTTACTTCCCAATGAAGAATAATTAGTATTTCAATGTTTGGTCATAGCAGTATAAAATGCAATTGTCACAATGCCTGTTTAACAAAAAATCGTGGTGGGAATAGTGATTTGAAGGAACATGTAAAATGTAATGTGGATATGACTGTGAAAGATACTGATGTAGTACATAAATATTATGTGTAAGACTTAAACACTATTATGCTAAACGTATTTAAATCACAATCGATCGATATACAAGAGAAATTAAACTTAATTGAAAGTTTTACAAAAATGTCTATGAATGTTAGTTCCATTTCGGAAATATTGGTGAATGTGATAACAACAGTGCAAAATATAGAATAGTCAATGCACTAACATTTCGAATGTTTAAAATGTGTATTTAATGAAATTATAGTCACTACTATTAAAAAATAACTTGAAACAAAAATGGAAGAGGTCTCGCGATAGATAACAGTTGAATTGATTAATAAAATGTCTGGTTTAGCTATGCAAACAGATCTGAGAAAGCAAATTGATGATTTGAAATCTCGAATAAATTATTTTATTAACGATTTGAGAGTTTAAACTATAAGTAACTTAGACTCATTTTTAAGTAAATTCAGTAAGATTGTAAAGGTGCAGACTAGTCGACATAATACACCAGCTAGTAAACCAATGACTTAATTTATGTATCAATAGTGGAACGTTAATGTAACGCAAACAAAAAATGCCTCGGTCTCTTTCGGAATTACATAATGTCATGTCTTCTGTAAAGGAGAAATATTTGCAAGCTAGACGAGCATGAATGGAATGGGATGTTTTAAACTAAGAAATATTTAAACTTGTTACAAGTAGAATAAATTCATCGCATTCCATGTTAACTACATCTAATGAAACACCATTGGAAATTAAATTGGAAGAACCTATAAAGAAGGAATAGCAAAACCTTTCTCATTTAACACAACTTTATTTAGCTACAAAACAACCTTCGCCTATGCACAATGTGATATTTAGTGTATGTCGACATGGAAATATTTGGTTCCTGGAAGATTCAATTATCAGGTTTTTGCTTGAGAATAGAATTCAAGTAGGTGATTATGTAACTGATGTCAGTGAAGGATTGTTTGAATTATTATTTTTAAACGTTCCAAATGGATATTCTGACATTAATTTGGAGAAATATAACAAACTTGTTTGTCATACGAATGCAAATAATCGTTCAGTAGATGACACCCACCCAAAACTACATTTACTAAGCGATATTGCTGGAAGTGGAATATATAAATATAAAGTTGGTTATCAGTATTCTCCTGTGTATTGGAACAATCCTAATGAATTGGTGAACAGATTAAAACTTCTCATCGCTTCGAGATAGTCTGGAAATTCACATACAAACAAAATTGTTTCTATTATAGAACAGTTTACCATAGGAGGTTATATTACTAATGAAGTTCAGTAATATTTCTCAAAAACTCAATGCTCCTGCAAGGATAAGTTTTCCCAGAAGAAGAGTTATTACTCATGGTTTAAATGCTCTTTTTCGGACAATTTTGTATAAAACGACATTAATTTCGAAATACAATAATGGATACAAGTATATTTTAACCTTAATAGATGTTTATTCAAAATATGCTTGGGGTATACCTGTGAAAATCAAAACTGGAAAACAAATTTCGAATGCAACGAAAACCATTTTCATGAGAGAATGCCAAAATTGCCTAAAATCAATAAAGGGAGTGAGTTCTAAGCTTCATTAGTCTAGATATTCAACAAATCGATTAAACAGCTAATATACAAACATTTCACATCGAAGGGGACTTACAATTGGGTGGGTGTTTGGCAGGAAATGTTAGAATTTGATAATTCTAGAGGTCATCGAACTATCAAGATTGCGCCCTAAAAGGTCATGGACAACATATTGATGAAAACCATACATAATAATGTTACAATAGTCGACAAGAGAAAGCACAAGTTTAAAGTTGGCCATTATGTGGGGACATGTAAGCTGAAAGGGGTCTGTGAATAACAATATACTACTAATTGGTCTTACAAAATATTTAAAATTAATTTTGTAAGACAGTCGTTACCTAGAGTCTACTACCTCGAAACCTCTGATGGATGGCCTTTTAGATGTGGTTTTTGTGAACATGAATTACAGTTAAGTTGCTTCTCCAAATGAATATTTAGTTGACAAAATCATTGAAAGGGGAAAACTCTCTTCCTTAGTCCACTGGAAAGGTTTCTCAAAAGCTCACAATTCATGGGTGAAGAATCAAGATCTTAAGAGATTGTAAGACATTTGTAAATTTTTTAATAGTAAATATAACATTGAAACATATTTGATGTATTTTTGAGTTAATAACCTTACCAATATTGTTGGGTTTTGGATGTACTATTATTTTATTACATTTATTGTGTAATCATTCCACTTGTTTAATTAGCTTATCGTGTGATTAGTGTTTATAAGTCATCATGTTTGGGCAGTAATCTGTTATATTTTATACATATTTGCATTTTTAATTGTGATGTAATTCATTGCATTTGACTTGTAATTCAATTTGTAAATGTGATCGATTTGCTTAATTGGTAATTCGCATTTAGGTGATACGTATTTGTATTGTAATTCATCGTGATTGGGTGGTAATCATTACACTTGATAAGTATTTGCATTTTTAATTTGTAATTTGTGTTTTTAATTCATTAATGTTAGTTTCTCGGAATACATTTCCTTTATAAATTCTTTTCTTGGGTTATCGATTGTAATTGACCATTGTGTGTGATTTGCTGTATATCTGTACTTATCCAGTAGTTACTTAATTAACTGTGTAATTAATTAAAACAGATTAATGCAAAATATGAATTATATGAACATCTTTGTGTGGTAGAATTGTGAATTTTAACAGTGTTTGAACCTGAGCTGCAGTTTGCAAGAGTTTTGGAGCTAGCACTGCTTCCAGGGCGTGGTCGCATGTGTTGGCATCACAATACAGAAATACACATTCCAGAGTGGAATGCCTTATTTGGTCAGCTAGTTTGGATTCGAACTACATGTTTTTCCACCTTGGGAGACAATGACCTCCACTGGTCACTGTCCTAAATGCCCATGAACTATGTGTGCTATGAGGAAGTGAGACAAAAAGGGAGTGAGAGAGACAGAGAGAGATGATGTTGCAGAGCAATGTTCTCGACCACCCTGCCATAGTGGTACATAATCACTTGGTCTCAGACAGCCACTCTGGCTGGAGAGATGCAGACACAAGGCGAGGGAGCACTGTCATTATCCTATTGAGCTTTTGTTTATAAAATGGTTTTTACATGCTAGTTTTTTCTTGTGCATGTTCATATAGCTAGTTAGGGTCGGATATTTATTTTGTTATTAACTTTCATTATTCGAAACATGTTATATACCAATACATTTATTTGTGTGTGTCGGGCAAACTCGAGTCATTGCAGAATGGCGGGGTCGGAATGTTGGGGTCAGAATACGCATTTGTAGGATCCGACCGCATTATGCTTAAAGCAGTAGTGCGATACAGTGCATTTTTAATTATTTTATTAATTGTTTTATTTGAATGTGTAATACATTGATAACGAGTTACGGGTCTACGCGATTCGGTGAGAGCCAGTTTCTTGTGTACGAGTGTATTCTGCTGTCATACGAGCTTGTAAAAGCACAACCAGGTATGCTTAAATCTACTTTACATGTTTTTAGCAAACATCCCCTTGGGGGAAGTTGTTTTGTGTGCGATTTTATGATGCATTAATTTCTTTGTGCATGATTAATATTTTAGATTGTTCCTTGCTTGTGTTTGTCATTCATCTGGTTTAACCTGTATTTCGTTGCATCGTAGGTGAATGTGGGTAGTTACGTTTCGATGCTAACAATATTTCATTCTGGTTACATAGTCCTGAGAGCCGATGGTTGTGAAGTAAGATGTGTGTGCGCTATTGTGATTAAAATCCATGGATTTTAAGATACGTCTGCCATGGATTGCTGGTGAGATTTAATTTTGATGTGCGATTTTATGACACATAGGGTCTTGGGCAATAAGTGATTAATTTAATGTGCATAATTTTTAATGATTGTAAATCTTCTGTGTAGGATGTAAAATACCTTTTTTCTGGGTTAGTATTTAATTACTTTGTTACATGTGAAATGTATTCAATCAGTTTTTTAGTAAGTTTGTGTATTTTGAACATGTGTTTTAATGCAAGTTGTTAGGTTTATATAAGTGTGATATAATATGCATGTGGTAGTCGCATGGTTAAAGTGGAGTTGTATTAAGTCGTTCATTCTTTCTTCGGTTAGTAATTGTGCGTATTTTCATTCCATGTGACGTGTTTTTCATTAGTTTCGCTCATATTTTATAATATGTAATTTTTAATGTCACATGTTTTGTACATATTTCACATCACTTGAAAAATAATTTACAAACATTCATTTCGAATTATGCATTTCTGCCATTTTCCATAGTTAATTAGTGCTCAAGCACCTCATTCCTCCACAGACATTCGAACTGAACGGATGTGTCGTGTTGCTTCTCCCCCCCCCCCTTCCTTCTTCCTCAGCTAGCCTCCCATTAGTGGCAAGTGCTCCACCACCTCAGACCTGCACCAACTCCCCAAGTCAATGTACATGTTTTGCTCTTAATATTAAATATATACCCCTTCCCCAACACGTCACACCTCAGTACACCTCCAGAGGTCCAAGGGTGAACATCGATGCCGCCGACACTCTGCCCAAAAACATAACACTTATGCCACTCTCATACCAACCTCATACCATACCCATTACACTACACATCACTGCTCATCGACTGCCAGATGTCCAAATGTGAACATCGATCTCCGAAAATAGAACACACACAAATTAAAATTACAAAAATTTAAAAATCCAAAATGTTCCAAAATTATCCAAAAATGGATTAGGACTTCATTCAATCATGAAATTTTCAATTTAATCAGATTGATCGGATTAGTATTAACAAATTAGTCAGATTTACCACTAATCCGCTGATTAATCTGGTCCATCCATATGCTATTCTACATGGTAATTATTATCCCCACGCCCCTACTACTGTCTCTGTATCTTTAGTACACACATGATGTATGGATTATTAATGTGCAATTACCTTACATTTGAACAAACCATTTGTATTGAAATTTGATATTATGTAGTTACAACGAGAGCAGCTCTATTGCGAACAACTAAGTTTATTATAAAGCTAAAGATTTCTGACAATTTTAATTTTTTTTATGAAGATTATAAATACCATAATGATTTTATGTGTAAAACCGTTAAAATCTGATACATTGGCATGACCAGTACAGCATGCGGTGAAAAATGTTATTATTCGAATTAGTCTTTGAACTTTTCAACCTGAATGTAACAAACCTTAGTTAAGTGGGTCAAGTGGGTCAACCTGAGCGCGGCGCAGACCTGTGGACAGTAGTTCCTGTGTGCATGTTGCAGGGTCCTCCTGGGCTGAGTGTGGCAGGAGCCAAGGGAGAGCAGGGTCCTCCAGCAGAGAGGATACATAATAACGGTGTGTGGAGAGGTGCGGGCGCAACCTGAACGCGGCGCAGACCTGTGGACAGTAGTTCCTGTGTGCATGTTGCAGGGTCCTCCTGGGCTGAGTGTGGCAGGAGCCAAGGGAGAGCAGGGTCCTCCAGCAGAGAGGATACATAATAACGGTGTGTGGAGAGGTGCGGGCGCAACCTGAGCGCGGCGCAGACCTGTGGACAGTAGTTCCTGTGTGCATGTTGCAGGGTCCTCCTGGGCTGAGTGTGGCAGGAGCCAAGGGAGAGCAGGGTCCTCCAGCAGAGAGGATACATAATAACGGTGTGTGGAGAGGTGCGGGCGCAACCTGAACGCGGCGCAGACCTGTGGACAGTAGTTCCTGTGTGCATGTTGCAGGGTCCTCCTGGGCTGAGTGTGGCAGGAGCCAAGGGAGAGCAGGGTCCTCCAGCAGAGAGGATACATAATAACGGTGTGTGTGGAGAGGTGCGGGCGCAACCTGAGCGCGGCGCAGACCTGTGGACAGTAGTTCCTGTGTGCATGTTGCAGGGTCCTCCTGGGCTGAGTGTGGCAGGAGCCAAGGGAGAGCAGGGTCCTCCAGCAGAGAGGATACATAATAACGGTGTGTGGAGAGGTGCGGGCGCAACCTGAGCGCGGCGCAGACCTGTGGACAGTAGTTCCTGTGTGCATGTTGCAGGGTCCTCCTGGGCTGAGTGTGGCAGGAGCCAAGGGAGAGCAGGGTCCTCCAGCAGAGAGGATACATGTCTACGCCGATCCCTCAGGCCACCCACAGCCAGGTACTACTTGACTTGCCTGCCTGCACCGTGCAACCTTCTGCTCTCCCGTCACGCGGGCGCGCAGCCCGCCGATCAGGGTTCCATTCCCACTACACTCACTCCCTAATTCTCGCGTATGGGAGTCGTGCCCGGACGATACCACTGGTCGGAGGGTTTTCTCGCGAACTTCCCGTTTCTCTCTCCCGTACATTCCGGCGCTGCTACGTAACCTCTTCGCCTCACCCACGTTGGCTCTTAAGACGCAGCTGTCACCACTCCATGCAACACTCCTATCCTTACCAGTAAATTTATATTTAAAAAAAACAAATACTAATGGGTTATTTTTAATCAAAATACTAATTTACTTGTACCCAAAATACAGTTTCCTCAAATTAGCCATTTTCAACACAATTTAAATAAAACATTAGCTACCTTTAACTCGTATTTTTGTACTAGTTTATGCCACGTAACTCGTATCTATGAGGGTGAGTAAGGTGAGTGTGGAACAGCGCCGGAATGAAAGGGCGGAAGAATAGGGAGATCCCCGAGATAACCCGCCGACCAGTGGCATCGTCCGGCACAATTCCCGATGCGACTGGGGGGACGAGTCATGACTAATGTATCAATCGTATGCCCTATAGAAATTCTTGCGGCTCATAAGACGCAGTGGTGGAATATTTCATTTTTAATTTTGCCAGGGAGATGTAACTGTGTTATAGCAGTAAAATGAAAAGGGAAGAAATTAATGAAAGTTCAGTGTAGCTGTCTTCATTGTCTGACGAGAATGATTATGAAGAAATTAACAACGAAATAAGACGTGTACGCTTTACAAACTATACGTAAAATGGCAAATAAAATTAATAAACAGCAAAAAATATATATTTACAAGGAATAAATAATTTGATATGAATAATTGAAAATTAAAACCGGGACAGTGCAAATCTTGAAACGAAGAGCTATATAAAGAGTAACAAATAATGTAAAAAAAAAAAAAGCGAATATTTATTTTTGACGTCTTGAGTAAGGGTTGTTATTCCAATCTTGACGTAATATCAGGTCATTGGCTATATTTCGTTAGGAACACGAGCACGTTTTTTCTCGATGGTAATACGTTTCCCAACCACCTTCGCAATTTTTTTCCAGCAAGGATAGTGGTTTTATAAAGATGTGTACAGTGGCCCGTCCTTTAACTGCCAATGCCCATTACTTTGGTCACCTCTTCGTGCTTTGTGTGAGGAGACACCCAGAAGAGATGGAAGGGTACGTTCAACGATCGAGTATTTGAATTGCTGCCATGTCCGTACCATTCGGGATAATTGCTTAAAGTTTGGTGAAGATAAATACCTTCAAAGTATCTCTATAAAAATTTCTACCAAATTTGCGCATTATTTAATTCTGTTTAGGTCAGTATCTCTAAAATGATTAATTCTACCTCGTTTTCATTGAGATGTTCGTTTATTCGTTATCAAAGGTAACAGTAACGTTGCTTTTTAAGCAGTAGGATGTAGAAAGCTGTTAACATGACCTAAGGAGGACAGGTCTGGGTATGCGTGGAAAGATGGCATACTGATTGACTAGTGCACAAACACAGCTGTGTTCAACATGCAAGAATGTCTTTTGTAATGTGTTGTAAAGGGCTTTGTAACTTCCCCCGGTTTTATGCTTGAAAGCTTAGCAGGGGACGGCTTACAGACTGACTTACAACCTAACTTGAATTAACACCCATGCCTTACCCGGGATTCGAACCCAGAGCCTTCCGCGCCCCAGATCGGTGGCGCACCAAACGACTGCACCACGGGAGGTCGGCATACTTTAAATTTTGTCGTCATTATTTATTTCTATTATAAGGCACTTAACTCAGTACAACGAGGCCGTGAAAACTTTGACAAAGTAATTGAGAGACGTAAGTTATTTTTATTTGTCCACACGAGTTATTCAGTGTGGCCACAGAGACTAATGGTAGATCGCTGATAGCGCTGCACTAACTTAAGGAACAAATGAAGTGAGTGACGGGTTAAGGTTTGCATAATGGGAGATGAAATGACTGCAGACCTGCTGTTATACAGAATGATTCTCAATTAGACCTACAATCTTCGGGAGGTGATTTTTCATGAAAAAGTAAAACGAAAACTTACGTGACACTTTATAACCAAATCGAATATTAAGGAAAGTATTAGACCTTACAAAAAACGAATATTAAGGAAAGTATTAGCCCTTACAAAAAACGAGATTATAAACCGTATTTGTGCAAATATCGGCTCTTACGTTTAATTTTCCAAGAGTTATTGTATTTTACTTCGTTACCGATATTTTGCACAAATGCGGTTTAAAACCTCGTTTTTTTAAGGCTCATAGCTCCCATTAATATTCGGTTTCGGTATAAAGTGTCGCATATGTTTTCCTTTTACTTTTACATGAAGAATCACGTGCCGAAGTTTGCCGGTCTAATTGAGAATAATCCTGTATAACAGAGATGAATGTGTATTGTGCGCACGCTGGCTTGCCGAGAAGGAGCACGAGACAGCTACGAGGAGCTCGAGGCGTTCCGGGAGCTGAAGCAGTTGAAAGAAGAAGGAATAGGTAACGTGACGTCACTGCATCTGTGGGGCTACGGTTCTGTCGGAGACAGCTACACATAACAAATGTTCACAAATAATTTTACGTACGGCTGTAAACTATTCAAAAATTATTCCCTCTAATGTTACAAAAATTAATTAATGTAGACATTTTATTCGCAGTAAATTTTCTCGATTGTTCAAGAGAGTTTGTTTCGATAGTTAAAAGATTTCAAAAACAATTATTTGACCACTGTTATCCAATCATGACATGGGCACACGAGTTGACGGTCTTGAAATATAAACATCCCACAAAATGTATTTGCAAATTTCACGGATCCCTAAGTAGGTTGTTGGCGTCTGATTGGGCAATCCGTCTTAGGATCAAGTGTCCATTCTGTTGTGTATCCCTCCGCTACATGTGAGGGTAGCATTCCTGTGGACCGGCTCACTTTACTAATACACCAACCAAATTGCAGTCAAGGAATTTTAGGACATTATACGTAGTAGTAACAGAATATTATGTGCTCTTACGTTTACTAATTAACAAATTTAGACTCCAGAGCGTGTAAATTTGCATACTGCAGTCTCAATACAACGTCAGATTTTAGAAATACTTTTATGAAATCGTCGTTGCCTGCATGTAAGTGCATACTTGTAAAGACTGTTCACGATAAAGTGAACACTTTTGAAATCAACCTTGGAAAAATGTAACTTACCTTGCCTGCATATGTTTTAACGGGCGCACTGAGTTCTATGCGCCCAGTAAAGTTGGCAACGATGGATGGAACCTAGTTCTGTATCTTGCCGTCGAATACAAAGTCTCAGGTAACCATTTGCGATAATTAAAATTATTTCTTTCGCTTTATCTTTCTTTTTTACTGCTTCGAAATGTAAAAACTACCAGATTTGTAAAATAACTATTTTTCAAATAATTCCAGAATTTCACTCACCCGACGCATGAATAAAGTGATGGAAGTCCATGACAGTGTTAATTTTACATAGGGCGGGAGACTACACAACGTACATACAAGTAGATCTTAAGCAGGGCTTTCGGAAATGCTCAATTTACCGTGAACAGCATACATACTTGCAGTTATGGGCAGTAATAACTTTTAATGGTTGATTTGAAAAGTGTTTACCTTACCGTGAACAGCCTACATAGCTATGAAACTATGTGCGCGCGAGTTTGGTTTTCGTCGGCAAAGAAATTTCCATTTCCCCATAGCCCGAGTGACACTCAGGGCTCGGCGAATCCAGTCCCGAAGATCATTTACGAGCTCGAGTGTTTGCAAACTTTTAATATTCTGACGTGCGCTGTACGTGCGCGGAGCCAGCTACCAGTGGAGCTTGTATTAGTTGACGTCCAATCACGTGCGAGAGGCGCAGGAAATTCCACAAATCATACTGCTCAGAAGGGAGATGCTGAAGACCACACACACTGATAAAGGCTATTCACGGTGAAATGAGCACTTTTGAAAGCTCTACTTATGATCTGCTTACGTGCATGTTGTGTATTCTTCCGGCGCCTTACGTAAGATCAACATTGCCATGGGTCTCATAACTTTATTCATGCGAAGGTCAAGCGAAACTGCGAAATTATTAAAAAAAAAGTAAAAAATTAACAAATCTGCTAATTTTTACACTTCGATTCATAAAAAAATAACGAATTACTAATTTAAGTTATCACAAATTGTTACCTAACACTTTTCATTCGACGTTAAAGATACCGAACTACTTCCCACCCATCGTTACCAACTTTACTGGGCGCATGTCACTCAGGGTGCCTGTTGAAAAATATTCTAAGGTTGATTACAAAAGTGCTCACTTTATCGTGAACAGCCTTTACCTTGTTGTTGTGTACAGTGCCGAGAGCTAGTCTCCTATCTCTGCAGCATGCCATACACTGGGTAGTGCTGGTCACTTAACATTCCTCATGTGTACGAAACACTGTTCGCCTTGTGGACACTTTGAGAAATATATATATATATGGTTGTTTTTATTTTTAGGTTTGAGAATACACATACGACGAACATCACTCAGATCCTTACTTGTAGATCTGTGGTCCCTCGTACGGGTGACAATATGCGAAGTGTGTTTTATACTAGGAATTATTATAGAAAATATATCGGTATATAATTATATCTACAGGACATATGGGTGCCAAGAGTAAATATCTAATAAGAAGACATATGACTCTGAATATACAAAAATCAACGCTTCTAACCATATTATTCCACAAAACATCGACCCTTTACTTTAATAGACCCTAATTAATATTTTATGACTACTAAAGAAAAGAACAAAGTAATCATGTTAATTTAATGAAATTTAAGGAGATAGAACATATGAACTAACGAAAAAAAGATAAATTAATATGCTGCTCATTTTGTATTGGTATCAGAATTTGAAAGACGAATATCAAATACTCTCTGCATCCTTTCTTATAATATGTGATAAAAAGAATATATAGGTATTTAAATTATTTCAAATTGAGAAAATAGTTTATAGGTATTTTGTGTTAGTATTTTATATTAATGGATTTAAAAAGCAGTGGTTTTGACTGTCAAGGAATTATTTAAAATTGCCAGCTAGTCCTTGATTACACAAACTCCTAAAATGGGACTTCTGGGACACAGGACCGAAGTAGGATATAATCTTTCTTACATGTCCACTGAAGATATATATATATATGAATAGATGATAGATATATAAATGGGTGGAGTTCACCTTATAAGACTTCATTGAAGAGAACTGGAACAGAAGATGCCCAAACTAAGTCCATCCTGCATATTGTCCATCTCACCATAGGTTCTAAGCTCCAGTAGATACCTCCGGATTGAATTCCCACAGTTGCAGAATCACTTCAACAGTCCATCTTGACACATCATTTTACCAAACTATTCTTGTAATGTAAAATAATATCTTCAAAATGCTAGGTAACGCTATTAACATTCAGCGTGAAAGGATGCAAAACATTTTTTTTTTAGATGCCACAGTAATTATTCTAGACATTCCAAAATATCCTTTTTCTTAATTATTATTTTTGACTTTCAGATTTTTTCAATGTTTCCCTAGGTAACTCAGACAAAAGTAACCTAACTCCAAAGAGAATTTTTGAATAGCAAATGTTAAACTGAATGGAAGGATGATCTAATTTAACATAGTTTTCACAGACATATGTACATAACATTCAATTGAAATGCAAACAAAAATAATTTAAAATTTTAATGCTAACATATTAATCATAAGAAAATTCTTTGCTTCCTTTAATATTCGGTAATATTGCACCACTAGACACAAGTTCTAGTCCCTTGCATGACAAAACTTAGATGGCACATTTTTTGCCTGATGGCGTGCTAATCTAAAAATTTTAGTATTTTTTCGACGTAAAAATAATTAAAACCAGCGCACTTACCGAAATTAGATAACTCGCCTTGAACTAACATAATCATGATATACTTCAATAAATCTTTGCAATCACACTATGAAATCTTTCCACAATTTTTAAAATATTTCTCTCTAAACACAAGGATTTTATTGCATATTTTTTATTTGTAGCGGTTTATAATTTCATTTTAAATACATTTTGCTTATTATACCTTAAAATTCATTAAGACAAGACCTTCCAGTCACCGTTGCATAATTTTCTGAAACACATTTTCGCTTATTTCATTTGTGCATCCCATAAACACCAAACTGATGATTTTGACATGCAATAATGCAAAAAATTACAATATAATCCTTTATTTTTGCAAAGAAAGAGTAAAAGTTCAATGGAGTTTTAGAGATATGTGCTGAAAGTGTAAACACCTGGTGTGACGTCAGATTGGAGGACAGTCCTGGCAGTAAGAGCCAACAGGGTTACTCAGACACGCAGGATAAAATAGGAGTTCACTTGCCCTGGAAAAGGAGGATAGTTCAGTCACAAGGGGGAATTGCAATTTAAATAGCTGCAAAAATTTTCTATTTCTCAAAAGTTTACATTTCACATATAGCTTAATCTCAATAATGTTTAGATATGGTCAATTCACGTCATTAATACTCGAGGAAAACGATTTTCTGACGTTTAATTAATAACATACAATAATGTCTCTTTCATGAGTTAACATAAAATATTAAATCTAAGCATCAGGAAAACATACTTTTATTCTTAAGTTGTTTTACACAACTATAGGCCTACATTTTAATACCCACACATTGTCGCATAGAAAATGAAACTTATTAAGTAGTTTATAAAGATACCGTAAACCTAACTTACATCATTTATCAGAGAAAAATCAAACGTTCTTATGTGGCTAACCATGTGAATGTCGACGAACAACCACAATAAAAAATTTGTTATAGCAAAACCCTTGATAGTAAAATAACTATTAGACAAATACTCTCATTGATCATATCAGAGTGATAGTACATATAAATCATCACAAAAATCCAACAGAAATGATAAAAAGAAAACTTTGAAAAAGAGTATATGTCATTTGGTTTTACTCTACATGTGTGCGAGATGACATGTTGAAAGTAGTGTTTGTGCCTGCAATAGGTCCACCGCCCAGTAGCTCACAGCATCCCTCTCCAGACAACCAGGTGAAGATTGTCCCTGGAGCCATCACATTCCAGAGCAGGAGCGCCATGCTGCAGGTGAGATAAAGCTTGTTCATCTTACACTATAGGCTGTTCACGGTAAAACGTGCACTTTCGAAAGCCCTGCTTAAGATCTACTTGTATGCACTTTATGTACTCTTCCCCCTTATGATAAATTAACGTTGCCATGGGGCTCATCACTTTATTTATGCATCTGTCAAGTGAAATTTTAAATAATTATGAAAGCGAATATTTTACAAATCTGCTCATTTTTATACTTGGATGCGTTAAAAAAAAACAGAACCCGAAAGGAATAAAGTTAAGTTATCACAAATAATTAGCAAACACTTTTTATTAGACGTAAAGATTTTTGGAACTACTTTCCCTCCATCGTTGCCAACTTTACTGGGCGCATGCCGCTCAGCGCGCCTGTTAAAATATATTGAGGTATGAACAGTGTCTTTTTTTCTAAGGTTGATTTCAAAAGTGCTCACTTTATCGTGAACAGCCTTTAAGCAATTTTGAAATAAACCGTTGAAATAAAAATCACCTCCCGTAACCACATAGATGCTACAGTGAGCAGTGACTTTCAGTTAACAGTGAATTAATAACAATTG
This sequence comes from Dryococelus australis, assembly GCA_029891345.1. Classification (NCBI taxonomy): domain Eukaryota; kingdom Metazoa; phylum Arthropoda; class Insecta; order Phasmatodea; family Phasmatidae; genus Dryococelus; species Dryococelus australis. The sequence goes on along the minus strand of CM057007.1, from coordinate 72,246,003 downwards.
TTCAACGCTTTGACGTATTGTGTTTGTGACGTTTAAATATATGGTTATTGAAGTCAGTGATCCTTGTTTTATACCAAGAGGGGCCGCGGTGGCTGAGCGGTCAGACCACCTAGGCGAACTGGGTTCGATTCCCGGAGTGGTCGCTCCCAGAAATTTCGCATGCCGGAATCATTCCGGACGACGCTGTTGGACGGCGGGTTTTCTGGGGGGTGTCCTGTTTCCCCGCCTCTTCATTCCGGCGCTGTTCCACACTCATATAGCTTCACCCTCATCGGCTCTGAAGACCTCGATGTTGACATTACTTGTGAGTGAAAGGGTACAAAATGAGGTTGAAAGTAGACCCTGAGCAGGGAATCGAAATGTATTCAATTAATCGTGAACTGCCTATACATCTAGCAACTCTTTTATAATTACCATAAAAGTAACTAAATGTGTTGTTATTGATCAGAAATTAAAATAAGTCGATAAATCACTGACACAAATGTTGCATTTTGAATACCTTAACATGTAATCCTGAGTAAACTTGAACAAGTAAGGCATGTTACAATATGGGTAAACTCATTGTCGGGTCTATGCAGATGTCAAAAGCTAGCGCCAATACAAACGGCAATGCTGGCGCAAAGACATATTATATATCTGTTTGCTGCTTGTACATTAAAGCAACATCAGCTCTTCTCGTTTTTATCTTGTATGCAAGATAAAAAGGAATCCTTAAATACTTGCCAGACCAAAAAATATCAATTTTACGTAACCCTACGAGAAAAAATTAACGAGTGAGTTAAGGGATTAATAAGATGCTAAGACATCTTTTCCTGTTTCTTAGTATCATCATAATAAGTCTTACAATCAGAGAATACACTAACATATATACAGTAAGGAAAAATATTTTCAGAGTTTTTTTAAGTTCAAATGTGGTTTATTAACAGCGAACAATTAAGAACTAATTCTCCCTCAACTTAGCGAAGATATTCGCTCGTAAGCTAAACGTCAATAGGTATATAAGATCACAGATGCAAATTAACTTTGGTAACTGGGCTCAAGCCTTTGAATAAAGGCGTCTCCCTGATTATGCGTGTTATTCGCGAGCAGACACCTAAGTAACGTGAGGACTACGTAGCTGGGCACCCAAGGTCAAGAAACGAGGGAGCTATACGGGCGGCACTAACACGCACGCCTAGCGCCTCATCGCTCCTACGCGCTAGGCGTACGCACGCCTACTGCCTCATCGCCCCTACGCGCTAGGCGTGCTGTGTTTCCGTCCTAACGCTTTACTGTGTCAACTAGGTCTGTAACGGTGGTGTTTTATTACACGCGATGAAAGTACACAGATCAAACTACCTGCGTACAATCGTACTTATCTATTGCAGCTTAAAGAAACTTATAGGCAAGCTTCGAAAATGCGATATTCGACCACTTTCACGATTTTTTTCTCCGTTATTACACTTAATAAAATAAAAGTAAAAATATAGCAATGTAGAAAATAATTTTTTTATTATTTCTGGTAAAACTTCGTATTCCCAGAACATTTATTTATCGAGACGAGCGTTTACGCGCAGACAACGATTACACAGAAAACCTTTCAGTACATAGGAACCTTACAGTCGTCCAATCACGAAATTGAATGTTAGCCAGAGTGTTACGAAATAAAAGTGTAGTCAATTCCCGGTTTCTTTGCAGATTTCCAATCTAACATTTGAAAAATCATCCCACCTATGACGTGCTGTATCGTAAATATGGCATGCATCACAAAAAATTTATTCTTGTGTTAACATATTGACATTAAATTACATTATTTTTCATTTAAATTTAACTTTTACTTATATTTTATCTGTAAATTATAGTATTTCAGCTACAATTTAGTAGCCTACGAGCAAAAGCAGGGATAAGATATGCGTGTTGGCAATGCGTAGTAAGAACTAGTTCTTATGTAAAATATCACTACGTTGAGTATTGTAGACTTAGTTTTAATCTTTGTTTGCATGAGGCGGAGGGATATCCTGGAAGTAGAACTTAAGCGGGGGGCCTCAGAAAAGTTGAAAGTAACCGTGTATGGACTATATAAAATTACAATTTTCCGTAAATTTACAGAAATTTTTACGAAAATGCACAGTAAATGTACGGAATAGCAATCCGTAATGAAAAACGGATTTAAGTGCGTAAATACAAAATTCGGAAAATCTCCGTATTTTGTATAACTTCGGGTTTCGGGCACGAACAATGCCGAGTCTACGCGAAGCTTTCTTCGCCACTGTAACCAGGAAATAATCGTTTTTGCGGCAGTTAATGTTATCCATTTCACTAAGACCTGTCCTTTGAAACATTAAAAAGTAACAGCAAGCGTATGTAACACTTAGCAACACTTACAATACACTAACTTTAACAGAAACTAAAAAAGTTGCTTATGTGATTAGTATAGAAATACAAAAGGTATACCAGATTCACTACGTGAGCATTGTAGGTAAGTGGTTAGGGTCGTGAACTTGCAACTTTTTGAATCTGGTTCAAATTTTGCTTTTAAGTGTAATTTTTTTTCTTTTTTAAACCTCTTTTTTATACACAGTAGAACACCCACGTAATGAAAATTAAAATAAAATTTAAATTAAAAATTATTTAAACTATAAGTACAGAAAACTAACTAGGGAATTAAGGGAGAGGTTCCGTGAATTCTGCGGAAGGTCCGTTTTTTTTTTTTAATCAATGTGTCCGTAATTTTACGGAGAGTTTACGGACACCTCTGGATATATTTTGACCAGCACTTTCCCGTAAAATGAAGCAAGTAGTTTCTGAACAGTGTAGTAATGAAACGTCGTGTTGAAAATGAGTCGCTGCCCATGAGTAAGGAGTGAGTGAGCTGCTGGCATGCTGGTGTGGTTGTTTCTTTGCAGATGACTACAGACAGCCCTGTCGGCACACTCGGCTACATCGTCGACGAGGAAGCACTGCTCGTAAGGATCAACATAGGCTGGCAGTACGTCGAGGTGGGTCCCTCGCCACATCTCTTCTCTATTGCCTGCACTCATCCTATCTATATAATAATATCACGGTCTCTGTCTGTCCGTCCGTCCGTCTTTAATACCTCTAAGTCCCTTCAAACTCAACAGAAGTTCTTCCAATTTTGCAGAGCGAATCCTCGGGGTCAAATACAGGTCAAGTTCGAATTTCAGGAAGATCAGATTACGCAATCATGACTTTTGACACTAAAAACTCATTTTTTAATTATTTTTTTCCTGTGGAAGTTTTCTATTAATGAATAGAGATGATTGCATAGAGATTTGAAGGTAACGGAATATCATTTTTTTTTTACTCTAAATGTCTCGCTTCAATGTTGAGTTAATTTCACATCAACTGGGGCCTGTATCAAGGGGGGCCGCAGTGGCCCAGTGGAAAGAGATATGTCAAATGGGGCCGCAGTGACCAAGTGGCTAGAGCGAATCCAAGTGGGGCCTTAGTGGCTCAGTGGGTAGAGCGATTCCAAGTGGGGCCGCAGTGGCTTAGTGGATAGAACTATATCCAAGGTTGAGTTAGTTTCACTTTTTTTTTTCCTCAGTCTTTCTATGATAACAAACATGTGTAACATCGTAACTGTTCTAGGCACGTGGCCATACTGGAAACACGGTCACGGGCTAACCCCTAGTGGATAATAAAGGCTGTTCACAATAAAGTGAGCACATTAGAAGTTAACCTTAGATAAAAGTCACTGCTCCTACATGCATATGTTTTAATGGGCGCACTGAGTGACATTCGCCCAGTATAAAGTTGGTAACGATGGACGGAAAGTAGTTCCGTAGTTTAACGTCGAATAGAAAGTGTTAGGTAACCATTTGCGATAACTTAGAATCGTTATTTTCATTTTCGGATTTTTAATGCATCGAAATGAGCATATTTTTTTAAAGTATTTCCTTTCTTGATAATTTCCCAGTTTCATTTGACCGACACATGAACAAAGTGATGAGACCCATAGCAATGTTAATTTGACATAAGGCGGAGCAATACACAACGTATACAGACGTATATCTTCAGCAGGGCTTTCAGAAGTGCTCACTTCACCGTGCAGAGTACTCTAACAGTTGCAAATCACGCTGTAAGTGCGAGCGATCCAAGGGCTGGTTGCATCAACATCGCCTCCAATCCGAGATCGAATGATCCTAGTTCCGAACCACCAGAATCCAGTTTGATCTTTGTTGGAATGTAGAAGTGTTGCACAAACGAAATTTCGTGATTCTGGACCTCTGATTCGTCGATCTTGGAGAGCTCGATATTAAGTATGAGACAAATTTTGTTATTGGTTCGTAACATATGACGTCATGGAAGTAGGCGTGTTTTTTATTATAGATAGAACTATATTTAATATCTTTGATCTGTTTTAACTGAATTATTGTTGTACGAATTTTACTGAGTAATATTAAAGTCCGTATAATGTTGTTTTAATTTCCCAAAAAAAAAAAAAAAAAAAAAACAATCGTGTTGGCTTATTTTCAAACTACAATTGCCTACGATGACTTCTGATCTCGGATCGAGATTTCGAACCTCCAATTTCAGTGGTTCGAAATGAACTTAATCTCGATCTCCAGTCCAGCTCTAAACTCGAAATGTGCAACAGTTTTCAGTGTCGATCTTAGATACGATCTCAGATCGAGTTTCGAACCAGGGTGGTGCAACCGGCCCTATGTGCGTGTTGTTGCCGCAGCTGGGGTCGCTGGTGGCTGTGACGACGCCGCCTCCTGCCACGATGTCGGCGCCAACCTCGAAGCCGCCCCCAGAGTCCTCGAGTCTCGTGCGCAACGACGTGACAGCACGCGACGGCCCCGGGGTGAGTCAGGCCACACTCTGACAAAATTTTATCACCTAATTATTCACAGTCGATTCACGGTTTCTTCGACCTTTTTGAATCTAACCTTTGAAAAATATCCCCATGTATGACGTGTTTAGTTATTTCCTATATACGTCACAAGCGTTTTATACTTGTGTTCATAAAAATTACTTTTTATTTTCCGTTAAATGGAAATGTTATTCATATTTTGTCTATAAATTATAATGCTTCATTTAAAAATAATCTGAATAAAATTTAGGGGGAAAATAGTTATGTTGGTAGCGCCTGGTGAGAAATAGTCCTTATACAAAACACTGTTACACTGAGTGCGCACGAATGTGGTGCATTGTCCCTCTGGTGTAATTCTCCAGGATTAGTTAAGCTTGGTTTGCACCAGGCGGAGGAATATCCTGGAAGTAGATCTTTAGCAGGGCTTCAGAAAAGTCTGAAATAACCGTGAATGGACTATACCTGACAGGTGTAAAGTAATATTCGCAAACTTGTGGAAGAAACATAGTTTTCCCTAAAGGTAAAGTAAAATTACGGCGCTCTGGAGTAAAATTCACGTACATGGTAGTGGAAAATCCCATACATGGATGAGAAAATTATCTTCAGACGCGCGCATTTCTTCAGCATTCTCAACAGCTAAGGGGGGGGGGGGGGTGGGACGGGCGGGAGAAACAATCATCTAACACACTAATATTTAATAATGCTGTCACGCTGTCGTTGTGGTGTAATGGAAAGCGCATCAGCCTATCGTGATAGAGGTTCATGTTTCGCACCCATCCGCCAGCAAGTGTCGAGGATTTTAGTGTTGAGGTTTCGGTTGTTATTCGTCAGAGGCTATTGGTAATAAAAAAAATTACAGTACTAATACTCCAGGCTGTTTTTATATATAAGTTTATTATACAACATAGTTAATTTTACCATACTTGTATGGGGTTTTCCCACCACTTTTGTCAGGTACTTTTCCCGTACGATTAAGGAATAGTACTTTACTTGTTATGTAAATTTACTCTACTTTTAAGAGGTAATTTTACTTTACATGTAGAGGTAATTAGCTTCCCTTACATGTAACTGAATTTTACCTCAATTTTTTTTTACAATGCACTCTCCAGTACCTAGCTGCACTCTCATACAATCCCACTCCTCCAGTGTCCTGAGCCCTATTTCATAAAACGTGACAGGTGTGACATATGACAATTATGTCAAATCCGACAAACTTGTCACTATGTCATGACAATGTTATGTTACATAAATAATACAAGTTACCCTTATTTAACAAGCAAAAAATTGTAAATTGTAATCCTTAAAATAACACTTTCATAAATGCGACAGTTATATGTCAAGCCGTTAAGTTTCCACGCTAGATAGCTCTCAAGTAAGCTTACGATAATCGATCGAAGCCTTATATGCGATACATGAACAGTCGATTCCTACCACAAATAATTTAAGCTGTAAATAATAATTCCACCCACATAACTTTGTTCACTCTTGTAGCAGAATGTTGAGTAATGTGAATAAAATTACTATATTAAACCTGATCCGAAAGGAAAAGAATGTGCTATTTGGCAAGCAATATTAATTCGCACAATATTGAAACACGATTGCACTGCCAAGTTAAATAAACATTACAAATTACTGGTTACATGGGAAAGCTTGCCTGTCACTTCTGGAGTGACAACTCTACAAATTTGTAGATATGTCACCGAGTGATTATGCTTGTCTTTTTCAGAAAACATTTTGTAGTGTATTTGATACACTTGTCGGATTTTTTTGCTCTCAGCTCAAAACTTGTGGGGAACAACTATTTGTCAAAGTGTTATAAAATTTTACAAATTTGTCATGACAAATTTGTAAACTTGTCAGCTTTTATGAAACACAAATTCGTCGGTTTGTAAACCTGTCTTGACAATTTACTGTCCCCTGTCACCTGCCAAATTATAACTTGTATGAAATAGGCCCCTGCCTGCCTGTCCTTCAACATCAATGCAACTCTAGCCAGCAATGACAATACCCTGCATGAAACACAGGGTATAACGTAACGTATATCTCAGACTCTAGTAGGCGATTCGCCATGAAAATACAAGAAGAGAAGCTTATAAACATTTTGTCCGGTATTCGTTAAGGAGGAATTCCTGAAATTCATGTTCACTTGATATGAATGTTCACCTGGCTGTTAGGAAACCAGCGTAATTGCCGGCAGAAGTGCGTGTACACAGTAAAGGCCATTACACATGATCAAATATTTACTGAAATAAATTAATCGAATGAAAAAAAAAATCACTTCATTTATTTTTCAGTGAAATTCATTCCTAAACTTTCAAGTCTCCACATGAACATTTATTACAAACTTTTTAATGAGGACAGTTTAAAAATATATTAAAAGCAAATTTCTGGACGTATCTGTGGCTAGTGCAAGACATGGAAATAATTGGTTAAACCAAAACTAATTTTCTTCACAGTACTGTACATTTTCATTAAAAAACGTATACATCCTTATTTTGTAACAACTTTAAATGTGTGCACACAACGCCATTATTATGAGATATATTCTATTAGTATTGTCAGAGAAGCTGTGATCGGTGATTTGAATATTGTATTCAAGAAAATATAGCACATATTGTAAACGGGAATTTTGAAGTAAAACAAGATATTTAAGAAATTGGAAGAGAAAATGGTTGCGATTATGACGTTCGTATGACGTCATATAGCATTCAATTAATTAAATTCAATAAAAACTGAAAATAAGCGGAAGAAAAATGTGACCTTGTGAAAGGGCATTGGCCACTGTCGAAACGGGCAACATGCTACTAAAATGGTTGTGCATAATTTCACATAATTGCATTGTCAGTTGGAGCTCAGAAAGGTACTACAAGGAACACAATTTAAGGTGATGCACGTGAAAGAATGCAGTATAACATATTTTAGGGCTAGTGCATTATCAGATGAAGGGTCGACTTTATTAATCAATGCACAATACAACACGACTTGCGTATTCAAGGTATACCTTTTTAACAAATCGTGTGAGGAAAAACGTCTGAAAGCTTTTCGTCTTGTGTTTTCATGGCGAATTCCCCACTAACGTCTGCGACAAAGTTACGTTATACCACGTGTATACATTAATCTGGTCTTGCTGCTGGACCATAAGGCACTCGAAGGGAAGGAAATATCTATTCACAGTACTTGATTTTCAAAGGATACCAAGAGTACATTAAATTTTTTTTGGAATCATCATATCCGTTGACTATATCTGGAAGTGATATAAGATATTATGACAAATGTGTATATATTTGGTGAGTTATGTTAGAAAATATTCTTGGAATGTCTTTTTCATCTGACAGGACATCCACAAATTATTACAGGGGTTTCCCAGATATATCCACGATATCCTGATATTCCATAGGATATCCTGATATTCAATATATCATACGAGATATACATGATAGTACACTTTGCGTGGACACCCCCAACATTTCCGGAATGGTTGCATATCATGAAATGCAGTATTCGCTAAATGAAATTACCTACAGGGGCAAGTATCTTACCACAAAGTGACTTTTCATAACACGTTGTAACAGTCTTGATTCTGGACTGTTACAACTTTATGCTATTAGAAAAGGGGGGGAGGAGTTAACACAGAGGTACAATACTTTGTAAGGCTTTGAAGTCAATGTACTAAAATATATAATGTTTACGTTGTGATTTATATTATTATAATTTAGTAATCTCAGAGGGAACTTAAGGTGATTTACTGATGAATTATTTAGATGGAATAAATTTAGTATTTAGAGATATATAGCCACGGTTCCACACAAAGTCTATTTGGAACGTCTTCATCTTAATAATGTTGCCGAAGGCTGATCTCCATCTCGGCTATGGCGGTCAGAACACTGATGCTCGATCCATCTTCACTCGTAGGCATCTTCACTCGTAGGCATCTTCACTCGTAGGCATCTTGGTGAGGTAAGCCATGTCCGCTGCTCCACTCGCCTTCATTGATATACGTTCCCTGTTTGTTGAACAACATTCCTATTATTGAAACAGCCGTGACTCGTGGCTTGATTATCTTGTTCGGCGCGACGACTAGATGCTCCGTAACAACGTGTTTGGTCAGAAATAAGTAAACCACGTGTGATTTTTTTCCCCTGGAAACGTACATTTATTTCAACAGCATCTAAAAGTACGTCCAAGCTGGAAATCAGTGATACAGCATGCGAAATTGAAAGTAACACAGAAATGCCAAGAAATAATGTTCGGATATGATTAAGTTAAGTGGGCCGGTAGAATTTGACAGTGGACCTGTGCTCACAGCTGTAAGCAAGCAACACGCGCTGTAATTCAACCTGGTAGGGTTGCTTCCTTATAGCTGTGTAGTACGTACCTTAATGGAGCAAAGGGCACAAAATGCGATATTGGACAAAGGAGAGCACTTCAGCTGAGAGAAGATGGGCAGTGTGAGTGCAAGTCTGATATCAATACATTACGTCTTATTCAGATACCAATGTAATTTCCTAGTAATTAATTGTACTGAGTAACGAGTGTGTACAGATGCACAACAAAGATAAAACAAACCAAACTAAGGAGAAATGCAATGGAATCCTCAGACATAGTACAAAAGAGCACAATTATTATTGAAGCGCTACACATTAGGCTTTTTCACTGCATATGCTCGATGTGTTTACCATCGACAGCAATACACATCTGTAAACGCACATGTAGCAAGCAACGATTGGGCTGAATTCTTTGTGGGATAATGCCTTTGCAAGATGTCACAATGCGTTCCTGCATGTCTTCTCGTGTCGTATGAATCATGTTGTTCACCCTATGTCTCAGTGTTTCCTCACAGGAAACAAACGAGAGGTGTGAGAAGCGAGCTGGCCATCTTACAACAACACTACGCCCTAACCACCGGTTTGGAAACATTTCATTTGACACTTGCCTCGCTACCAAAACAAAAAATGTGCAGGACAACCATCATGCTGAAACCACATATCACGACGTATGTCGAGTGGTATGTCTTCATGAAGAGCCGGTAAGGTTCTCAGAGTAAATGTACATATTTATAGCAGGTCATTGTACCTTTGCATGGAGTATGGCCCTATGATGTAGTCTCCAACGATTCCACACCACATGTTTACTTTCCAATGTCGCTGGTGCACCACATGCCAGACCCAACACGGATTCTCTGTCGCGCAGTAGTGCATTTTTCGCAAATTGACGCGCTCATGTTTTGTGAAAATCGCTTCATCGGTATGTTCTTCAGTATGTTGTTCAGAAGATTGCTATCATTCCTTACAGACATCAGAACAAACCTACAAAACTGAACATGCTGCTGGAAATCACCTTCATGTAATGACTGATGAAGAGCCATGTGATATGGATGTAATTCCCGTTTGTGTGGTATCCGTAACACTCTTGCTTTACTTATTCCTACGAGCCTGGTAAGTTCTCGCATGCCCATGTGGGGGTTGGCATCCACACATGACAACACATCGTGTTGATGAGTCTTGCCAGTAGCAGTCTTCTGTCGCACTCATGCTGTGGAATTCCAATCACCTCGTGACAATAGAGGTGTGCAAATTCTTCATATGGTTTGCCGTGAGATGGTCGTCCGATTAGGATACCTTTCACCATACATTTGGACAGCTTGCTTGGAATTTCTGCCATACTCTCCGTAAATAAGTAGAGCATCCAGTCTTTCATCATACATGAACCTCATTGCGTACATAAAGCCATACACTACAATACACTTTACAATAACAGATTACGGGGACTGGTACTGTGCTGCTATAAGGAAGTGGTCCCGTCAACATGAGTCATGGCGCGTGTTGCTTGCTGGCAGCTGTGAGTACAAGTCCCCTGCCCCATGCTAGCGGTCCACCTAACTTATTCATATTTGCACAATATTTCTTGGCGTTTCTGTGTTACTTTCCATTGCATGTGCTATATCACTGAATTCCTCTTTGACGGCGTGGCATAACCGTGGACCCACAGCAAGGCAACATCACGTCCACAACAGCCATTCATATGGTGGTGGCAGTGTGATGTTCTGAGAAGGAACAATGCTTGGTGGAGGTACGCCACTTGCGCACATGAACAACACCCTAAGAAGCCAGTGATATGTGGACAGGTTCTTGAACCTGTCATGAATGCTTCCCGTGCCGACATCGGTAACCAGTTTATCCTCATGGTTGATAGTCGCTCGTCCACATAGAGCATGGATCGTGCAGAACGTTTTACAAGAAGCTTCCATCACATGATTACCTTGGCCAGCCAGTTCACCCGATATGAATTGCTTGGAATATTCATGGAGGATGTTAAAACGCTCGAAACACTCAGAGAGTTAGTTCAGGCTTCTGTTGAGGAGTGGTAACTTCAATGCAAAGTTGCACAGCTTCCGGTTCATGCAATCTCCCCTCTGTGACGTCTGTAGAGTGGACGACACAGTCCAACATGTAATCATGGAATGTCTGAAGACCGAAGACATCAAACAATGTCTGCATGGCATAGCAAAGAGGAAGAGAATTCACTTAAGAAAATGCCATGGTTGATAAAGCTCTCCATAAAATCTGGGAAGAGTTTGCCACTAAGATTGGTAGAAGACTGGAAGACTTCGACAAGTGGCAAGGAGAGCAAATTTCTGATGAAAATTTACGATGATTTATATTACTATAATGTAAATATACTGGTAACAAAACGATGATGGAGTACTCGGGTATATGTTTCAATAATACGAAGTAGGAGTATCTCAGATTGGTGAGGAGGGCAGGTTTTACAGAGAGAACCGTTAGAATACCGTGTAATGGCACAAAAGAATAGTGAATGACCCGAAAAGAGGAGCGGAGAAATTGCAATGTCTTACTCATCATAGTACAGTTACAGTACGGGAGGATGGAGGGTCGTAAAACCTACTATTAAGGGGTGGGACTTCATCCCTAAAGAAATTCTGGAAAGCCTCATACGCAGCATGTCACGATCTATCCTTGACCTTGTCGTGGTATAGTGATCGTACAGGACTGTTTCATGAATGCTGAAGTCATTTGGCTAAGCCTCTCGCAATACAACAAAGTCAAGTGATGTAGAACTTTTATTGCACCGTGTATTTTTCTATTTACTCTTATGTCGTATCTTACATAGTACTGTGTGCATAACAAATATACTCGGAGGAAGATTTCTACCTAGGGTCAAGTTAAAACACTCTTATTTCACAAGCTTATGAGCTGTTACATGAAATAAAACACTAACGTAGGTAACTACGGAATGTAGTGAAGCAGAATGTTGGAGTACCCTGAGAAACGCATCAGCAATCACAACCTTCATCACGGTTGCCACGTAAGGAAGTCCCTATAAGGTATCACCAGCTAGATGGCCGAGATAGGATGGCAACGTAATATCTGCACTATAATCCAGGTTACATATATTGCCAAGATGATTCTGTCAAAGGACGGCCTATGTACCTAATTAAATAGCAATCTCAGAACGTTTATCTGCCTTAGTTACCCACTAATTATATCCGTGATTGGGTTTCAAGTAAGCTTTAAAATGATATATGTCCAAAAAAATTTAACACTCCGTACAGAATAAAAGGGTAATATTTAAATGAACTACATCTAATTTTAAGTGTAGCTGAGCTTGGAAGCCAATTGTAGGATTATTTTATTTGCATTCTTATCAGACAGTTGACTCGTGTATTATAAAAGAAAGTACTTATTTATTATTTATTAATTATTAAAAATGTTTTTTAAAATACAAATTAAAATTTAATAATACTTTCTGATTTTTGTTTATTTGCGGCTGTAATAGTGGTATCCGAGAATGGTAAGTAAAACATCATTTTAAAGAGCATATTCGGATTATAAAAAGTTATACTTTAAAATAAGTTAAATCGCTGTAGTTTAGTGTTACAATCTAGATTAAAAGTCAGCATTATCTACCACACAGAAGATCGGAACATTTTTAATTATAAAATATTCTTTAATATTCAACATTTGTAAAAACTTAATTACTTCCAAACGTTAACTAGTGTCCATTGGGTTGGCACCAAGAAAAAGTACTATATCTGTAATATTTGTTCCAAAAATGTTTCTGTATCGTAATGAATAATGCAAGTTGTGCCAAAGCTGTCAACGCGTGGATAACAATGAATTTCCCCCTCCCCCGACGACATGCAGCCAACACCACGCGAGCGAAGTTGTGGGAACCTGTGCATTGAAAAGTAGTTTAAATGTCCTTTTATACAGTTTGAGAGTTTGTGCGTTTGTCGTACGTTTAGTGAATACCGCAATAAAGTATTTCAGATGGGATTTTTTTTTATTTTAGAATTTAGTTCTTTCAATTTCTAGCTTTGGCATACATATATACAATGTGATTTTAAATAATATTTATACATTCAAACCAGAGCATCTATGGACTATTCTAGACAAAACAAAATCCTAGTAACTAAATTTTTTGAAAGGTCATTGGTTTTTTTTATATTTTTTATTTGTTTAATTTAGGCAAAACAACGCAGGGAGACCGCAGCAATAGGCACTTCCTTGCGTAACAAGTTGCATACGACGTAGGCGAACGGAATTAGCGCGCCATCCGGGGAATAGGATTGCAAACACTTCTGGCAGCCTGTGCTAATCAATAGCTAATCTCCCATTGTTAATGTTGTTTGACGCACGTGTACTAACAATAAGCTACTAGCGGCGCCTACGTACCTCGAGTTAAGCGGTGTCCCATGTGCAGGCGCTCTCCTCATCTTGCGCCAGCTACGTTCGCCTTCGTGTTATGCAACTTGCATGCACGCAGGCACGTGTAGCTGCGGACTCACTGCTTCATTTATTATTCCAAATTCAATTTCAGTTGAAAAATACTAGATTACCTTACAAAAAAAATTGTACCAGGATTATTTCTTTAGTCTATATATGCTATTGTTTTGTGGTTTGAATTTCGACATGTTATTCAAAAACACATTGTGTGCGTATGTGTCTATGTATATATATGTTGGTAAGAAAATGTAACGAGCAATATTATATAATGATGGAATACATTTTACATTTTTGGTTTAAATTTAATTTCAAGTAGACCAATGCGCGGTTGCACCAACATCTTCCCCGATCCGAGATCGAATGATCCTAGTTCCGAACCAGGATCCAGTTTGAGCTTGGTTCTAATGTAAAAGTGTTGCACCAACGAAATTTCATGATTCTCGATCTCCGATTCGTCGATTTTGGTTTCAAAGTAAGAGATTGAAATTATGTATGAGACAATTTTTTCTATTGGTTAGTAATATATGACGTCATGGAAGCATGCGTATTTTTCACTATAGATGTAACTGGATGTACGATGTTTTATTTGTTTTAAGTGAATTATTGTTGTGCGAATTTTACACAATAATATTCAAGTGCGTATAATGTTGTTTTAATTTCCCAAGAAAACAACTGTGTTGGCTTATTTACAAACTACATTTGCCTACGATGGCTGCTGATCTTGGATCGAAATGAACTTAATCCCGATCTCCAGTCCAGCTCTGAACTCGAATGGTGCAACAGTTTTCTGTGTCGATCTCAGATCCGATCTCGGATAGAGTTTCGAACCACGATTGTGCAACCGGGTATAAGAGATTCCAGTCGGGCGATTTGCTGGAGTTTATTTTCTATTGATTTATAAATGTTCTCTCGAAAAAGTTAGCAATTCAGCCAGGCCTTATATGGGCCATGAAAGACGCCGTTCATGTAAGGCTTTGTCCAGACGTGTCGTTGTAAATGTGGATTCATGTGTACGGAGATAGCGCTGGACAGACGTAGTGGGGGAAGAAGATATCGTTGTTCACATGTGAGCAGATTTTTGTTGCATTACCATTTTGATATTTGGTTGCAGCCTGTTTACGACCACGCTGTTTCGTTCGTCATTTTTAATACCAAGATTCCAAAATAAGTGATGAACAATAAAGTAGACGCCGTCTTGTTTCTTCTATATTTGATCAAGTCAGTTGATACAAATTTTTACAAATTTTTTTAATAAGAAGTTTTTTTTATAGTTTACAGATTAATGCTACACATCAGTGTATTTCAAAACTATATTTATTTAATACAAGTCCTGTAATAAATTAACATTAACGTAGTAGCATTATACCGACTTCGGGGCAACGGGATCTCTCCTACGCAGATCAGCGCCCCAGGGTCAGAGCAGGGAGGCGGATCAATGACTCCGGGTCACGTATCAGCGACCCAGGCGAACCCCGAGGTCAGGACAGCAGGTCCCATTAACTTTCACTTTGACCTTTGAAAGCAAAAATACAAAATATCTTAAACATCCAAAAACAAATTCCAAAAAATCCCAAAAAAAAAACTATTACTAAAAATTATTTAAAATTTAGTATTTAAATATTTAAAATTATTAAAAAAAATTTAACCTTAAATTTATATAGGTTGCCCCTCACCCATAGCAATTATGTCATCTTGGTAGGTGCAACCGACGACCATCTTGGTAGGCGACCGCCATCTTGGTAGGCAACCGCCATTTTGGTAGACATCACCCATCCGTCATATTGGATGCTGGTGACCTTGCCCTTAACCCCATGAACTCGAATGAATACAAAAACTTGAGAAAAACGCATGAATATCAACAAGCATATAACATTACAAATTACTACCGCCATATTGAAAGCCAGTGACATTGACCTTAACCACATGACTCTGATTGACCTTGAAAACGAGAACTAAAAAAAAACATAAAAGTTAGCAAACATATTACATTACAGTCTACTACCGCCATATTAAAAGCTGACGACCTTGACCCCATGGAATGGAATGACCTTGAAAACAAAAAACTCGAGAATAAATACATAAAAGTCAACAAGCATATTACATTACAGACTACAGCTGATATATTAGATGTAGGCGACCTTGACCTCTAACCCATGGCCTTGAATGACATTGAAAACAAAAACTGAAAAAAATATATTAAAGGCAAAAAAATATTGCATTACCTAACTATTGCCACCATATTAAAAGCAGGCGAACTTGACCTTGAACTTGAATGAGCTTGAAAAAAGAATAAATACATAAAACTCAACAAGCATATTACATACAGACTGCTACTGCCATATTATATGCAGACGACATTGGCCTTTACCCCATGACCTTGAATGATCTTGATAACAAAACCTCGAAAAAAATGCATAAAAGTCAACAAATATATTACATTAGTAACTACTACTACAGTGTTAGATGCAGATGAACTTAACATTGACCCAATGACATTGAATGACCTCGAAAACTTGAGAAGAATACATAAAAGTCAACAAGCATAAACTATTACCGACTACTGCCACCTAATTGGGTGCAAGAAACCTCGACCTTTACCACATGACCTTAAATGACCTTGAAAACACGTACTCAATAAAAATGCATAAAAGTCAGAAAGCACGATAAGTGACAGACTACCACCGCCATATTGGATACAGGTGACCTCGATATTGACTAAATGACCTCGAATAACTTTGAAAAATACAAAACTCGAGAAAAATCGATAAAAGACAGCAAGCATGATAAGTTACAGACTACCACCACCGTATTTGATGCAGATGACTTTAACCTAAACTCCATACCTTTAAATGTCTTTGAAAACAAAATCTCGACCAAAAGCACAAGAGACCTGCTTTCACTAAACCTGGTACCGGAACGAGAAATGTACTTCACCTTTACAGGTCTTCACATTTCTAAGTAAACTGTTGCTATGGTTGAACTGCTTACCGCACCTGTCACACAAATATGACATACGACAGGGATTCGTAACACAATTAAAGAACCGATGTCGCCGTGCATTATGGTCGAAAGTAAATGCCTTATTATAAAGGTGACACTGATGACGACGTATTGGTACAGGTAAAGATTCGAACAGGCCTGTTGGAGATGTGGGTGCTGGAGTTAAAGAAGCAGGTAACGCCAGCATTGGTGTTCTAGGTTCTTCAGCCGGAGAGGTCGATGGAGATGCTACTATAGGAATGCCGCTCGAAGAAGCCGATGGCACTGCTGATACCACTCCCGAAGAAGTCGGTGGCGAGAAACCCTTTGTAGGCAATATCTATTCCACTTTAATGTAACTAGCCATGGAGTACCTGATGTAGAAGCTATCCCAGACAATGTAACTTTCACGGCAGCTATTGTCAAACTAAGCCTCTCAGCTGTCCTCCATACTGCTTATAATACACAAGTATGCATGCCCTATGACGTCATACTGACTTTGAACCAATCGTCTTACACCAATAATACATTGTCCCGATACCGACCAGTCAATCACCGAGTTGCCGAGTGACTTCTACTGACTGACTACTAATGACTCCTAAATGATCACTTATGACTCCTAATGACTCAAAACTGACTCCAAATAGCTCGTAAAAACTACAAAAGACACCTTATGGCTGCTAATGAATCCAAAAAGAATCTTAATGACTCCAAAATTACTCATATTTACTCATAATACTCCTGATTGCGGTGAGTACGGTGCTGATTGTGCTGTGTGCTGTGCCGATTGCAGTGCGTGCTTTGCTGATTGCAGTATGCGCGGGTCTGATTGCGGTGCTGACTGCAGTGTGTGCGGTGTCAAGTGCGGTGTGTGCAGTGCTAGGTATGGTGCTAAGTGTGGTGTGTGTGAAGGTTGCTAGTTAAAATTAATTCCCCCTATTTTAAAATCAAATTATATAGTCCTACTTCAAAAGTTAAAAGGTGAATATTTTATTTAATAATCTCGCTTTACAGAGTAAATATCCAGGTCTCTCGGTATATTTAATCGCTTCGTAGGTAAACTGTATTTGCACTTTGCAATAAAAGTGCCCAGAACTATAGCAGGCTCCCACCACACTACACCATTGGTCGATACATAAATAGACTTTGTACTGAACAATGCAACACCACGACAGGCCACCATCATATTTCCCAATTGGTCGTCGCGCGAAAAGAAATCTTCCTACAGACCTCCCTCTCATACCAACGAGCATTTTGAATAAAGGCGATAACCCGATCGCATAATCGGCACTGGCTACAATCAGTTAGCGATAATGCAGGTCGCGGCTCCATGGTCCTCGAGGTCAGCAGCAGGCCTTCGTATTCACATTTCATCATCGTGTTATTGCAGGACTCTGAGAAAACCCACATACTTGTTCACCCAAGAAGAGAACACGCAGGTACTATTATATATGAGATAGGAATATACATATTTATGTATAGGTATATAAATTAGTAAATATACAATTAATTTAAATTATGTATATGTATATAAATATGGAATTACAAAATAATTTTCAATTTTATACATAATTATGTATATAAAAATATGGAAATATAAAATTAGTTTCAATTTATTTTAAACATAATTATGTATAGGTATATAAATATATACATATATAATTATTTTCAATTTATTTTATACATAATTATTTATAAGAATATAAATGAATATATAAATATAAAATTATTTTCATTTTGTTTTATTCATAAATATGTATAAGTATATAAATATGTAAATATAAAGTTTTCTTCAATTTAATTTATACATAATAATGTGTATATATAAACATTTAATTATTTTTAATTTAATTTATGCATAAATGTTGTATAGATAAAGATATTGAAATTGGTTTCAATTTATTTTATACATAATTATGTATAGATAAAGGGATATAAATTGTAAATATTAAATTATTTTCATTTTATTTATACATAATTATGGATATATAAATATGGGAATATAGAATCAATTAAAGTACCTATATCTCTATATATGTATGCCTACAACCATATTTAAATAACATTTTAAGATAGTACCTATGTGTTTTCTTCTTGGGCGAACGAGTATATGGGTTTTCTCAGAGTACTCCCATACCACGAAGATGAATTGTGAATACGAAGACCTCTCTTTTACCTCGACGACCATGGAGCTGCGACCTGCATCATCGCTAACTGATTGTTGCCAGTGCCAATTTTGCGATCGGGTTATCGCCTTTATTCAAAATGCTTGTTGGCATAACATGGCGGTCTGTACGAAAACTCCTTTTCGCGCGACGACCAATTGGGAAGTATGGTGGTGGCCTGTCATGGTATAGCATTGTTCAATACAAAGTCCAAGTTGTGCATCGACCAATGGCTTAGCGTGGTGGGAGCCTGCTGTAATTCTAGGCACTTTTATTGCGAATTGTAAACACTGTTTACCCAGGAAGCGATTAAATATACCAAGGGACCTGGATATTTACCTTCTAAAGCTAGATTATTAAATAAAATATTCACCTTTTAACTTTTGGAGGTAGGACAATATATATAATTTTATTTTAAAATAGGGGGAATATATTTTAACTTGCAGCCTACACACACGCCACACTTAGCACTGCACACACCACACTTAGCACCATACTTATCACCGCACATACAGCTCTTTACACCGCACGCACCACAAGCATCAAGGCAATCAGCACCACATTTGCCGCAATCAGCACCGCATGCACCGCAATCAGCACTGCATGCACCACTTTTACCACCACATGCACCGCAATCAGCACCGCATGCACCACAATCAGAACCACGCACCACAATCAACACCACATGCACTGCAATCAGCACCGCATGCACTGCAATCAGCACCGCATGCACCACGATAAGCATAGCATACGCCTCTATCAGCATTGCGGACACCACAATCAGAAGTCAATATGAGTCGTTTTGGAGTTATTATGAGTCATTTTTTAATCATAAGGAGTCATTAGCAGTAATTTTGGGGCCATAAGAAGTCATTTTGGGGTCATAAGGAGTCATTTTATAGTCATTAGGAGTAATTTAGGAGTCAAACTGTAGGATTCTGTCTGTAGGAGTCAGTCGGCTAGAGTCACTTGGCAATTCGGTAATTGGCTGATCGGTGTCGGAACAATGTATTAACGGTGTAATGCAATTGGTTCAAAGTCAGTATTAAGTCATAATGCTTGCATACTCGTATATTATAAGCAATGGGGAGGTTACCTGAGAGGCTTAGTTTGACAATAGCTGCTGTGAAAGATACGAAGTCTCGGCAAGCTTCTACATCAGGTAATCCATGGCTAGTTACATTAAAGTGGAGTGGATATTGCCCGCCAAAGATTTATCGCTGTCGACTTCTTCGGGAGTGGTACTGGCAGTGCCACCGACTTGCTCGAGAGTGGTAAGAGGAATGCCATCGACTTATTCGAGCGGCATCCCTATATTACCATCGCTATCGACCTCTTCGGCTGAGGTACCTAGAATAACATTGCTGGCATTACCTGTTTCTTTTGCTCCAGCACCTAAATCTCCAACAGGCTTCTCCGAGTCTTTGCCTGAACCACGACTTCGTCATCTTTGTCACTCTTGTATAAGGCATTTACTTTAGACCATAATTTATGGCAACATGGGTGTTTCAATTGTGCCACGAATCCCTGTCGTATTATATATTTGTGTGATAGGTGCGGTAAGCAGTTCAGCCATAGCGATAGTTTACTTAGATATGCGATGACCTGTAAAGGTGAGGTGCATTTCTCGTTCAGTACCTTGCACCAGGTTTACTGAAAGCAAGTCTCTTGTGCCTTTTTTCGAGTTTTTGTTTCCAGGGCCATTAAAGCGAATGGGGTCGAGGTTAAGGTCGACTGCATACCATACGGTGGTAGCAGTCTGTAACTTATTATGATTGCTCTCTTTTGTGGATTTTTCTCGAGTTTTGGTTTTTAGAGGTAATTCGAGGACATGGGGTCAAGGTCAAATGCATCCAATATGGTGGTGGTCGTCTGTAACTTATTTTGCTTGCTGACTTTTGTGTATTTTTCTGGAGTTTTTTTCAAGGTCATTCAAGGTAATGGGGTTAAGGTTGAGGTTAGCTGCAACCAATATGGTGGTAGTTGTTTATAATGTTTTATGCTTGCGGATATTCGTGTATTTTTCTCAAGTTTTTGTTTTCAAGACGATTCAAGGTCATGGTGTCTAGGTCGTATGCATAATATGGCAGTAGTAGTCTAACATAATATGCTTGCTGACTTTTATGTAATTTTTCTCTACTTTTTTCAAGGTCATTCAAGGTCATGCAATTAAGGTCAATGTCACTGGCTTCCAATATGATGGTAGTCTGTAATGTAATGTGTTTGTTGACTTTTATGCATTTTCTCGATTTTTGTTTTCAAATAATTTAAGGTCATGGGGTCAAGTTCAAGGTCACCTTCATCCAATATGGCAGATAGGTAATGTCAACGAAGATAGTGTTCACCTACCAAGATGGTGGTTGTCTACCAAAATGGCAGTCGCATTCCAAGATGGCGGTCGCCTACCAAGATGGCGGTCACCTACAAAAATGATGGTTGCCTACCAAGATGGTGGCAATCTACCGAGATGGTCGTCGGTTGCACATACCAAAATGGAATAATGGGTATGGGTAAGGAGTGACCTCCAGAAAGTTAAGTTTTTAAATAGTTTTAAATAATTTTTTAAATATTGTTTAATAGTACATTTTTAATGATTTTTAATAATAGTGTTTTCAGTTTTTTTCGAGTTATTTCGGAATGTATTGGCATATTTTGGAGTTTTTTAGTTTCTTTGTCAAAAGTCAAGGTCAGATGTCAGAGGTAATTTTTGCTGCTCTCCTGACCTCGGGGTTGCTGATCCCGATCACCTTGGCCACTGGTCCCTGACCCTGGAGCGCTGATCCGCTTCCGTGCTCAGACCCTGGGTGGTGATCCGCATGCGAAATATTGGAATATTTTAGGGAATTGTTTAGGGAAAAGGGAAAACGTTAAGGTATAGGGTAATTTTTAAGGGAAAAGAGAAATTTTGAACGATAAAGTTTAATTTTGAAGGCAAATAGGAAAAAAGGAAAGTTCCAACATAGTGGCGGGCAGCTCCTATGCTCCTATCCCGGATCCCTTGGCCCCAAAGTCGGTATAATCCTACTACTCGTTTATAATCATGTATTTAATTGAAAATACAGATATTGAGGTATTCTGTACTATTACATTAGCGCAAGCTGAAAACCCTATAAATTACTGGTATAAAATAAGTGAACCAAACGACTTGTTGGAAATATCGGTGTAGTCTGACCTTTCGGCCATCATACATTTCTGCTTGAGATACATACATATTAGGGCGAAGCGGGTGAGGGAAACGAGGACGGTTTCCGATGGGCTGTCCTGGTTTCCCTCCCCTACTGCCGGTCGTGATGGACGCAGGTACGAGCCAGCCAGGCGTGTGGTTGGGTGTAGTGTGTGTGTTGTAGCTGCGCATAGCGGCGCTGAACGAGCCTCAGAGCGGCGACATGGTCGGGCTGGGGGGAGCGGACTACCTGTGTTACCGCCAGGCACACCGAGCAGGTGTCAGAGGCACGTTCAGAGCCTTCCTGTCCGCCCGCGACCAGAACGTCGACGCCATCGTGCGCCACCTAGACCGCACTCTACCCGTCCTCAACATCAAGGTGCGTATTGCTGCCCTCCACAGCCGCCTTTCCCTCTGCCCCGTCACAGAGTGCCGCATCACAGAGAGGCTGTTCACGATCAAGTGAGCACTGCACTTTTCAAATCAACCTTACAAAATAGTCACTGCCGCTACCTGCGCATATTTTAACGGGCGCCCTGAGTGACATGCGCCCAGTAAAGTTGGTAACGATGTATGGGACGTATTTTAACGTCGAATAAAAAGTGCTAGATAAGCATTTCTGATGCCTTTACATCAATTCATAGCTTACTGGTGTAGTTTCATTAATTTTCGTGAAAGTGTTGAGAAGTCACAAGTGTTGTTTTTAACTTTGGCGAAAATTATTAACAATTTGCCACATGTAGTTTTTTTTTTACGTACCAAGTCATTATCCACGTGTAATATTCTATATGAAAACAATTACCAGACGGAATTTTAAACTCGCGCCCAAAAGTTACGTAAAAGCCGGGGCGCCACGACATCACCTCTGCGCTACCAGCCCACGCAAGTAGATGTTTTGGTCACAGTGTAGGTGATGAGTTGAGAGATTTGGGGAGGCTCCTAACAATGAAGTATTGAGTGCCGATGAGGGTGGAATGAGGCAAGAATGGAGCAGCAAGGGCAGAGGAAACGGGAGATCCCCGAGAAAATTCGCATACCAGCGATATCGTCTGCACGATTCCCACGTGCGACAATCCGGGAGTGACCCGGCCGGGGATGGAACCTTTTTCGCCTTGGTAGGAGGTGAACAGTCCAGCCACTCAGCCGTTGTGGGTGGTGAACAGTCTAGTTACTCAGCCTTGGTGGGAGGTGAACAGTCTAGCCACTCAGCCTTGGTGGGAGGTGAACAGTCCAGTCACTCGGCCTTGGTGGGAGGTGAACAGTCCAACCACTCAGCCTTGGTGGGAGGTGAACAGTCTAGCCACTCAGCCTTGGTGGGAGGTGAACAGTCTAGCCACTCAGCCGTTGTGGGTGGTGAACAGTCTAGTTACTCAGCCTTGGTGGGAGGTGAACAGTCTAGCCACTCAGCCGTGGTGGGAGGTGAACAGTCCAGCCACTCGGCCTTGGTGGGAGGTGAACAGTCCAGCCACTCAGCCTTGGTGGGAGGTGAACAGTCTAGCCACTCAGCCTTGGTGGGAGGTGAACAGTCTAGCCACTCAGCCGTTGTGGGTGGTGAACAGTCTAGTTACTCAGCCTTGGTGGGAGGTGAACAGTCTAGCCACTCAGCCGTGGTGGGAGGTGAACAGTCCAGCCACTCGGCCTTGGTGGGAGGTGAACAGTCCAGCCACTCAGCCTTGGTGGGAGGTGAACAGTCTAGCCACTCAGCCGTTGTGGGTGGTGAACAGTCTAGTTACTCAGCCTTGGTGGGAGGTGAACAGTCTAGCCACTCAGCCGTGGTGGGAGGTGAACAGTCCAGCCACTCGGCCTTGGTGGGAGGTGAACAGTCCAGCCACTCAGCCTTGGTGGGAGGTGAATGGTCTAGCCACTCAGCCGTGGTAATGTTTCAGGTGTTTAGAGGGGTTGTAAACAGTTATTACAAGTTGTCATCGCCAATATTATTCGACTTTGTTGAATTTTAAATCTACTTCAAATAAGATTTAATCTCATGGATCTATAGGTAATCAAGACGGATACGTTATTTTGGTTTCTTCATCAACTCGTTTCCAGTAGTAGCAACGGGCGGCGCTGCGATGTGATTGGCCAATACGAAAGCCAGTACGGAACGTATTGCAATAAATAAAACGTGTCCTATTACCAAACCTGGTATGAAATCTGACGTGCCTGGCGGGACATGCCATGACGGGTGCCACACCAGCCGCTATGGTGGACCTTGCACAAGCTATTACAGAATCTGCTGTCGTGTAATATCGCCTTTAAGCGGCGACCGAAACTCTTCAAAAACTCCCTTTTCTTCCGGGCAGGATTTTGTCACCAATATATGTCATCTCCATCTTCACACAGCATGGGCGTAGATCCCGGGGGGGGGGGGCAGCTTACCCCCTCCCCTGGAATTATAAAGCCACCTTTATTGGGTTGGGGGGGGGGGCTCAGTCTGGCCGGACTTAAAATGCTATAAATAGGGAAGACGAGTAGAAGTTTCAACAATCCGAATCCCTAAACCATCGAGGACAAATTAAAAACATTACTGATATTGTTGGTTATACCTAGGATGTGTAAATACTGCAGATATGTAGGCAACACATGATTTTTAAATAGAAATAAAAGCTAACATGTTTTGATTGTTTGAACTTTTCGTATAATACCAACCATAAAAGAACTCTTATCGTTTTAAGTCACAAATTTAAAAAAAAATTAACATGGGCTAGGTTTAGCCCCCAATTCCAAGACATTAATCGCAACTATCCCCCCCCCCTGGGAAAAACAGAGGTTTACGCCACTGCCTGAGTTGTTAAAGGCTGTTTACGATAAAGTGAGCACTTTAGAAATTAATGTTAGAAAAAAATTACTGCCCCTACATGCATATATTTTAATGGGCGCACTGAGTGACATTCACCCGGTAAAGTTGGTAACGATGTGTGGAAAGTAGTTCCATATCTTAACTTCGAATTGAAAGTGTTAGGTAATCATTTGTGATAACTTAAAGTTATTTCTTTCGATTTCTTGTTTTTTTTTAATATGCTTTGAAGTGTAAAAATGAGCAGATTTGTAAAGTATTTACTTTCCTAATAATTTCACAGTTTCATTTGACAGACGCGTGAATAAAGTGACGAGGCCCGTGGCAATGTTATTTTTTACATAAGGCGGAAGAATACACAACGTGCATGCAAGTAGATCGTAAGCAAGTGCTCATTTGACGGCGAACAGCCTGTAGTATGTGGTGAGCGTGAGATTGGAGACAGCCTGTGTGTGAAGGGAGGAGCGGGAAGTAACCAGGGAGTGTTGTTTGCAGGGCGAAGTGCTGTTCAACTCGTGGAAGGACGTGTTCTCCGGAGACGGTGCTAAGTTCTCGCAGCCGCCCCGGCTCTACAGCTTCAACGGCAAGAACGTGCTGACGGATCTCACCTGGTTAGTGTCCTCTCAAACACTCTCACTTCTCTGACGGTCATCAGTGGACGTGCCGTCAGAGTTCACGTAGAGGTTCCGCGCATTTATGGGAAGTTCTGTGCAAGTTTCGGAAATTCTGTTACTGAAAAATGGCTGTGTTGGGGACACGGCCGTTTGTTTTGCGTGAATTAGTTTACGTAGATGAGCTCGGACGCCTTGATGTTATTTTTCACGTTCCCGGCACCACAGCACTCTATCATATGGCGTTTCAAGGGTATCGCTGGATTACTTTTGAGATGCTCTTTCCAACCGTATACGATTTCTGTATTTCGACGTGGCTTTTTGACGAGTATAGGCCGACATTTTGTTAAGTTTTCTTATTTTTTAAAATTAAATACATACAATAGCACCATAACCACAAGAGTATTTTTATACACGCAATAGATTGATCTTGATGAGAGTTGTCGAGTGAAACTTAAACGAGCGTCGTAGCTTCTCCTAGTAAAATGTTATACTACGCGGAAGTTATGAGAAGCGGCGAAACGAACTCAAAATTGCCGCTCCCCCCCCCCCCCCTCATCAATGGCAATGCATCGCAATTCTTACTCAACGCAACATATTCTTTGACCCTTTGGCAATCGAATTGGTGTAATTGAATTTTGAATGTAGACGATATATTTGGATCTGCAATGCCAAACTGTATCCCTCGATTTTGTTGTCATCGGATTTTCTGGATTGCCTCCCACTATGGTTGCAAATTTAAAGACGTATTCGCGTAAAAAAAAAGCAGTGTCCGTAATTTTGCAAAGATTTTGGATATCTGCCACTACTGTTCCGTAGTTCCTCGTGACTTTTTTTAACAGTGCATTCATCACTTTGACTATTGTTATCATCCGTATGGTAAAAATCCAGTTGAATCGGCAGGGAAACTAGACCGTTGTGGCGTAAGAGAAAGCAAGCGTGATAATATTGAAAGCGTCACAAGGGTCCATCGGTTGGACAGTTCCAATGCCTCGTAGAACCGTGGTGGGCCAGGCTTCTATCGTTCCAGGATCACTACCATTTCATACTTAAACACTATTTCCTTCAAGTTAAAGAAAGAAAAGTTACACAAATTTAAAAATGCCAACATGGCTGATTTTTTAGTTTTTCTGTATTATATGAAACGTGCAATAGCTTTTTTTTGAAACTAGTTCTCAGATATCAGGCGAAAAATAAAGTTTCGTAAAGTAGTCCAAAGTATGGAACATTCGCTGATCCTAACATCATTCGTCCTGAAGGAATTTGTCATTTTGTCAGTTGCCCAAAATTCGTTTGTTCTAAAGTTCATAAGTCATTTATCGTGATATACATTTTGCCCTATCTCAAAATAAATTTTACTAAATAGGTTTCCAACAGGAACTTCCGTTTTTCATAAGTCGTCTGTCCTTAATCCGCTTTTCCAAAACGTATTTGCCCTTATGAGATGTGTATAAAAGTAATGTGCCCTAAATACATTTGTCAAACTTTTATTGCAAGTAATTTTACGACAAATGCGGCACACCCAGTTATATATTATCTGCAGAATCAAATACGTGTTCCACTAATTGTAAAGACACATCTGCAGCCCAGAAACCAAGATGATCCACATAAAAAAAATACTGCTAAATCCAGTGGTATCTACAGGGAAAGGAATCCAGCAAGATGCCAGACAGGATCGGCTCCTAAATATTTTCCTGGATGTTTTCTGAGCTCGAGAATTCTTTTCGTTAATATCTATGTCTTTCAACAGATACTGATTCACCTTGCATAGATTAACTGGGCATAACTAGTACTTTTAACTGAAACAACACTTCTGGCAAACAGGCATTATATAATGCGCCAGTAATATTGAGAAATATCGCCAATATTGACTTTTGTCTACTCTCCCTCACACAACTAAGGGAATGTCCATGTTTTATCTCTCTCCAGAACCTGTATTGCTGTACCTAAACATAAGGAGCAGTTTACACCAAGTGCTAAAAATAATCTTCTGTTCACCAAGTTTTCATGTCTGTTGCCTTGAACCAGAAGCAGTGTCAGTGGTGAGTTAGTATCTGCAAGATATTTACCATCTCCCTTATATAATACTCTTATAGTTCCTATCTTCTAAAGACGAAGGAATACGCCACCAATGAGACAGTCATTTCAGAGCCTTAGCAAATGTTGTTTGATTCTTCGACAGATCTCTGCTTCGATGCCATCAAATCCTGGAGTTTTTTAATAATTTATACTGTAAACCACAGGTAAAGCTATTTTGTCAGTTTCCGAGTGTATTCTGTTTCGGGTAATTAAGTTATTATTCGTATGCACCCCGAGCTCTTCAGCCTGGAAATTATCAAACAGGTATGTGTGTAACAGAAGCCGTATACTGTCCTCCAAGTATACAGTCAGTTATCTAACAGGTAAGTGTGTAACAGGAGCAGCATACTGTCCTCCGAGTATACAGTCAATTATCAAACAGGTAAGTGTGTAACAGAAGCAGCATACTGTCCTCCGAGTATACAGTCAATTATCAAAGAGGTAAGTGTGTAACAGGAGCAGCATACTGTCCTCCGAGTATACAGTCAATTATCAAACAGGTAAGTGTGTAACAGAAGCAGCATACTGTCCTCCGAGTATACAGTCAATTATCAAACTGGTAAGTGTGTAACAGGAGCAGCATACTGTCCTCCGAGTATACAGTCAATTATCAAACAGGTAAGTGTGTAACAGGAGCAGCATACTGTCCTCCGAGTATACAGTCAATTATCAAACAGGTAAGTGTGTAACAGAAGCAGCATATTGTCCTCAGAGTATACAGTCAATTATCAAACTGGTAAGTGTGTAACAGAAGCAGCATACTGTCCCCAGAGTATACAGTCAATTCGGTGGCCGCAAATTTATGCATTCCCCCAAAGGATTTTCAATTCCTTGTCGTGTGAGTTATTTTGGGCAGAACTTCCATCTATTTATGAACGCGTGAACTGAATTTCAGCAAACTCGGTAAATATATAGTACTTAGTAAGTAAACGTGACTTTCATAGTTTAGGACAACGCCGGATAATTATTTTCATAATGGTGGTAATTTTAAAATGTAGGATATGTCTTATCTCGGAAACCATATAACCGATTTAAACCAAATTTGTATGTAAGCAGTGCATCATATAAGAAGTGAATTTAGTGATAGTTGTGATCAGTCTGCCATTTCGAAAGAGAAAACTACATGAAAAATAATGCAATTATGTGATAGTTGTGATCAGTCTGCCATTTCGAAAGCGAAAACTACATGAAAAATAAAGCAATTATGTTATATCTAGAAAATTGTTCAACCAATTTTCGCCAAATTTAGGAAGTCAGTATGCGATTTTAATTGTTTAAGTAAATATTTTGAAAATGGCACCGTTAGCAATATTTTAGGTTCCACCAATTTCAACTAAATTTTTTCGGCTGAAGTATATATTAAAATATTATTTTTTGCCAACGCATATCTACTTATGTCCCCCACATAAGATAGAACCACACGAATAAATACTGTTTTTGTGTCATATTTCGGGGAAAAAAAATTGACCGATTCCTACTATATTTGGCAAACAAGTGTATATGTGGGCTGGTGATGTAAACTGGCATGCTATGAGAAGGTCAGATGCTTATTTTCAAAATGGTGACAATATAGTAATTTTAGCTTCGTAGGATCTATTACTGAAACAATGTAAAGAATTAAATACTTAACTTTGTATGCTTGCAGTATATATTATAACAATTAAATGCGTCCACACAAAGATTCTTTTGTAAGCTGTTCTGTAGATAGCATCACATCACACATTAAAATTTTTGTCACAATTCTGGAAAAATCGACATGTTCCCACCAAATGAAATTGTTGATATGTATTGAGTGCATCGTACTTTTATTTTAAAAACGACGGCCATTTAAATTTGGTTTACGATAAAGTGAGCACTCTTGAAATCAACCTATGAAAAAAAAATCACTTCTTGTAACTGCATATATTTTACGGAAGCAGTGACCGCAATACTCACAGATAAGTTGGCAGTGAACTGCGATAAGTAGTTCCATGTTTGATCGTCTTGCTAGTCATAAAGTTTTGTTGTCACCTACAATTCACTTCCTTAGTATTGTATGCAGATAAGAATACAATTTGGCATCATTGTAATACATTTATTTTTCTATAGACGGCTCACGGCAAAATGCGCACTTTTGAAAGCCCTGCTTAAAATCCACTTGTATGTACGTTGTGTATTCCTCCACCTTATGTAAAACTAACATTGCCATAGGCCTCATCACTTTATTCATGCGTCAGTCAGTAGAAACTGTGGAATTATAAGAAAAGAAATATGTTACAAATATTGTCAATTTTACACTTATATGCATTTAAAAAAAAAAACAGAAAGTGAAGTAAATAGTTATCACAAATGGTTACCTGACGCTATTTATTCGAAGTTAATTTATGGAACTATTTTCCATCTATCATTAACAACAGATGTCATTCAGTGCGCCTGTTAAAATATATGCAGGAAGGGGCAGTAGCTTTTTTCTAAGGTTGATTTTAAAAGTGCTCCCTTTATCAAGGACAGCCTTTAACTCTTTCACATCATCAACCTGGCTGAACCAACTGTCTAGTTAGCTGGTTTATTGTTTTTCTTATTATTTTTGCGGTCCGCGCTCGTGTATCAAAAAACAACGTGATTTTAATTGTCAGTTTGTAACTCCTGAAATAAAGTATTCATTAACATAATAAAAAGAACACTTTATACATGTTCTCAGTGAAGTGATACTGTTTTTATTGCTTTGTTCCGTAACTCTACATAGTCTCTTGTCACAGACTTTGTTCCGTAACTCCACATAGTCTCTTGTGTCAGATATTCTTGAAATTTCACATCAAATGCTGACATGGAAGATTTGATATTTTTCGCATTTTAAGTCGGTATAGATTTGGAAACTCTAACAGGCTAAACTTGTAGAAATTTCAGAAGGGTGTTTTGTTATATAGGGTGGTCCGCTTTAAGTGGACACTCCCAAAGTTTCCGGAACGATTGCACATAACAAAATGCAGTTTTCTCTAAATGAAATTACCTACGGGGGCAAGTAATTTACCGCAAAGTTACCATTCGCAACATGTTTACGGGCAGAAATTATTAAACCACATATGATTTTTCCTCTGGAAACATGCATTTATTTCTACAGCATCTGAAAGTACGTGCAAAGAGGAGATTCAGTGCTATAGCTTATGCAGTGTAAAGTAACACAGAAATGCCAAGAAATACCGTGCAAATGAGATCAAGTTAAGTGGGTCGGTAGCATGGGGCAGTGGGGCTGTACTCACAGCTGTAAGCAAGCGACACGCGCTGTGATTCATCTTGGCGGGACCGCTTTCTTGTAGCAGCGTAGCGCTTACCTTGATGGGGGCAAGGAGCTCGGAATGCGATATTGGCAGCGGAGATAAGACATGCAATGTGAGTGCAAATCTGATGTCAATACATTACATTAATTCCCTAGTCATTAACTGCACTGAGTTATGAGTACGCACAGATACACAACAAAAATTAACAATTCAAACTAAGGAGAATTATAATCGCATTCGTATGCATGGTACAAATATATATATATATATATATATATATATATATATATATATATATATATATATATAATATATATTTATTTATTTATTTATTTATTTATTTATTTATTTATTTATTTATATTTATATATTTATATTTATATATTTTTTTATATATTTTTTAATATATTTATATATTTTTTTGTATATTTATATTTATTTATTTATTTATATTTATTTAAATTATTTCTATTTGTTTATTTATTTATACATATTTATATTTGTTTATACATATTTATATTTATTTACAGATATTTATATTTATTTTTATTTATTTATACATATTTATATTTATTTATACATATTTAAGTATATATTTATTTATTTACATTGAACTGCATACATTGGTAGATCCCATCCTACATGTACGACTACCGAATAGTTGTTGTGTATATATTTTTGATTTCTTGATTTCTGTAGTTTCGTCAGTGTCAGAAGAGTACACGAGCTGCAACCAGAGTGTAAAAGAAATTCCACATACACTTAATAACATGCTTCCCTATAGTCCAGGCAAACTAGACCAAAAAAGTCGAAATGGACGAACTAAAACATGTAGTTCCAAAAGTTTCAGGAATGTGTAGGGGTAGGTTCCCTAAACAATATAAAATAATGACCCATCGATTTTCTGGTCCGCGGGGCGGAGGGAGGGTTTTAAGTTTTTTTTTCTTCCAGTTTTTCGCTTATAACTCGAAAACGGTGCGTCACACAGAAAATGTGTACTAAAGCAAAATGAAAGTGCAATAAATTCCCCACAAATCGATACTTACAAGTTTGTTCCTATCTATTATGGTTTCCGAGATATCTGCCAGCCAAAATGGATAATTTTCGAAAAAAAAAAAGTTGTTTTGCCTCACGCTTTTCGTCAAATTTGCCCTTCCAGCTCATCACTCTTTCGTTTTACAGAAACATTGTCGGAGATAAAGTTGTAGAGCATTAAATTTGCTTCAAAAATATATTTCATATATATATATAAACACACACGCCCTTTTATCTTCAACTAGTCGAAAGTTAGAGCGATTTGATTTATAAGATAAATTTCGATCTTCTGTTAGAAAGCTGCTCGTTCCTGTTTTTCTTCTTTGAGGACTATAACTCTCTATATAACCTTGTGTAGGGTTTATTTCTCTATATTATCTTATATATTGTGAATTATTAATTCTTTTATTTTTTTAAGTTTTTTTCAATTAAAAATATATTTTTTAAATTACATAATTTTATTTAGCCTAAGTATAAAGAAGTTAATGTATAGATATATAATAACTATGTATGAAGTATGTACATAGTATGTACCGTGAAACTGGTAATTGGGGACACCAGTTTAAAGAGACAAATTGGTTAACGGGGACATATTAGTTAGTTCCGAACAGACGTATATACTATGTTTTCTGTTCGGTTCAGCGTGTATATATAAAGTGGAAAGTATGGAAATTAAGGGTACCGTCTGATGTCTCCTGAATAACCTATGTTCACTGTACGCACATAAATGTAGATACCTACATAATTATCCAAAAATATGTCTCAGTCAATATAGGAAAAATTCACTTTCTTCAAAAAAATCGCTAATATGACATGTAGGAATAAACTAACGAAATGCAAATTAGAACAAAATCGTTTTATTTACAAAAAAAAAGGTAGAAAATATTAAGTAAATAATTTATTTTCAAAATATCTTCAAAGTTCAGTCATTTCTTCAAAATCCATAAAATCTTCATCTTCTCCCACACCTTCCTTTCGTATCTGTGCGCTGTTCATACAGGCTCCATCGTATCCACAGATTGATGAACAGTGGATACCTGCCTTCCGGCATCCACATCTGCCACCACAGCCAGCAGCACAGCGGCAAAAAATTTCAATCGGGATGCTTTCAGGAGCTATTGGATCCGTTGTTTTGACGGGGTTGAGGACTCCACCGTCATCTGGTACCCAACCCCAACGTGCTGGATTGAGAGAGTCGTTCTAAAGCCATTGTTGTGTCTGTAAATACACTCTGGAATAATGTTGCTTGGCTGCAACTTGGGTTGGTAGCAGTGAAGCAAGATTGGCTTTCACCTTGGTGGAGGATTTCATGAAGGAGTTGTATCGGTGATTGTTCAAATCACTTTCACTCAGTGGGGCCTGGTGCATAGTGAGAAACATCTCCTCTCCAGCTTGGGCTACTGAATCAGGTGTTGATGTGGGTCGTAGAAGATGTCAGCTATGGCTTTAGTTTCATTTTACATTTTTAGGAAACACTTCAGGATGGACAATTTGTTTTTGATGAATATCGCACATGTTGTGTCACACCTGTGAAACTGTGGATGAAGAGGATAGATCCACTAAAGGTAGCTCCTGCAATTGTCTGGTGGTGTGAGAGCTGTCAGTAGGACGAGCAGGTGAACATCTTCTCCAATAACAACCACGGACGAATGAGAAGTAACCTTGTTTAAGCCACATCTTACGATACTACCATCAGCATCTCCTGTAACGGTACTCGCCTCTATCCCGCTTGCAGTAAACGTCTCGACTCACAACTCAATCAGCTTGGTCTTGTTCTTTTCATTGGTTAGAAAATTCTCCTGCTGAACGGTGGCCAGCATATTTTTATAAAAGTTAACATCCACTGATGTTTTAGATGTTCCTCTCCGCTTCTGTCCGGCGCGTTTAGTGGAATTGACGTCTTCATGCCCATCAAAACTACAGCAGAGTTGGCACCGTAATGGTTGATAAGGTATGATACGTACTTCTCGCAGATGGAAGAGAACTTGGTACCAACATTCCACTTAACTTTATGAAGGAGGAAGCCACCATCCACTACAATGTAACTTTCGACCAGTTGAAGATAGATAGGTATATATGTTTGAAGAAAATTTAATGCTCTACAAAATTTCTCCCCAACGATGTGTCTGTAAAACGAAACAGTGAAGAACTAGAAGGGCAAATTTGACGAAAAACGTGAGGCGAAACAACTTTTTTCAAAAATGATCCATCTTTGCCGACGGATATCTCGGAAACTATAACAGATAGGAACAAACTTACATTATAATTTTTGTAGGAAATGCACTTCTCTTTCATTTTGCTTCCATATAAATGTTCTGTGCGACGCATAGTTTTCGAGTTATAAGCAGAAAACTTAAAAAAGGGACCTTTAACTCCCCCGAGGACAAAAAAATCGATGGGACTTTACTTTGTTGTTCAGGGGATCTACCCCTACACATTCCTTTAACTTTTGGAACTACACGTTTTAGTTCGTTTATTTTTCCTATTTTGCCAGGACTACTAGCTTTATCAGCCAGGGAAAAATATTTCTTGCCTTGAAATATTGTAGGTATATGTTTTATGTAAATTTCAAAACAGAATTACATACCTAAAGGTTATAAAATTCTTTTGTCAGATTTCTTAATTGCTCTATAAATTTTTGCTTTTATAAAATGTATGTTTTGATATAATTAATTTACTATGTTATTTATTTTTAATATTCTATTTTAGGATTTTTAGGATTTTCTATTTTAATATCATTACTGTTTAGCCATTTTGATAAGTATGGCTTTTGTAATCATGAAAAACCGTGTAACAACTGATAAAAATATTTGTTGATATATATATATGGTGACCTTTGAAACACAAAATCCAAAAATTCTCCAAAACCCAATGAAATCCTAAAACTCCAAACTAATAAAAGTTATTAAAAAAGTATTTAGAAATTATTTGAAATATTATTTAAAAATTAATTTGTAAGTTATTTAATAATTATACTATAAATTATTTAAAATTTATTTTAAAAGACTTACATTTCAGGAGTTCCCCGCAGCACCACACCCAGCAGACTGACTCCTTACAACCACTACCACTCATCTATACTAATTCCATCGTATGCAATCATATTGGTTTTTTTTCGTCTCTCATTTGTTTATACGTTGCTAGAGGCCGCCATCTTGATTTTTCGTTTGTCATTTGTTTATACATTGCTGAAGACGCAATCTTGTACTTCAAATGTTTACATCACCTGAGTGGATTTAGTGTATTAATTCATCCACCAGACTAGTTCTCCATTTTGCCTCCAGGCAGCAGTCATATTTGTTTATGTTTTTAAAGTATAGGTTGCGCTGTCGGCGCCCTCCATGTTGGATTCTATTTTCAACATTTAGGTGGCATTAATTTCTCGATTCAGCCGCCAGGTGAGCTGACGACACTCATATTTGTAGACATAGGGAAAATATGTACTTTCTCAATCTTTTTTTTTTTTTTTTATTATGTCAATCATCAGTTTACCTACATGCATGATGCGGTGCTTTGACTTCCTTCATAATTCAATAAATATATTTTTTAATAAAAATTCAAGTTTTTCTATTTTAAAATGTATTTTTATTTAATTATATAGTTGTGTTGTAGTACAATGGTACTTTATACAATACTTTTTTATTCAATTTATTTTATTTCTATGCCTTTTTAATTAGAATTATATTCTATCAAATTAGAAAAAAAACATGAAATTAAACACAATTTTACTAACAGGCATATTTTAATTCAATTAATTTATTACGGTCACTCATGCCCTCGCAAAATAATTACAATATTATTCAATATATGTATGCATCTCAATATATGCAACATTGTTGTAGGTTATGGCCTTTTATACATCTGGCCATTCCCACTCGCGTTGTCCTTGTGTGAAAATATTGTGATATTTATTACACCGACACACTGTACAGTGCAAGTATGAAGGTAACTACACTTTTGAGGATATGTACCGAAGTAAAAAGAGACCTGCTTGCAGCAAATCTGGTACCAAGGAACTGATGAGAAATGCACTTCGCCTTTAAAGGTCTTTGCTTATCGAAGTAAATTGTCTGTAAGGCTGGACTGCTTACTGCACCTGCCACACAAATATGACATGCAACAGGGGTTCTTGAAATAATTAGAGTACTAATGTCGCCATACATTGTGGTTGAAAGTAAATGTGTTATCACAAAAGTGGCACTGATGAGGACGTAGTGGTTCAGGCAAAGACTCGGACGGACCTGTTGGAGATGTAGGTGCTGGAGCTAAAGAAGCGGATAACACCGGCAATGGTGTTCTAGGTACCTCAGCCGAAAACTTATTTGGCTCCATTGCAGATTTCGTAGGCATGACAGCTGAAGAAGTCGATGGCACAATACCAATCTGAAATAATGGTACTGCACGGGTGAAAGTAGATGCTGATAGTGATATAGCCTTCACAGCTAAAGAAGTCGATGGTGCTGGTAAAACAGGATATATTTCACTCGAAGAAGAAACCGATGGCCAAAAAAAAAAATTGGCAGGCCATATCCACTTCACTGTAACGGAACTGGACATGGATTACCTGCCGTAGAAGCTAGCCGAGACGATCCAACTTTCACAGTAGCCATTGTCAAACTAAGCCTCTCAGCTGACTCACTATTGCTTATAATATATGCGTATGCAAGAATAAAGGATGTCATGTTGTCTTTGAACCAATTGTATTACACTATGAATACAATGTTTGGACATCGAAAAGCCAATCACAGAGTTGCCACGTTATTGCAGCTGGTCAATTGCATGCAGGCATTGAGACATCACATGCAGGCAGGTAGGCAGGCTTTAGGTTCTTATCATTATTATATATACGAACCACACAAATAGAAATTGGTGCTTATTGCGGTGTGTGAAGTGCTGATTGTGGTGTGTGAAGTGCTGATTTCAGTGTGTGTGGGGCTAAGTGCAGTGCCGATTGCGGTGTGTGTGGTGCTGATTGTGGGGCGCATGGTGCTAAGTGCGGTGCTGATTGCGATGCATGTGGTGCTAACTGTGGTGTGTGCATTGCTAACTGTGGTGCATTCGATACTAATTGTGGTGCATGCAGTGCTAAGTGTGGTGCTAAGTACAGTGCTAAGTGTGATGTGTGCTATTCCAAGTGAAGTGTGTATGGTGCTAAGTGTGGTGGTGCATGTGGGTTGCAGGGGAAAATATATTCCCCCTATTTTAAAATTAAATTAGGTTGTGCTAGCTCCGAAACTGAAAGGTGGACATTTTATTTAATAATCTCCCTTTAAAAAGTATACATCCAGGTCCCTCGGTATATTTAATCACTTCCTGGGTAAACAGTGTTTCGACTTTGCTCTAAAAATTGCTAGAACTACATCAGGATCCCGCCACACGTCGCCACTTGTCAATGCACGATTTTGAATTTGTATTGAACAATGCACCATCATGGTAGGAGGTGCCCATCATGCTTCCCAATTGGTCGTTGCGCGACTTGAACTTTGTACAGATTGTTCGTGGAGCAATACAAGGAAAATTGTACCAAAAATCTTATATAAACTAGAAACGCACCTGCTTGGTTCCATTATGCCTTGCGAATTTGCTATGTACGATTCCGAGTGCTCCTCCTCTACTTTCATCTTGAGTCTATCAACAAGTTCATTCGGGTCTTCGGTAAATAGGTAGCCAGTATTCTCGGCTCCTTCTGCCTTCTTCAATGTCGCTTGTTGCAGCAAATACGTCACAGGATTGTGTCAGTTCATCGAGAAAATCGCCATCATCGTCTTCAGTATTATCACTGTCTTCACGTTCATTTTCATCTATGCTCTCTTCATGATTATCTTCACCTCCTGTTTTGTATTCTACATTAAATTTACTTTCTTTGTAGCAGGAGTTGTATGCTCATCAGTGTTTAGAGCCACCGACCGTTTATTTTGAAGTTCGTCGACTTCTCGCGAAAGTCTTGCGAGTGTACATTCCAGACAAAACGACTCTACTGCACTCAATCCGTCTTTAGCATTAACTTACTCTTCATCATCACCTGTCGAATAGGTACCGATCGATGCGGCAAGAGGTACTGACGACAACACTTGCTTACTCCCAGTAGACCAATCCTTGCAGATCTCTTTGTTCTTTCAATGTATCACCCTGCATTAACTTCATGGGACTAATGTCGTAATGCATCATCGCGCGAAAAGGACTCTTCGTACAGGCCATTCTTTCATGCTGACGAGCATGAAAGCACCGCACACGCCGCAGTGATCACCGCATGCTCCGTAATCAGCACCGTATGCACAGCAATCAGCACCACACTTAGCACAGCACGCACCATAATCAACATTGCATGCACCACAATGAGAACCACATGCACTGCAATCAGCACTGCATGCACCACAATCAGCACCAGGCTCTGTTTGTGTGGTTTGTATATATAATAATGATAAGCACCTAGAGCCTACCTACGTGTCTGCATTTGATGTCTCAACGCCTGCATGTGATTGGCCAGCTGCAATCACATGTGATTGGCTTGTCGATGTCCGAACAATGTATTTACAGTGCTATACGATTGGTTCAATATCGATATGACATCATTGGGCAAGCATACGCATATGTTATGAGCAATGGTGGGTCAGCTGAGAGCTTGACAATGGCTAATGTGAAAGGTGGATCGTCTCGGCTAGCTTCAATGCCAGGTAATCATGGCCAGTTATGTTAAAGTGGAGTGGATATTGCCCGCCAATGGTTTCTCGCCAACGACTTCTTCTTCGAGTGAGATGTCTCCTGTTTTACCACTGACATCGCCTTCTTCAGCTATGATGGCTACATCACTTACAGCATCTACTTCCACCATTGCAGTAGCATCGTTGCAGTTTGGTATGGTGCCATCAACTTCTTCAGCTCTGACACCTACATCACTACCAGCATCTGCTGCCACTAGTGCCGCACGGGTACCATACCATAGACTTCTTCAGCTATGATGCCTAATCAATCTTCAATGGGGCCATCAAACTTTTCAGCTGATGTACCTAGAACACCATCGCCAGCGTTTACCTGCTTCTTTAGCTCCAGCACCTACATCTTCAAAATGTCCATCCGAGTCTTTGCCTAAACCACTATGTCGTCATGAGTGTCATTTACTTTTGTGACAAGGTATTTTCTTTCGGCCACAATGTATGTCGACATGAATGCTGTAATTGTGTCAAGAATTTCCATCGCATGTCTTATTTTTGTGAAAGGTGCGGTAAGCAGTCCAGCTGTGCCGATTGTTTACTTCGACATACAAAGACCTGTAAAGGTTTGCTGCAAACAGGTTTCTTTTGACTTCGGTACATGTACTCAAAAGTGTAGTTACCTAAATATCCTGCCCTGCACAGTGTGTTGGTGTAATAAATGTCACAATATTTTCACCCAAGAACAACACGAGTGTGAATAGCGAGATGCATAAAATACTATAACCTACAACATGGTTGCATATATTGGGATGCATATATATTGAAGAATATTGTAATTTTTTTCGAGGGCAAGAGCGACTTTAATAAATTAATTGAATAAGAAATGTGTGTGAAAAAAATTGTGTTTTATTTCATGTCTTTTCCTAATTTGCTAGAATATGCTACAAATTTAAAGGCACGGAAATAAAATTGATTGAACTGAAGAATATTGTATAAAGTATCACAATACCATATAATTAAATAATAATGCTTTTTAAAACTAAGCAACATAATATTTTAATAATAAATATATAGTTAATAAATTATGCAGGTAGTCTAAGTCCTGCATCTTGCATGTAGTTATACCTACTGATGACAGAAAAAAAAAATTTAATGGGAATGAAAAATTACATGTTATTCCTATGTCTATGAGTGTCGCCAACGATCCTGGTGCCTGAATCAAGAAATTAATACCACCTATGTGTTGAAAATGGAATCCAACATGGAGGGTGCCGACAGCGCAACCTATGCTTTAAAAACATAAACAAACATGGCTGCGTCCCTGTGTCTAAATCGACAACTGGACTGGTGGGTGAATTAATACACTAGCACCACCTAGGTGATGTAAACATATTAAATCTAAAATTGCATCCTCAGCAAAGTATAACCAAATGACAAAAGAAAATACCAAGATGGCATTCTGCAGCAATGTATACACAAATATCAAACACAAACTAAGATGGCGGCCTCGAGCAATGTATAAACAAATGACAAATGAAAATCCAAGACTGCGGTCTCCAGTATATTATAAACAAATGACAGACGAAAAAAAATATGGCAGCATATGATGGAATTACTATAGGTTAATGGCAGAAGGGATGAGGAGATCATTCGTCTGCTTGGCGTGGTGCTGGGGGAAACTCCAGGGAAGAAAGTTATTTCTAATATGTTTTAAAATATCTTTTTAATTCTTTTTTTAGTTATTATATAAATTTTTAACGCTTTTTATATAAATTTTTGAAATTTGTTGTATTTTTTTGGTATTTTGGTTAAAAGTCACTGGGGTAAAGGTCGAAGATCAAAGTTCAAGGTAAAGGTCATCTGTATCCAAGATGGCCATCGGCCGACTTTAATGACAGAGCATGAATAGCTACGTTCTCTGCCCATGCAGACAAACACTGGTTTACTACCTATGCTTTTAAGTGTTACGTTGTTGGGGCAGGCTGGTCAGTGGGGGGCATGTGTGCGGAGTAACTGGCACCCTCGATGGTCACCGTCTTATGGTATGGGACTGAGAGAGCGTGTGTGTGACCGTTTAATGAAGTAATGTGTGTTGTGTACTGCAGGCCGAGGAAGGCAGTGTGGCATGGCTCCCACCCGTTCGGCGACCGCGCACTCGACACTTGCTGCGACTCCTGGAATTCGTCTGGCTCCAGCAAGATGGGGCTGGCCTCCAGCCTGGAGTCGGGCCGGCTGCTAGGGCAGGAGCGAGTTACCTGCAGCAGCCGCCTCGCCGTGCTCTGCGTCGAGGTGACCACCCAGGGGACCCCCCGCCGCCGTCGCTCCTCGCAACGCCCCCACATGCTGCACCACGGCTAAGCCACGCGCTCATTCGCCGCAGCTCCGCTTGCGGGCGTGGCCACCAGCAGACCCGCCTCTCACGCCCCCCCCCCCCCCCCCCCCCCCCCCGCGGGTCGCCTACCAATCAGCGCCGGGGGCCGATCCTATTAGAACCATGACCAATGGGAAACCATGCACAGCAGAGCCAACATGGCGACATGCAGCCAATCAGCTGGCGTCAAGGACACTACCACAACACATCGCTCCTGTGTACTGGCAGTGCGCTCCAGAATGCAATACCTAACAATATAAATAGAGACGACAGTTTACTGCGAAATAATTACTATGCACATGTCAGAAAACTTTCTTCTATTATTGTTTGTCGTGTGTATATGAAGCTACTTGCCCATTTATCTGAGTTTCTACAGTGTTTTGCAAGACATGTTGGCTGAAAGTTTTGCGATTTTCAATTGTTTCATCGAACGATCTAAGCCATGCCACACTTTATCTGTGTTCCAGAAACTCCCTATACTTGGTAATTGTGTAGTATTTTCACTATACCCATAGCATCATCGTGCATCACTTGCTCCCCCCTCCCCCCCCCCTTGAAAAACCAAAGTCACACATGTTTGTGACTTTCTCAAAAATATATGCACTAAAGACGTGACAGACTGATTTTTGTTTTATGTGCACGTTCCCAAAATCGGCTCAATAAATGCCATAACAAATGTCAAAAGCATGTGTTCAAACAGTGCTGTTCCATCTGGCTCCATTTGGTTTAACGATTAGCCTTCAATTTGCAGGAGAAAAACTACATTTTGAATACCTTGAGTACATCACATTTTCATTACAGTTTTTTTTTAAGTAGTGTATTAGGAAATTAAATTACTTACTTAACTTATTTCAGTGAAAAGTGTGGTAACCACAGTCGAAGCCATGTGGTTTTGACCTTTATGCAGGAATAACACAAGCTTTAAGTAGGGACAAGGAGATTGGTTACTGCAAAGCTGGTATAGATAGAAACTGTAGCCCACAATCACAATAAGTGAAATTGGTTAAGTGAGCATTTCTGAAAGTCCGGCTTAGGATCTTCTTTTCTTCTCATTTTGTGCCCTTCTGCCATGTGTAAAGTTCACTTAGTCATTAACCAGATCACTTTATTCATGTGCCATCCAAGTAAAACAGCAGAATAGTTACAAATATAAATAACCTAATAATATGCAAGTTCGTACTCTGATGAGTACAAAACGAAAAACAATAACTTAAGTAACCATAGTCCTGCATTTAAATATTACACTCGCCGCAATACAAAGTCGAGTCTCAGAACTGGTTAATCAATTTACAGTGAAATTAACTGGGAGCCCGTAAACCGCCCCCCCCCCCCAAAATGTGAAAAGTGTACAACATAGCATTTGTACTTACGCAATATCTTATTTAACAATTTATTCACTTATTTTAACCGGTTCATATTATAACATTCCTTTGTGTGTATAGCCATAATTACTAGTATTATTTATTTTGTGATATAACTTGAAGGTAATACATAGTTCATTCTCAAAAACATATAAACTAAATGCACACAGGAAAGCAATATTGTTTTACATATATTCAGAATAGTTATAAATGTTTTTTTTTTTTTTTTTTTTATGTTACCAAATGAAGTATCTGAAATTCACAGACTGACTACAGATTTAATGCAACAACTTAACAGAGGTGGATGTAGCCCTATGTTTACGTGAAAATATTTACTTTCACAGTTTGAAAATATATCTAGAATATATTAAATTGGGTGTTGGCACATGAACATAATTTCCCTTTCCCCGCCAGTTTCCAGCAGCCTTTTGAAAATGCCCGAAGTTTCTTCGACTTGAATTTGTTCCTGTACCTCTTCACAACCCCCATTTCGAAACTTAACGTGCCACATTGCTCTAGCACGTAGTTATGAGTAATTATTTTTTATCAAATGTAGATAGTAAAAGTGCTCGCTTTGTCTTGGAAAACACTAAGACATGACTATCATTACTTATTTGCTTCGCTGCACGATGGAGCTACGGGTAGAAAAAAAGCAAATTTCAGCGCTAGGGCCTACCTTATGCAAATGATGGAACTACGTCTTAGAAAAAGGAAGAAATTTAATTACATTTTTAAGTAAATCACAAATATCTTAAATACGATAACTACGTTCATTAGTGTCAGATAAATATGAATATGGACACACGGCGAAATTATATGAGGTATGTTAATGTCTATTTCTTTGAATAGCCAGCCTGCATTGTAACAGTACTCTGATCATTTACTTCACTACATCTGGAAACCTCTCGAACGATATGATGGAACGTGCTGAAAATAGTGTTAAGTTCACAAAGGGGAGAGGAGGAAAGTGTAACAGCAATTTTAAACCCCCTAGGTGAATCATAAGCATAAGTCGCATTTCTCTGAGGGCAGTTCTCAGAGGCCATTGTGAAATTTGGTTGAGCTGAATAACACTTAACTTGCAAGAC
Organism: Dryococelus australis; assembly: GCA_029891345.1. NCBI lineage: Eukaryota > Metazoa > Arthropoda > Insecta > Phasmatodea > Phasmatidae > Dryococelus > Dryococelus australis. The sequence continues at coordinate 72,202,881 of CM057007.1, read as the reverse complement.
AGAAATTGCCCCAGCATAACTAGGGATTGGGGTCTATCTTACTCGGGTCGGGAACAAAATTTAATTCTGTACGATTGCTCCAAAGAGGTCACTTTTGGTGTCATGGTAAATGGAGAAAGCATATTTACTTTTGTGTAGACGTTTGTGTTGGGCCTGTGCTGTGGTGTTGATCCTTGTCGTCGCCAAAATATTAAGTTTTAACTTAATATTGTAACTATTGTGTATGCCTCTCGGTGGCCTAGATGGCAAAAATACAACTGTATTTGGCATTAGTCGTTCTTAAACATGCTTATATCAGTGAAAAAAAGTTACAAATTAAAGGTCAAATAAAGTTAGCTATCACCAATAGGAACTTTTAGGTTTTGTTGTCGCATTAAAGTGAAGTAACTTAATTGACAATACAACTTTTCAAATATATTTTCACTACAAAAGATTTAACAACATGTACGTATATCTCATCAAATTTCTATTCTAGTGTGGTGTGAAGAGCAAAATGGATTTTTTTTTTTTCCTATGTTCTAACACAGTACAAACAGGACGATTTTCAAATTGTATGTATTTTATGAAATTGGCAATTGTTCCATCTGTCTACATGCAAAACAAGAAAACCCGATACACATGCAACATCGTTGTTGCCTGGTGTCGAACATTTTTAGTTGTCTAACTATTAGCGTGGAGTTTCACAACCTGAGTAGCATAAACCTTACCGAAACGAAGACACCTGTGGAGGAAAATAGATCAGTTGGCAACATTGCTAAGAATCATTCTTTGCGCATGAGCACTAATGATGGGTAGGACCACCAGTTTTTCGCGAGAAGATTTACGCGGAGGCTAGGCTTCAATATCCTACATGCGCACTGGCAGGCTGCCTTTGGCCATTGGCCGCCTGTCTTTGTGTGAAGACCGACTGCTACATGAGTGAGCCAATCAGAATTAAGTTTCTCCGTTGCTGGCTGTTCGCGGTCAGACAGATAAGACGCTAAACAAGTAAAATGAACCAACCGCGAAAGTGGTGCTGAACTAAAGTGTTTCGGAACACGACTTGTCCTGAAATCTATTTCGCGATAAACAGGTGCCGCTGGTGATAGGTCGTTCGAAACGAACAACGCGCCGTCGAGAGGGACTCGCGAGTCGCTCTTCTTCTTCAGAGAGTCTAATCGTTCATGAATGATGAGAGCCAAGGCTCGGCGAGTCGCTCTTCTTCTTCAGAGAGTCTAATAGTTCATGAATGATGAGAGCCAAGGCTCGGCGAGTCGCTCTTCTTCTTCAGAGAGTCTAATCGTTCATGAATGATGAGAGCCAAGGCTCGGCGAGTCGCTCTTCTTCTTCAGAGAGTCTAATAGTTCATGAATGATGAGAGCCAAGGCTCGGCGAGTCGCTCTTCTTCTTCAGAGAGTCTAATAGTTCATGAATGATGAGAGCCAAGGCTCGGCGAGTCGCTCTTCTTCTTCAGAGAGTCTAATCGTTCATGAATGATGAGAGCCAAGGCTCGGCGAGTCGCTCTTCTTCTTCAGAGAGTCTAATCGTTCATGAATGATGAGAGCCAAGGCTCGGCGAGTCGCTCCGCTCAGTCAGCCCAAACAGCGACAGCTCGTCGTCTCGGGAGAGGTAACAGAACTGCCAGTGTAGCATTTAACAATCGCGTTCAAGGGGCGTATCTGCTCATTCCACAGAACGAACGCAAGCTGTATAACCTGAGATACGAGTACCAGGAATGTGGCCATGTATTTCTACGCGTGGACAAAAGCACTTAAGCATAATAGGCTCGAGGTTTTCAAAATATTTCCATTGATTATTTTTCTAATATTGAGACATCTAAGTAGTTGGGAAGATTACGTAAATATCGTTCACTGCGCGCACTCGCGTTTCCTACAAATTCCAATTCACCGAGAATTTTTCCTCACTTTAGTAATAATGTTAAAATTAATATACACAATAATTATGCTACATTTAACATTTTGAATGAATTAAAAAACAACTAAAATAATTGCAATTCCTTAAACTGTGTAGAAAATGCCATGAATTATGCGATGGCATGTCTTTACATCAGAGCAGTGATGCGAGTCACACCTCACATTTATGCTCTCGACTCATTGAAACACGACTGAATAGCGAACGAGATGACACTTTTGAACGACTCTCTACCGAGAGCGAGAGCGATGGAATGAACTGATCCGATCGATACATCACTAGCACTCGACGAACAGCTACTGTCCAGCCGGGAGAAATCCCACCGTTCCGTTTTGTTGTTCACCACTCTGTGAGTGAGATCTGATTGTTTTTTTTTTTTCCGGCCCCTGTGCGGTGTCGTGTGGGGAACTGCGTATACGAGCACTAGCACTATCTATTATGATAACGACGCTCGAGTGTCTTACTGCGCCCTAGGAAATAGCGCTCGTCCCAGACACGACTCCAGATCATGGAATAGTGACCATAGTCGTAACACTCAGGGAGATGGCAGTAGATACGGCTTACAATCGCGTTTTATGAAGTAAGTGCCTTGGAAGTACCAACATAGACATTTTACCACTAGAATTAATGATTTTACGGAACACGTCGGTTTTGACTCAAAGCTATGAGTGTTTTGTATCTCAAACATACTTATTTATCCTACATATATTTCAGGTGCTGATTTAATAACCTTCTAAAACGATTAGATATATTTAATCCGTTTTTTTGCACTGCTAGTACAAGATTTATTCTATTCTGTTGGTCACATCTGGAGGTAACGTAAGTATTAACAGACAGAGCTAACACAAACAGCACAGGTATATATTTAATTACTGGCGAAAACAGCATTCGGCAACTAAATGGTGTTAGCCAAGTAGGTTCTAATAAAGCAATTTTAAAACTTCGTTCTAGAACCTCTCAAGAATAACGCAAGCCGTAAACATACTTTCAATGCTACCCGGCAATAGCCTAAAAAAAAATATAAGTAGAGTTTTCTTTTTTGTAAATAAGCTATTTTACTAAACATTGAACACGGCATGATTATTAACTACCTCAATGGAGCGTGTTTATCGTAAAATAATAACTAAAAATTATTGTTTTTGTTTTATTACATTAGGTGATCATTTTTCGTAACGCGTGTCGTCTGTTGGTATGAATCCAGGCAGCTGCCACCCACACCTGAAAAAGACTTCAAAATAAGAAGATCGTCACGACACTTAAGTGTCCAGTCTTGTCTCGTTACTTGCTCTGTGGCAGCACTTTACTGTACTAGGCCAGGAAACTTAACTGGCAAGCATGGGTAACTACGAGTATAGTCAGTGGTATTGCCATTGGGTATTTTGCAGTCGTCAGACAACAGCAAACATCTCCACTACTGAAGACCTCTCAAACTGCAACAGACTGGAGCGTGCTTATCAACGCCCTGGATTGTAACACCATGCGCACGAGCTTGGAAGTTTCTGGCGGAAACCGCGCTGATAAGCGGCCGGAAGGAAACTGGCATTATAAGATGAGTGCGTGCAAAGTGCGCTAACTGGGTGGCTGGGCACCGTGGCGTTAGCTTCGCTGTCTCTGCGCGAGGTTGTGAGGTTACGTCAACCTGTAACAACAATTGCTCGGCCGATTTAGTTCGAGCAGAAATACAATGTGTTCATGTACGGAATTGTACGTGAACGCAACTTGCATGGTCGGTGAAGCGGATGTGTTACGAGGCGCTAAACAAACTGGCATCTTATTTCGTACTTTGACGTGAATACCAACGAGCACGTATTATTTCACGTAAAAGACTAACAAAAAAAAAAACTTAAGTTCATTTTCGATGACTGTGATGTTGATTGTTGAAGCAACCAAATGTGTGTTTAAATTGCTGTCCATCTAATACAGAGACTATTTTAAATTTGTATAGATATTGTCAATTGTACATAGATAAAGTGAGTTAGTTTTTATTTAACAGCAGTGCTGTCTTCCATATGGAGCAATGATCAGTTGTTTACATTTTACTATTGGATTAAACTTCCGTTATTATTTATACTAATAATTTTGCAGTGAGCAAATATATTTTTATTATAATTAATTCGTTCACACTGCAGATAAACTTAATTAACTAGAGAATGTGTTCCACGCTACAACATACATGTCTTCCACAATCTACTGTTCCACAAAAACATAGGCCTACCTCGTACGCATGATATTTAAAAAATAGTGGTGATCTATAACATCAGCTGGGAATTGTTTGTAGGAAAATAAGCACAGCTTTAGGCCCCATGTTAAAATTTTGTGATGTTTTTATCTCGTGCATAGTACGCCGCCATAAATTCTGTGTGACACACATACTTTATACATTTTTTAACAATTTTTACATGTAGTTATGTATTTCATGTGTTCATCTCCTCAAAGAAAACGTTCATTAAGGTTCCAGTTATTTAGACGTTCTCAATCATCACTAGTAGCGTACAGTTATTCAAATAATGTACAAATGTAAATGTGTACGTATGAATTGCATGGTGTATCATAAATGATGACGGCAGACGTGCATAAATTCTCCCTAAAGCCGATATTACACGATATCTACAACCTTACTTGGTTCTTGTACAAGCTTCTACAAGCCCTGGTGCACGAGCCGGTATACCAGCCGCTATATGAGCCGCCATGTCAGATTCATATTACACGACAGCAGTTCGCGTACTAGCATTTGACACCCTCGGTGGGTGCGCAGTGTGTGGTTTGTAGTAAATACGAACAAATTTCTTAGAACTGCTACCAGTTAGTAACTTGCATATGCCTATGAAAATCCCAGCTAGCACATCTTAATATTGCTATATTACTGTTCGTCTTTTACATAAATTGATTCCTTACTCGTATAGTTTAATTCATTTTCTTGAAAATGGCGTGAAGTCAGTAGAGTACGGGTGTGTTATTTTTCATTTAGACGAAAATTACTGACCGGCTGCAAAATATAGTTTTTTCTTTACGTACCGGGATATCATATGCACATAGAATTCTTTACCACTGTACTTCCATTCACTCACAGATTTAATAGTTTGTATACCGTTTATATCAAAGAGTTTGAATTAATTTATTCTTACAGTAGGTAATGTTTTAAGTATTTAAAACGGTTTTAAGCAGTAATTGAAAGTGGCCATAACCAATATTATTCGTCGTTGTCGTATTTTTAATCTATTTGAAAGAGTTTCAACCTCACGGATGTAGAATCAAGATGGAGGCCCTCTTCTCGGTTTTCTTCATCAACTCGTTTCATTTAGTAGCCACGGGGAGCGCCCTACGCCCTGAAACTGCAATGTGATTGGCCAGGTACGAGAGCCTGTATTTAACCTGCCACAAAAAAAAATAGGATGTGTCCAATTACCAAACCTGGTACACGAAATCTGGCCCTTCTAGGCAGGTACCACACTAGCCCGTATACCGGCCGCTATGGCGGATCTTGTACAAGCTTTTACGGAATCTGGTATCGTGTAATATAGCCTTAATAGGCATACAGAATTCTGTTTTTTCACTGAAAAGTACTAAATATTTTGCGAATATTTTGCATCTTCCTTCTGATCACATGAAGTTTTGTTGATTACAGATATGAATGTTGTACCGTTAACATATTAGTCAAATTTTTCACATATAACAGTTAGTATTTATCACTTTTTTTTTTTTTTTATAGAAAATCTTATGCAGTAAAATGAGTAAACATGGAAAGTATTACTGTAAATTTCACGGATATGTAATAACTATAGTCTTAAATTTAGAATCGTAATACGAAAGACTTTGAGATGCAAATTCAATTCACAGTGTAAAGGCAGAAATCTGTAAAGTTCGAAGGTGAATGAAATAAAATGATGCACACGCTGGAAATTTCGTGTCGAGTAGCCTCAACACTCTTGATTTCTGCTAAATTATTATAGCTGGGCATAGTTTTAATACTTGATTTATATCTGTGATCTGTTTTTGTTTATGTACATAACATTCTGGCCAATAAATATATTTATACAGCTAAAATTTTGATGTTTTATTTGCTTGTTTTTAGTGGAATAGCATTTTTTTCTACATCCAGCATCATGGGAATTGTCAACCAGCACATTAACACGAATTTGTGTTATTCTGTTATGACTGTTATCTAGCAAAGTTGTATGGAATTACTACAAAAATCATCAATCACTAACGACATACTATAGTCTGTGGATAGCCGGGGCAATGGTTATTGCACATGCGGTAGTGGGCGGCCATCTTTGTTGTGAGTGCCTCTGGGGATGGCAGTCTCTACTGCGCATGAGAGGATTCACTCTCCATTTATCACCATAACATCCCAACCTGACAAGAGCTACTAGTCCAGCCTGCAATAGCAGTTGAATGAGTTTTTTTTTTGTAGTTTAAACTAACTTCGGACAGCTGGTAAATAAGGGTGTGTTTTCAGACTCACTCGTGTACTATCCATTACCGTATCTGACCAAAAAGCGTCCACGATAATATTGTAACTTAATACCATCTAACACCGAACATAGAGCTGTCTCGCATCATTCCTATTTAGGCGACTTCTTCGTAAAAGTTTTAAAGCACAAGTGATCAGGAATTGGCATTCAGCGACTTGCGCTCTCTGTAGCTGAATTTCTCGCAAATGAAATGCGGGAGAATTATATTATCACACATGGCGGGATCCAGCGGAAAGAATTGCAGATGAAACGTTAACTCGTGGGTTGTAGCCACTTAAAATATTATTTTTTACTCAAGCGAATAAAACAAGTGTTAAATGACGGTAGCCCGTGTGACTGATTTCTAACTTTGCTGGGAAAATCACGTTTTCATAGAATATTAATTTACTAAGCCACAAGCATACATGCTCCAACGTTGATTTTACAGAAACTATGGTACAAGAGAGTTCCCTTAAGTGCCTGAGAAATGTATTTTTGACAACTGTGATGTGTAAGTAAGAGAGAAAATTTTAAGGATATACACTGCTGGTCATTTAGATTGCAACACCAAGGAGTAAAACACAATAAGTACAGAGCTCAACAACCAAATTTATTCGGCAGAATACAAAACATACATAGGTAACATAATTACTCTTGCAGCTCGTTATGACCCAGAGTGCACTCTAAACTTGAAACAGTGAGATTTGAGCCAAATCAGTGAAAACAGTGAAAATTGAGCAACTGATAATCATTCCCAGATAACATATTAATATAAGAGCTGAATCTCACTAATTTATTTATGTTTCCGCTGAATGTCAGGAATTCCGCTATAAATTCCTTGCTCGCTGTAAATTTGTTTGATCGTCGGTCAGCAGTAGCTTGTCAACTGAATTTCAGTGATTGCTATTTCACTGATTGATATCACTGATTCGGACTTTTGATTGTGTGGGGTAATTGTTACTGTGAAGCGCCGTCATGGGCGTCAAAAATCGCTTCTACGAGACGTGGCATAGTGAGGAAGAGACTTTGGATGTCCGTCTAGCATATCTCCGCTCAAGCAACTTCGGTGTGTGCCCAAAGTTCTTCAGTTGTGGCCACGAGTGTCCTGTGGCAAGCCATTCGTCGTTCAACCCTTTGACCACATGTTTGCGATGGGCGAGATATCTGGCGAACGCGCAAACCACGGAAGCAGTATGTTGTGGCAACCATCCATGAATAATCAGACGACGTGTGCCACATGCAATCGCGCAGTGTCCTGTTAGTACAGGTCCTCACGCTAGCCCTAAAGCTTTGACGATAGGAGATGCTCCAACACCTCCACGATGTCACGGTTGCTGGTCAGTGTAGTAGCGGTGTGGACTAAGCTCCAGCAGGACTGGATTCCGATTGGCATTCCATACCATAACTCCACGTGCTGTGCCGGTATGATGGTGCTGTATATAATGCAGGACATAGGCAGACGTGGATGCTACCATCGTGATGCTGCAACCAGAAGAAAGATTCGCCGGAGAAGAAGATGGCAAGAGATTCGTCACTCTAGGCCCAACGTTCCATGCGTCATTGCAGCCACATGCCTGTGATGGACAGTCAGAGGCATCTGCAGTGATGGACTTCTGGACAAGATGCCCGGATGTTGCAGAGGTGACCAATTATGCATACAGATACAAATTGATGTACCACATGCCTAGACTTCTGTGTGAGTGTGTTTGGTATAGCTGTATGGTCCGCAATCGCCATTAGCAAGAGATGTTTGTCTTCGTGCTCGTTGATGCACAACGCTCAGCCCTCCCTCCTTGGCCCACTGATCTCATATCTGCTTCACTATGGTTACTTTTTTCCTATTACGAGTATCAGTTTCGCGGTAGGATAATCCACAATCCCGATAGGCCACAATTCTCCCACCGTCAAAGGCGAAACCTGATTTTATAGTTATGTTCTTCAACATGACATGCTCACTCCGTCTTCACAAGAACGGCAGAGAAACACAATGTCACAAAATGTCCATGACTCCCTGACCTCGACTTATATACCATTCATCAGTTGCTCCTTTGGCACATGTGCTGCTCTAAAAGGCTGGTGGAATGTCGCTGACTCTTGTCCAGATGCCGAACTTACTCACCTTGTGCATTTGGAGTGCATCTGAGGTGCCTAACCAGATGTGCTGTCTTTGTAATGGCCCTCCTCCGATAAATTCCCATTTCAGGCGGCTGTGCTGTATTGACCGAAAAGTTGTTGGTCCTGGAGACAGATATCTGCTTTCGATGTCCAATACTGGCACTTTTCAGTATTTTTCCACAGTATCAGTTACCCCTGTTTGGATGAGGGAGCGCAAGTGAGGCACCTGGATGATGGGAGAACTGCTGATCAAAGATGTGTCGGGATTATTGCCAACCCTAGTATCGAAGGTCAACTGATTCGAGAGGCACAGAAAGTGCTAGTTAAGCACTGCTAGCTCAAGGGAACCTACAACTTCTAGTAGTTCTACTACGTGACCACACATGCTCCGAAGTGAGTCGATTCGGTCGTTAGACGCACGGATCTTTCTAGTGGTCCTTTAGGGGTCTGTGCCTTGATATACCAATCGGCCTTCTTGAACATGTTGGGGTCAGAAAATGTGGGAAACGTCCAGGCATTCCATATGCCTTGTTTTACTGAATCTAAACCGAAATTATGAACAATCGTGATGGTGTTGAAGTGATGAAGGGCCAGTCAACTCCTTTACAGTCAACACATACAGGAATTGCATAGTGAATAAATGCAACTGTATCGTAATGGACAAGACAAACTGTACATATATTTACAGTTCCTGGGCTGCTCCGAACAGCTGTGCTTGGGTCCCAGGCCATTACTGAAATTTGGTGAGTCGGGACATCCACAAGTATCATGAAAAAGAACGAGGAGCATGGTCTGACCAAATGGTAGCAGGTCTTACGTCCCCTATGTTGAGGGGTCTGCAACTGAAGGGGGCTAGATGCTCCACTTCTCATCCGAGGCATGACCCACCAATAGCCTATGGTCAGGTGAGGTAGAGCTCGTTCTGGTAGTAGGAGCTGAAAAACCGCAATGATGACAGATATTTTATCTCCCTTTCAGGGTAATCTGTCCAGTGGGGCAGGGTGGATCAAAGAGAAAGTTCAAGAAATCTAAAATGTCCCATTCCAGTATGGCCAATGGCTAAGCGGGGTCGAGTGTTGCCAGTATTTAGTAATTTGCCTACAAATGTGAACAACTCATCACGTACTGTAGGCGGGGGTGACTTTGGAAATTTGGGGGGGGGGGGGGCGGAGGGGGGACTTTGTGACACAGCGTCTTTCTCTGTTATTTACATTTCCTTCAATTCCACAGAGGATATTTGTAATATTAAGGGGTTCATTTGGTCCCGCTGAATATCTGAAACATCCCACTGAAATATAGGGACATCTAGAGTGATTTTAAGTGCCACAAAGTCATCCCAACTTGTCACAAAGCGATTCCCACTTACGATAATTTTCCTACTGTGCTCTGCTTATTACCCTAATTTGGCATCCTTCAGTTGCATCCTTGTTGTTGCAATTTTATTGATCAGCAGTGAATACATCCATTAATGATACAAATTAAAAAGCTGAATTATAGTGACTGCCGAGATTCCTCGGTCCATTCAAGTGAAGTTCAACTGAACTGTCTTCTGAAGAGAAGTGTGGGGTCGACATTATGTATGAGATTTTGCAAGAGGAAACAACTTTTTTCGCTGTCACGCATCATTATCAGTCATTAATTAAGCATGTTTGGAATGGCCTCTTAAGTTTCTATTGCCAGCCTACTATCTCTCTATAACCACACGTGATTGCGTTGGAGCTATTTATCAGTCTTTATCACAGCACAATTAGGCCCAGAAAGGAGTTATAATCCAGAACTCAGCGGTTTGGAGGTAAATGCACAGATAACTAATACTTTCTGTCATGGTCGCATATGCACACCTCCTTTCACTACCCAGCGTTTGTTGAGAGCGCCATTTAGCTGGGGGTACTTTTCATGCCTGAGGCCTTTTAGTGTTGGAGCACTAAAGGCGACCTACGTACGCACATCGAATGTCTGGTCGCCTTTATGCACTGAATCGATTTGCATGTTGACTCGCATGTACAGGACTTTCAGTGGCGACACTCACATTTTATGGTGAAATTATACATACATGCCCTTTTTCTATGTTAAGTATGGAAAGTTTTATACCTAAAACGATTGTGAAATATTCGTATAGTCCTTTTCGCTTAGAAAAATTCGCATTAGAGGCAGAAATAGGTAACGGAAACTAAATTTCGGTTATGAAACATTTCTTAAACGGTATTTGTAAGTAGACTCCGCTCAAAAATATTGAATAGTTTTTAATTGACAATTATATGACTGAATTTCTGCACTCTGTTTAGGAGTCCTTATTCGGGCACTTGAACCGTGTTGCAGTATTAGAAATACACGTTTTCCCAAGACACTCTTAACGTATGTCTATTGTGCTGATCTATTCAAACATCACACACTTCATACTAGGACTGTTGGGTGCTTTAAAGATATCACCCGCAGTCAGATTCACCTTAAATAACTCCAACATAGCTAAAAAAAAAAAAACGGCTTTTTTATAGCAACGTACATCAAGATACGTCGTCACATACATTAAAACAGCTTTTTTGTAGCAATGTGTACATCAAGATATATGTGTCGCATACATAGAAATGGCTTTTTAGAGCAAAGTACATCAAGATATATCCGTAACATACATAATAATTGCTTTTTTATAGCAACGTGCATCAATATATACGCGTCACGTACATAAAAACTGTTTTATAGCAATGCACATCCAGATATATGCATCACATACATAAAACCTACTTTTTTATAGCAATGTACATCAGGACATACGCGTCACGTACATAAAAACTGATTTTATAGCAATGTACATCAAGATATATGCGTCACATACATAAACACTTCTTTTTTATAGCAATGCACATCAAGATATATGTATCACATACATAAAATCTGTTTTTATAGCAATGTACATCAAGATATATGTATCGCATACATAAAAAAAGTACTCGATGGCCTTGCGCTGGAAATTGCTACAGACTTTCCACCGATTAAAAGATGGGATCACCTGCTAAAACCCATAGGTAGAGGGTGCAACAACGAGAACACTGCACGCCAACTCAGGGCCTTGCTTAGTGGCGATGGCGCACAGCCTTACAGATTGCGAGGCTTCTCAGAAAATAGCACAAGGCATGCCGGTCCCTTAATGCGCACTACACCCGTGATTACAACTCATTCTTACGAAGGTCTTACAGCACGAGCTGCGTAATTGCTGGGCATTGAAATGGCCCCTGAAACAAAGCATGATGTAAAACTGACTGAATTGCATAAACATTCGCCTATTTTTGGCAGCTTAGATATTCTCAACAATCCAACATGTTAAACCACACATGTAGTAGGATTTGGATGAGTTAGTCACAAGGGCACCGGGACTCGGAGCGCCGGAGCTGGCCCGGTTGCCATTTCTGACGTCACCATCCGTCATATGTTTCCCTTTTTTCCCCTCAAAATCGACTGAATTTCCCTTTAAATATTCCTTTTTCTCTAAAAAAAAAAAAAAAAAAAAAATCCCTTTATCCCTAAACATTTTCCTAAAAAATTTCTGATTTTACCATAGCAGGTAACCAGGATCAGTTACTCTGAGCCAGAAGAACCGGACTCAGGACCTTTGACCTTTGACCCCAAAATCCAAAAAAAAAAAAAATAAATAAATTTTAATTCTTAACAGTTCTAAAAAAATGTATAAAAATATATTATTAAAAATTATCCATTTTTTTAATTACGGAAAATTATTTAGAAATTATTTAAATATGTAATAAAAGTACATTTCCTCAGCCCCCCCCCCCCACCCGCTTGCCACACCAAACAAATTAGTCGGCAGGCCTCCACCCCTTCGCCTAAACCCTATCAGCCATCTTGGTGCTGTCAGCCATTGTAGCAACAATATTAGATACAAGTGACCTTGACCCCATGACAATGAATGACCTTGAAAACAAACTCAAATAACGATACAAAAATTAACCAAGCATATAATATCACGACTACTAACACAATATTGGAAGTCAGTGACCTTGACCCCATGACATTGAAGGACTTGGAAACAAAAACTCGATAAAAGTACATGAAAGTCAGCAAACATATGACATTAAGACTACTGCCACCATATTGAAAGCCAGTGACCTTGACCCTAATGCCATGACTTTGCATGGCCTTGAAAACAAAAAATCAAGAAAAGGAAACATAAAAGCCAGTAGCCATATTACATTACAGACTGCTACCAACATATTGGATGCAGGCGACTTTGAACTAGACCACATTACCGTGAAAACAAAAACTTTAAAACAACATAAAAGTCAACAAGCATATGACATTGCAGACTACTGCCATAGTGGATGGAGGTGGCCATGACCTTGAATGACCTTGAAAACTGAAGAAAATTCTTAAAGTCGGCAATTATGTGACATTACAATTACAGACTACTACCGCCATATTGGAAGCCAGTGACCTTGAACTTGACCCAATGGCCTTGAAAAAACTCGAGAATAATACATGAAAGTTGACAAGCCTATGATGTTTCAGACTACCGCCAACATATTGGAAGACAGCGACCTTGACTTTAGCCCCATGACTTTGGAAGATCTTGATAACAAAAACTCGAAAAAAGTCACAAGAGACTTGCCTGCATTATACCTGGCATCGAGGTATTGAACGAAAAATTCACTTCACCGTTACAAGGCTTTGCATGTCTAAGTAAACTGTCACTATGGCTGAACATCTTACCGCACCTGTCACACAAATAGGAAATACGACAGGGATTCGTGGCATAATTACAATTAAACATTCATGTCATCGTACATTATGATCGAAAGTAAATGCCTTATCACAAGAGTGACTCTGATGACGGCGTGGCGTAGTGGTTCAGGCAAAGGCTCGGCCAGGCCTGTTGAAGTTGTAGGTGCTGGGGATAAATAAGCAAGTAATACCGGCAATGATGTACTAGGTACCACTCCCGAAGAAGTCGATGACACTTCCGTAGCTAGCATTATCTTTGGAGTGTCCGAAGACATCCAGATGCAGAATTATACAGATGCGAAGAGACAGAAGATAGCCGAGACGATGTACCTTTAACGACAGCCGTTGCCAAACTAAACCTTTCCCTAGTGCTTATAATATACGATTGTGCAAGCCCTATGACATAACATTGACTTTTAACCAATCGTATTACACCATTAATACATTGATCGGACACCGACCAGCCAATTACGTGATTGCAGCTGACCAATCACATGCAGGCATTGAAACACCACATGCGGGAGTCAGTTTTTTACTCCTGTCAAACCGATCCCTCACAAGACTGATCCCTAATGATCCTTAAATTATCCTAATGACACCTAAACGAACCCTTATTGCAGTGGGTGCTTTCTAGTTTTAAAAACTTGAAAAATTTAAATTCCGGCTTCTTTTTTTTACTGTCTGAGGTCTATACTTCAAATCTGACGTTGAATTTGAGTTCACGAAAAATAAATTTGTTATAGTGATAAATTTCAACACGTTCAAAATCAAAATATCGAATTTCGAATTTCCAGCTGACATTTTGATTTTCATAGGTCGTCTAGGCGAACTTCTAAATGTCCCGTTACTAAAATAATCATCTTAATGCGTTCATTAACGATACCAGATTTCTTGATTTATCACAAAATGTTCATCACAAATATCAAGCAATGCCACCCCACTTAAGTAGAATAAAGTTTACGTGGATGTGTTAGTGATCCAAAGATTATGTTCCAAAGTATTCTAAAAATAATACCAATCACTGTAATGTTATGTGATTATTCTGGTTCTACTGTTTCGATTCAGTGATTAACATCTCTTAAAATACAGTAATATTATTTACTTAATAGCCTTAAATGTGACAAGACTGTGCGAAGAGCAGTTGTAAGTGCAAATGTAAAAAGATTTTGAATAAATATTTAGTGTGACAAAAACTACAAAGTATGAAGCTCAAAACCGTATATTAAAATAATTAATGAATAACAATTCAGTAAACTACATCACAGAAGTTCCACGACCAGTGAGTACAGAATAACAATCGACATATCTCGATAGTGACAACATCTCTGCTGCTAACAAACTGACAACGTCACCAAGCAGTCCAAATGGTTAAGGTTGAAGTAAAGAAACTGCCTGTACAGTACTGTACTCGACTATGCAACGCGAAGAACTCATAAAAAAAAGTAGTACAGACAACATCAAAATTGTCAGAAAAGTGCGATGTATGCTGTATATGAAAAAAGAATGTACCTATATATTTTGCAAACATTACAAAATATTTTACTAAAATATACTTTGCAAATGTAAAAAATTATCGATTAAAATATTCTGTAGTTTAAACAAAATTTAAGTGTATTTCCATTCCGGATGCTTCGAAAAGCAGAATTTGCAGGAAAATATCGTCATAATATTTACTGTGATCAAGGTATAATAAAATCATAGTAATAATATATCATATCAATTTCATAATTAACTTTATTTAAGTCAGTTTCAGCCATGAATGTTTGCGACAGATGGGCGCACATAAAAATAGCTATAAAATTATTTCTTTCATTATTATTACAATTTTCTTACACACAATCATAGTGAAACATTAGGATGATATTCCATGACGAATATTTTCTTGCAAATTTTGCTTTCTGAAGTATCCAGAACGGAAATGCGCTTAAATTTGGTTAAAAATAAGACTATTTTAATCGATTACTTTTTTTTTTACATCTAAAAATTATATTTTTGTAAAATATTTTAAAATTTTGCAAATTATATAGATTCTTTTTTCATGTACAGCATAAATCTCACTTCTCTGGCAATTTGATAGTGTTTGTACTACTTTTTTGTGAGTTCCTCACTTTGTATAGACGGGTATAGTTCTCCACGGGCAGTTGCTTTACTTCAGTCTTAACTTTCACCTCGCCTAGCACAAGCCATATTAATCTGCTATCCCAGTCATCTCCGCCCATCTTCCAGCCGCTGGTCTCAGCCGTCATCTTGTGATCATAGCCAGACGAGCTAATGAAATATCATATTTTTGGGCAAATACTTGTACGTGCCTTTTTCAGTCCATATTTATGCGAAAGTTAATAACACTGAAGCTACGATACAACGCATACAATTTGCTAGGGAAGAAATCATTTTGTGATGAGTTTGGTTCACTAAATGGACACTTCCCATGACTCAAACTGATTAGCCGTCTACTTGGATCGCTTACATTGCGATCTTCTTGAGTTGTTCTGAATCATTTTGTTAGAAAAAAAAAATAATTCGTACTCTTATTAACAACAGCGTGTTAAGAATTATTTACACTTCGTAAACTCAATAATGTCGTCGGCGTTTTGTCGCTGTAAGTTGCAAAATCTTCTCTCATCTCCCAATTATTCTTCTCTCCTCCGTGTACTTGCCCAAAACAACATTCTTTTAAATAGATCTTCAATGTTTTTAGTTTCTGGTTTTCACTAATGTGATATTTGTCGACCGGGATTGCTATTAATGCATACGCCGTTCCTACAGTTAGACTCTTAATACTGTGTTTTATGTAAGTATACGAGTAATGGGAAACTTACTATTTCAAAAGAAAAAATTGTCAACAAAACAACAAATTTACGTAGCTGGGCCAATTCGCCTCGAGAAACTTGAAATTGTTCAAATCAGGAAAATCCGCCAGATTTAAACATTTTCTCTCTGAGGCAATGGAATGGATTCCAATTTCACTTATATATGTATGTATATTTATATATATTCACAGTAAACGTTTAAATCACGGAGTTCGTGAAAATACAGAAAAAACACACACACACATTGTTCAACAGTCACAAAGATATAAATACACTTCCTAAGTATAAAGTTCTTTGTTTGCTGGCATACGTCACCTTATTGTACGTACAAACCCGCCAGATGTGAATGTGGGCCAGTTTAAGCGCCGGTACAGTATAGATAAGTTACTCCTACAAGAAAACTATCTGGAAAATATAATTTACCACGTGGCAACGAAGGCGAAAGCCTACTAGCCACCGCCGAGTACGGTGGCCATTTCAGAATGGACTGTGACATACTTTTGCTATTTTAATCTGATTCCAAACTAGCGGGAGGGAAAAAAAAACTAAACGGACAGCTGGCGAATTTTCTGCGAGCAGTAGCCGTGTTCAGTATTACATTTGTCAACTCACGAGCACCTGGGGGGGGGGGGGGGCAGTCGTAGCCTTGGCTGATGCTGATGTGCATCCCCCCCCCCCCCTTGTGAAATATGTCTGTCCGCTCGCAGTTGAAGTTAGTTCAACCTATAAAACACGCGTTGGCCGACTGCCCTAGATCAGTTCCGGTCGACACGCTGTCTTGAAAAATGATGGATGTTCACGTGCATGCGCCGCAAGCGCACGCGGCGTGGCCACTGCCGCGATGTCCTCAAATCTACGACACTTCACGTGATCGTCCCTGAGATGTAACTTTCTCTCCCCTCGAACAATATGCTATTGGCAATGGTGGCCAAAGTATAGCAACGGAATATAAAACTCGACATGTGAAATTTATGCAAGGAGAGACGATGTATGGAACAATAAGGATTACTCGAATTCTTGCCAAAAATTATTTTAATGTTATTTCTTGTCGCGAGGTAATTTTTTCGTATTATTGCCTACTTTATTTTTATATAGCTGTCCGGTTTTTGTGTCTAGCTTAATTTATTTTATCAGAAAGTCAAAGATGTATAAATCATGTTTTTTTCTAGTGGGGGGTCTATTTTTAAAAGAGGCTACTTTTTACAATACCTCCACGGTTTATGGACCACCACTTATTACTGAGTGAATGATACCTTGGTGGATAAGTATTTATATCAGATTCATTGTAAAAGATTGTTGGGACACAGAATATAATTTTATAGATTCTCATGGATTATTCATATTTCACCATTAGTACATTTATTATACTTACATTAGACCTAAGCCTAAGGATGTATTTAATAAGGTATTGCTACTGATTCTACATGATAAATTCTTAAAACACTATATTAAAATGGAGTTTCATTTTATCAGTTAGTTTTAAAAATGTTGCAGGAAATTTTTTTAAATAATAATATTTAGGCTAAGTAAAAACTGTTCATAAAAATATGTATTTTTAAATAAAAATGCTGTTTTGAATTATTTTAAAAAATTTCGTATAAAACATATTAACTTACTAATTACATAAAAATTAAATGTGCGTGCAATTTAAATGTACAAAATATCAGCATTTCATAAGAAAATGTCTGTAACAAAATATAAACATTCAGTTTTGTCCATTTTGGGCCTACTGTGGCATTTTCTGATCTTCGGACATCACAACTTTAGCCAAATTAATTATTTTACTGACAGTTCTAAGGTTAATGGACAGCTGGAAACCACTGAGAAACTCCCACAGCCAGTCCCTGATCTCGGTTGAGCAACAATAATTGCCCCTGGTTTCTTATACTCTGTTCAAGAACAAACGTTTGCTGCGTCAAACGCTTTACGACCAAACGAAGAGAAAAAAAAAAGGGGGGGACGAGACTAGGCGAGACTAGAGGGTATCGATAGTGCTCGCGGAGGAATAGATGCCTTTATGTTTACTTCCTCCCCCCCCCCCTTTTTTTGACGTGGAGAGGGGGTTGCCCCCAGGACCCGGAAGGCACATTTATCAACCTATTTTCATGAAATTTGGTTTTGTGGTGTATTTCATTGCCCCGCATACCGTGATATGGTTTTCAATCTCCCCCTCCTCCCCCCATTTTGAGGCTAAAGCCCCCTAGGCTCTGGAAGACACATTTTTGGGCCGTTTTTCTTGAAATTTGGTTTTTTGGTGTATTTCAATGTCCTGCATAGCCTAATGTGGTTTACAAAATCCCCCCTCCCCCACAATTCCCTTCATTTTGGGGATTTGGAGACTAAAGCCCCTCAGCCTCTGGAAGGCACATTTTTCGGCTGATGTTCTTGAAATTTGGTTTAGTGATATATTTCATTGCTCCGCATACTGTGATATGGTTTTCAATATCCCCCTCCTCCCTCCCCCCATTTTTGGGCTGAAACCCTCCTAGGCTCTGGAAGGTGCATTCATCGATCGATTTTCTTAACATTTTGTTTCGTGGTGAATTTCTTTGCCCAGCATGCCAGAGAAAACGTGTAAATGTTGAGAATGTAAGTGTATATATAACAGTATGTTGCTCTCATGTGTATGAAACAATAAATAGTGACTTTGGTTGCCAAGTGTGTTAGAACTGCTTCCATTCATTCGCTGACAACTTGACTCGGAGCTTTCTCTCCACTGCAGCATACAAGAAGTTATTGGCAGCGTTTTTTTTTTTCCAGATGTTGATTTCAAAATTGCTTACTTTACCAGGAACAGACTTTATGGTTAGGCCTGTACTCAAGAAAGAAAAAATTGGAAGATATTTACACATGAGTACTCGTTACAACTGATGAGCCTAAGAAACAGAACCCACGTCACGGTGAAAACTTGTAGTGCTGTTTGTGTGTCTGTCAGAACTGCGCTATTGTAGATATTATGTAGCATTTCTTTAATCAATCTATGCAATAATCAGGGTGCATTTGGTACATAAACAAGTAAGCACGTTTTCAATATTCTGGACGTAAGAACATACAATGGCTACAGCTATGTAGGTAACGACACAAATTATTCTAATAATTTTTATTTCAATGATTATGGCATCAAGTAGTAAATAAACTATATATGAGTAGTGCTCTTGGTGGGTTGACAATGTTTTTTCTTTCATGGGCGGTTACGACATATACATAGTATTAATGGTTAATTTGCAGTTAACAGCTATGCATATCAAATTCCACATAACATCTTTATCGTTGAGTGAAAGCTATTACACGCATGTGGTTCTTCACAGTTTGTACAGTTTATATTAAATGTTTCTCCTACTGCTGTGATTGATAGACAGTTCTTTAGATACGCCCCGTTTAACTTTGAGCCAGTAATAAGCAGGAAGCAGTAGTGAGAGTGAGTGTTTTAACAGTCCTGTACAGAAATCTCACTTTATCACAGCCACCAACAAGCAAACGATAATATCTCGAGTGTATAGAGGGCTATACAGCCCAGATTGCTGCCAACTCAATCCGCGAAATAATCGGTACTCTAGTAATGAGACAGATACGCAGTTGCTACTTAGTATTATCGTTGTCAAGCGAAGATATTCTTAGGTGGGATTGAAATGGCGACGCAAAGATTAGATTTATACTGAGAGATAAGATCACCAGTTGCGCAAAATCGTGAAAAATATGAAGAAGCAACTTCATGCGAGGAGAATATATATAGACAATCATGTGATAACACAGCACAGTCTAAGTGGAAGACCTACACCTGAAGCTTGAAAGGAGTTGGAATCCACTTGCGGTAAGAAATGTTAAGTTACTCGCGGACAGCGAAAATGTAACCGTTAAACTAACTTCAAAGCTATTTTTGCGAGAAATTTGCATTTTGCAAATGATTGCTTTTCTTAATGCAGGCGGTATAATATCACAGTAATATTAGAGATGTTCACATTCTGCAGGAATGTCGAGCCCATGTGCACAATTGTCATGTATTAAATCGAATTTTGTTTCGTGGAAAGTTTTTCGGGTAGTTTATTTCAGGGACTTGTAATTTTTTTTTTTCATTTCGATGCTCATATAGTCATCCTGTTGTGTAAGGTTGAAACGACAGCGAGTCAGGCGAAATCTCTTGGGTAAGCATTAAGAGGGCTATGGGCCCCAGAGAGTCGAATCAGGGAAGGTAACACTAGAAAAAAACATCCTGAATACTGTAATGTGGGAGGGATGCATAGCCATGAAACAGATACTGCTGGGTCACAGCTTGGAAGAGAGAAAATGTAGGGGGTACTTGGCATCCTGGACTTGGGCCAGTTCTGAGGGGTGGAGGTGGAAGGTGGTGGCTGCCCCCTCCTTTTTTCACGATCTGAACGTAACTAGGCAGTTGACGCCATCTTGCTATACTGCCGAAAAAAATTGACAATTGCAGGCAGTCCAGGGTAGCAGCCTGGCGAGGGGTGGGAGTTGGGATGGGGTGTAGAGACCTAGGAAAACATCTGCACCCCTATATGCACTCGGTGCCATTGTCAGTTGGTCATGAACGCTTGGAGTATAAAGACGTGTACAGCTCTCTCTCTCTCTCTCTCTCTATCTCTCTCTCTCTCTCTCTCTCTCTCTCATCTTCACCGCATCTCTAGAAACTTGGTGGAATACGAGGCTATGATCACGGGTTAGCGCAACAACAGACCAGCGACCATCTCAACTGCTAGCCGCCATTTTCATTAAGCGATATTATTTGCTCCAGGGTTCACACCTCGTTCACATTATTAATAAACTATAGCGTGAAATATTTTTTTTTATTTATCGGAAAATATAAATTTTCGTATGTTAAGTCAATATTGCGATAATATTTTCAAATAACTTTTCTGAGCTCGAGCTATGAATATTCCTAGCAGTTCAAAAATACTGTTTGTGTTAACAAGTGCAATGAATTTCATAAACTTGAAAAATACTTCCTTAATTTATGAGTTGTCTATCGGCCGTGCTAGACATACCTACTTACAGCTCGACGTAAGTGCTACTCATTCATACATCGAACAGACTTATTTTAATATAATTTGGGGTAAGATTTTCTTTCATTATGTATTTTACTTATCAGAATAGACGAGCGCTATTTTTTCTGGTTTAAATCGTATTCAGAGTTTTTTTTGCTCTAAGATATCATTCACTATGCTGAATCGTGTAATTTGTACATGTAAATTTGTTAATGTGTTATTTCTTTTTAAGACAGTAAAACGTAGTTGTTCGTTATACTCATCTCTCGTGTTATTCATTCATACTTAGAACTCGTTTGAAATATATTTCGCTTAAAGACTGCCTTGTGTAGTTTCATACTGGCTAGCTGGATTTCGTTTAGTCAGTTTGCAACTCTGGTCATCGCCTCTAGGACACCACACCATCAACATTGTACAGAGCTCCCGCTACCCCCTCCCCCACCCAAAAAGAAAGAAAGAAAATAAAGTGTACCCATAAACAAAAAACATAAAAAATTGATCGGTTTAATACATTTTTTAACGGATTAAAATCGGATTAAGAGTTTTTGATCGGATTAAAATCGGATTAAAATTTAACTTTTTTTTAACCAACCCCTTCGATTAATTTGATATCAAAGGGTTAATCCGATTAATCAAAAGTGGGGTGAAACCATCACGCTCCTACTACTCAGGTGCGGCCATCTGTTGACGTTCATAAAAACTATTATGAGAATAATTGGATCTTTAATCCTTTAGCAGTACATTAGCAGTGACACTTAGAATATTTTGTTGAAAGAACCTCAATTTGGTCTATGTTGGCATTTTGTTCATTTACCTTTTTCAATCTACAATTATTGGGATACATTTATTTGGATGCAGAGTAAAAAATATTGACGTACACAGGTGTAAAAATTCACCGACTTTGGTGGACACAGCAGCCCATGAATTTGTACAAAAGACACAACATTTGTACAGTGCACAGTGACGTGTAAAGCCCGTGTACAACGTTCCGCACACTCTAGCGGGAGCTTATACGAGACCTGTAGTGCATTTAGAGTAACATTTCGGACTGGACCGAACTCAAATTGGAATCAACTCGTAGCGAACTCGTAGTAAACTCGTATCGAAAGTAAGCGATTAAGGTAAAGTTTCTAACGTGGACTAATGTGTTTCTTTCGTGGCTATTTATTTTTCGCTTCACTTCCAAAAAAAACACCTATTTTGCTAATCTCAGCGTGATTCTAGCCTGTTACATATCAAACTAACTAGTCATAATGGCGGCCAATTCTTCTGTGTTCTAATTTCATCCCGATGATTGTTTAAAGTAAACTTTTCAGCCCGGATTCTACATTCCATTCCACCTCGACAACTGGACTGGATTACCTCACTCCATTCCTACTTCAGTCCAGTCCGGATGTGTTTATACAA
This sequence comes from Dryococelus australis, assembly GCA_029891345.1. Classification (NCBI taxonomy): domain Eukaryota; kingdom Metazoa; phylum Arthropoda; class Insecta; order Phasmatodea; family Phasmatidae; genus Dryococelus; species Dryococelus australis. The sequence continues at coordinate 72,180,453 of CM057007.1, read as the reverse complement.
ACATTTCAATCTGGATTCTTCAGTACAATCCAGGTTCAATCGGGATTGAAATGTTACTGTACACGCACTACCGCTGTCCGAGCCTACATGCAAGCAGGTATGAAGTTCTCTGTGGAATATCCTGCCACACATTACTTTTCGCTACACAAGTAACTGGGGTACACTGGTTATGATTACACTTCTGCAAATGTGGTTCCAGCACAGTCTTCACTCATAACTTCTGCAATAGTCGTCAATAACTGGATTGAATTGTAAAGGGCGTTTAATGTCCCCCGGTTTTTACGCTTGGAAGCTTAGCAGGGGATGGCTTCCAGACCAACTTATAGCCTAACTTAACACCCATGCCTTGCCCGGGATTCCAACCCAGAGCCTCCCCCGCGCCCCAGGTCGGTGGCGCACCAACCGACTGCGCCACGGGAGGTCGGCTCAATAAATCTGGAAATTCGTATGTTGAACACTAACGTTTACCACAAATTTCACACGTTAACGGTGTCAATAAACAACATTTCCGATGGTTTTTTTTTAATTCACTATTTACGCTACTCTTGTTTAATGGCGGTTACTCAAAAGAAAATAAATAAACTTGCAACTATCGTCAACACCACAGTCCACTACTCTGATTAGCTGAAATCTCCAGCCGGGTAAATGTTCCACGGAAAAATTCCATACCAGCGGCCAATGGCGTTTATTCCATAGACGCGAGGTAAGCGATGCTTACCCTATACATATTGGAAATGTTTGACTCTTTGTAGTTTCCGCCTGAACTTTAAAGTTTAACACATTTAAATCTGAGTTTCCCTATTCCGATTCGTGAAACAGAGTTTTCGTAACTGCCGTACTGTACACGCATAGTGCTGCTATCTAGTATTTATTTCCACAAACGGGAACGACTAGCGATGAATCGAACTCGCAAGCGAGTTACCCTGCCGTGTTCCTTCGGCAGGGTAAGCATTCGTTCTGTTTGCTTCCTCCAGTCCTACATTTCCTTGGAAAGTGGATGAAAGTGTTCGGGAAAACGGGAGTTTTCTTATAATTTGTGATATGCTCTCTAAATAATATTCAGTTGAATTATTATTACATTAATTTCGTTTCCGTTTTTTATTTCTAATGTTAGGTATTATAAAACGGTAAATACATGTGGAGAGTAAGCAGATTTAGAAGTTTCGTTTGTTAGTTGAAATTTAAAATGGGACCACAGCACGGCACTAGCAAATGTTGTCTAAAACACTCAAATATGTGGGGCTGTTTTATCGCTTGCCCTGTGGTTAAAAATTCACTCCACGCCACTGCCAGAGGCAATGGAAGCTTGCATGGAATTCTCGTTTCTTGGCCCACGGGTTCTTTAGAGTGACCTGACACGCTGGTATGTAGATGCGTTCTCCGCATTGCAGGACCCGGGGTGGAGATCAGTACTGCGCCTCTAGTAGCAGAGATGAAGTCGTACCTCCTGTGTGCCGTGGTGCAGTTCGCCCTGGTTTCCCACGGATCTTCGTCAGTCAACCAGCAATCTAAAAATGTAAGTCCAATGTTTTACTATTTTATTCAGTAACAACAGTAATGGTACAATTTTACGGAAGTCACCTGGTTCGTGAACGGATAGACGTAGTCATTAAAAAAAAAAAAAAAAAAATTCCATGTCTTACCTTATTTATTTCATCACAAAACTATTTAATCTATCAGTTACAGTAACAGAGACCTGCTGCGAAGGCAACGACCTATGTTTATAGTAAACAGTCCCTTGTTATCCTACACTCTAAATCCAAAACAGTGAAAAGTCACTGATTCGCGGCCAATCCTAACAACACAAATAAGTGAAAATGGCTCCACTGAGAATCAGTGCAAAATAAATGTATCTGAAAAACTATTTCGCTGTATGAGTGACTCAGTGAGCTGCACGCGGTGAATCACGTGTTGCTTTATAGAATTTGGTCAAATAATTACTGCAGTCACAGTTCATAATATTAACTTACTCGTAATTTATGTACATAAAAAGAAATCCTCTGCCAAGATAAAGTGTTTGAAAGTAACTATTTGTCCAACAAGGCATCCTTAATGGATTGAAAAGGAGATCCTTTTTTTCCACTGATTCGGGTTTAGAGCGCATAACATCTATGCAGTAATTATTTAAGAAATGAAAATTTTAGTCCCCTTTTTTTATGATGTATCAAGAAGAAACCATAAATTTTCACAAAGGCACCAAGCTTACGGTCTATTAAAACAATTTTTATCGTTATTTGGTGAGCGCTATAAAGATATTATAGACATTAAGACGGGTAAAGGCTGTTCACGATAAAGTGAGCACTTTTGAAATCAACCTAACAAAAAAAATCGCTACAGAGTTCACCCACCATGCCTTCCCTAGCTCTTCTTTCTTCTTACAAAAGATTTGTGGGGGAGAAACGAGCTGGTTCAGGGAAGACTTGGTACGCAAACACAAGGACATAGCACAACCACTGCGGTGAGTATGCTATTACGTTGCATGTAAGACAGATATCTATATGGGACCTATTTTCTAGTTGTTCTTGCATCCATCCAGGTTACATTAATACACCTGTGAAGATAGGTAATTCAGTACGTCAGTTGACTTGTGTTTCACGACCTTCGGCGTAGGACCGCTGGTGTTTGTCCGTGGTAGCTTGAACACAGAGGCCTATTGTAACATTCTGGGTAACGAAATGCTCCCAACATTGTGGCGTTTTTACGGAATGGACCCGTGTTACTTCCAGGATGACGATGCCAGGTGCCATGTTTCAAGGGCTACTATGCAGTGGTACGCCGACAACAATGTTCGCCGATTGGACTGGCCCGCCCACAGCCCCGACCTCAACCCTATAGAACATCTTTGGGACGAATTGGATCGCCGGGCGAGGGCTCGTCAGACGCGGCCAAAATCCATTGCTCAACCCATGGAATGGTTGCAAGAGGAATGGCGATGAATCCCCGTGTATGTCCTGCAAACACTTGTAGAGAGCATGCCAGACAGGGTGGCTGCTGTTATAGCCGCAAGAGGTGGCCCTACGAGATTCTAACAGGGTGACAACCACCGAGCAAACATTGTGGACAGGTGCCCAATTACTTTTTGGTCGACAACGCTGTACTAAGGAATGTTCCAATGCCAGCGAGGAATATCCATGACCAAGCTCACCAAGACTTCACTTTCACTCATCGAAGTTCTAGGATGGGGCACGAATGTTAGTCGCGGCCGCAGTGGCTGAGCGGTTAGCCTGCTAGCCTCACACATAATCGAACCGATTTCAATCACCGGCGGGGTAACTCCCAGATTTTCGCACGTAGGAATAGTGCCTGACGATGTCGCTGGTCGGCGGGTTTTCTCGGGATATCCCTCCCTCTCCTCCGCCCTTTCATTCCGGCCCTGCTCCATAGTCATCTCAATCACCCTTATCGGCTATGAAGACCTCGCTGTTAAGAGCCGCCCAAATCTCTTCACTTACTCCCGAATATTAGTTCCTTTTGATGTAAATACATGTTTAAAATCAGACTGACACACAGGGTAAAGGCTGTTCACGATAAAGTAAGCACTTTTGAAATGAACCTTAGAAAAAATTTGCTGCCCCTGCCTGCGCATATTTTAACTGGCGCACCGAGTTACATTCGCCCAGTTGCTATTGTGCTCCACAATACACCATACATATAGTTTGGGGGTGTTGCTTCTACGCTAATATTAACTAGTAGGCAAGTCGTAAAAGACACTGATTTAATCCGTGTTGTAACACAATACCTTACATACAATATTCCAATTAATGGTGTGACTTTAATTGACGCGGGGCGCTACTGAATGACATTAACCTTATAATTAATTGGCTAGCAATTACGCCTTCTTGCCTCAAGCTAATAAGGACGGTCCCCACCTGAATCTCGAGACCGGAGGCTGTATCTGGCTTGTTCGGATCACGACGCGCGACACACCCAAGGCTGCGAGCTCCTCCCTGCCCGACGTCCTGACGTGGAGGCTCCTTCCGACGTGGACAAAGCCCCGACCCTCGCTTCGCGCCGGCTTATATCAATCCTTTGTTTTACATTCGCCAACTGGCCTCCTTCCAGCTTCGGTGGTGGGGGTGTCGTGTTGCAGTCCTTTGACGCAATCCCTGGCATCCTGGATTTGTTTGAAGTCTAAGGTCGGTTTCATACAGTGACGTACATGACAATATGTTAAGGCCCTATTCATGGTGCCGCAACAGTATGGAGATGCGCCGGAATTAAATGGCTTGGGGAAGCTGGAAACCCCCGAGAAAACCCGCTGTCCAGCGGCATTGTGCTGGACGATTACCACGTGCGAAAATATGGAATCGAGACCAGTTCGCCAAGATGGGAGGTGAGTAGTCTTACCAGTTCCCTATCATGGCCCCCTTGACTTTATATGTGTTGTGACCATTTAAAAGTAAACCATACGAGCGATGACTGTTTTATTTATTCAACAATTCATGTTACATCTACCTGGCAATATTTCAGAATGGGTTTTTCTTCTCCAAGCCAACTTTTTAGTAGTAAACAGTGCAACTGCTGTAAAACTTTATGTAGTGTAGTAATTTCTCTTGTGCTATTAGTACTAACTTACACATGTGTCAGCACCACTATTGTCGGCGTATCCTGTCTCCCTTCCTTCGCTGGTGTAAGAGTATGTCAAGTTCTGAGGAGTATAGACTGGTGCGGATGGAACTCCACGGTTGACAGCTTGTTGAAGCTAAGCTCAGAATATACTTATCTGTCCCTTTTGCATTCTTCCACCAAAATTAAAATTAGCATTGCCATGGCCCAGTTCACTTTATTCAGTTTGACTGTGTTATTGCTAGGGACGTAAATAATTCAGAAATATTACGAATTCATACACTACGCCAAGAAAAAATATTTGTTGAATTAATCAAAAAAAATTATAATCCAAACAAATTATTTGTATGAATAGGGGTGATTAATTATTTTTTTGGCTGGTCAAAGTAGTTTTATCTTGTTTCTGTTTGATTGCCTCAAATGTATAAGGTTTTTGTTATTGCAGCTAAAAATTTGTATATATTTACGTGTGTTACAGTACGGTTACTATACAAAAAAATGAGGAAACGGGACCGAGATTTGTAATCGGGAAATTTTTGTGCCCGAATTTAATGCCTTAGAGTACGCAGCCTAAGCACTTATTCTCGATACAAGTATAAACGTTATAGAATTTTTACGGATACTCTTTAAGTGCACACGTTATATAGCATGTTGTTCGATATTCTTAAATTTTATATCGCTAATATATTATTTCCTGCAATAATTACATCAACACACACTGTTCATGTCATAATTGTCACCGACAGTTTCATTTAACACCTCAACATCTAATTCAAATGAAGGAAATCAAATGACCCGATTCCCCTACAGTCGGTCAAAATAACATCATCACTGGCAAAAGCTGACTTTGTTGCTACTTCGTAATTTGAATAATAGACTGATAGGATTTTTTCAACTAACGAAGTGTTTTTCCACTCAAAATAAAATATTCGCAGCGTGCATAAAGCAATCTGAAATCAGATACATCAATTTGATGTCCACAAATTAAAACCCCCGACACATTTAATACGACATTTAAACAATGAACTACTTTCGTCGCTTGACTGACATCTTTACTGGTATCATCATAGTCAGTCAGTGAATCCGTTAACTATTTTCATCATAGATTAATATATTATTTTAGACGTTGCAACTGTAAAAAAATCCAGGACAACACACTGTCATATGTCATGACCAGTTAAAGTAGTATGTGTTGATGATATTGGCAGCAATTATTTGAGAGATTCAGAAACATAACCTCTACAACGAATGATGTTCTCCCACACGTAAAAGACTTTCCTTATTAGGTGGTGTTTCCTGCTTTGTACTATGTTGATCATTGAATACACTTCCTGTGTAGCGTCCAGTATAGAGATTGCACCGATTTAAGTAGGAAGTAAACGGTTTGTGGAATGTACTTCTCAGCCCACAACAAACAGTTCATACGAACTTATGTCCCAGGTTCGATGGATCGCAGTTAAGGCGTAACCAAGGTTCTGCGGGAACTGTTACTAGCTGTAACTGACACTGCACGGTTATCTTGACTGCAGCTCTTCTTGTGTACCAGCAGTGAGGCACTGTTACAAGAGGTGCTCCAAATGTCTGTCTACCTTACATCTGAATGCCCGCCTCACATATCTTTTCAGCGATTGTTTGACGCTGTCAAATACTTCAGGTTTGCTACAGACCTGTTTGCATGGTAATCTTGTTCCAAGTGTTGGCGAATCGTTGAAATGTCCACAAAATGTGTTATGTAAACGATAGTCTTGAGATGTCTCCACAGGTAATGATCCAATGGATTCAGATCAGGGAAACATGCAGGCCAGGTGACTGGTCCTGCAAGACAGTAGAAGGCACGGGCCGGTCCGAGCTCACTTTGACCTTTGACTCTGTAACCCCGCGACCTACTTATGGGAGGTCATAGGTCCCGTAACTTACTTATGGGAGGGAATTGACCCTGTTACCTACATTTGAATGCACTTTTAACTTCTTGATCTTCTTATGAATGTACTTTCGAACTACTTTTGAGAATGTGACCTACTTATAGATGCACTGGTGACCTGCATTTCTATTTTTAGCACAGTGTGACATAAATTTGGATGCGCTTTTTCTATGTTTAGCTAAACATGACCTAGATATCGCGATACACTTCCTATGCACATGCACTTCTGGTGCAGTACACTTCCGGTACGGGGGTTCAATTTCCAATACGGGGTTCAATCCCTGATGAATGCAAGTCTTGGAAATATATATTTTTGGTACATGTACTTTACTACTGGTTAGATTCCTGGTAAGTGTAATTCTGGGGATGTTTTGGAAATATCATGTTCAATTCCCGGACAGGGGTAATTTTGAAATTGTAATATATATTTTTTTTTTTTTTTTGGAAAATTTTGAGTTGGATTCCCGGGCAATGCATTTAATATGCTTTTATTGGGAAGTTTGACTTCGTATCCAGGGCAGAGCAATTAAATTTTTTTTGTACTTGGGGATTTTTTTGGATTACCGGGTTAGATTCCTGGATAGAGCATTTGAAATTTATTTTTGGAGTTTTGTTTTGGACTCCCGGGCAAGGCGCTTAGCGTAATTTTGGAAAATTATAATATAATTTTGTTTGTTTATGGGAATACGGGGCGGAGCATTTATTATTTTTGGAAATACCAGGTTCCATTCCCGGACTGGTAATTTCCCAGAAATTCCTTAAATTGCACAATCACACGTGATGTGTGGTTCTTTTCGGGGAAACACACTTATATACAAGCGACATCGATGCTACCTGCTCGGTGTCTCCTGCTCGACTGACGTGATGCACTCGCTGGCGTCAGCTGCAGGTCGGCAGATGATGTGTGAATGCACTTGCATTGAATATGACATAACCGTGTAATGAATGCATGCTCTTGCATAACCATGAAATTAGCAATAACTACAAGCATAACTACCATTATGCAAGAAAGCAGATGCATAACCACACATGACATTACACAATTACTAAAGTCATACATCCTCTCACCAAGACAGCCAGAAGTCAACTGACAAATTTAGAAGACTATTGCCAATAGAATAAAACATATTTAATCTGAAAGTGTTGATTATAATTATTATTATGGGTGGAGGTATTACATTTGCATCATGCAAGTACACACATACGCTCGTGTGTAACCATAAGCATAACCATGGCTGCACAAGTACACATTATGAAATCATCAAGTACGCAAGTGCACAACTGACAAGTATGGAAGTCCATACATCCACACTTACCAAGTATGCATAACATACCGAGAGAGAGTACGGCCGCACCCCAGAACACCCAGATCTCAACTAAAATCAATTTAAAAGTAGCAAGGGTTCTTGATTGAAAACTCACCAAACATATCCGGAGAAATCCTGTTATGGTTGAACAATGGGCCCGAGGATTCTGCCCCGGTATTGTACACCTGCCATATTGCCCTCGACTACCATGAGTGGCGTCCGACGTCCATGCATAATGCCGCCCCAAAACATGATGGATCCACCTCCCTGCTGGACCTGTGAGATGGTGTAATGGAATTGTCTGGTGTTACCTCGCTCTCTAAAAACTCTCCTCCGGCGATTATCAGGCGTCAGACGCATTCGTCACTCATTAGTGAAGAGTACCTGATGGATTTCTGCCAGGGTCCAGACCAAGTGCTCCCTTGCCCAACTGAACCTGGTGTTTCGGTGTTGCGATGTACGTACAGGTACTCGCCAAGGAACTCTTGCATGTAGGTTGTCCCTATGAAGACAATTTTGGATTGTCTAAGTAGAGACAGCACTCCCAGTTGCCTGCAGGAGGGCGTTACACAGTTCGGTTGTGGTGTCTTTTCGGTTCCTGCGAGCCAGGATCCGCACGTAACGGTCATCAGCTTCTGTTGTTGACCGTGGACAACAGCTGTGAGGACGATCTGCAACATTGTGCGTAACACGATAGCGGCTGTACGTCCGAACAATGTCGCTACGGTGTACACCGACGAGGCGGGCAATTCTCCTCGTGGAGAGACCTTGCTGATGCAAAGTCACTATGTGCATGGTCAAATGCGGTAATGACTAGCGGAAACATGTTTCATAAATCTGAACAGGACACACACTGTGTTTGCATACTATGTCCAAAGGTTAAAGTAACAGTGCACTCTTCCAGACTGTACTGAGACTGCACGCATTAAGTCCACGTACACATAACAGGTGGTGTTACATTTTATTCACGTGTCGTTTTGTAATGCAACAACTCTCAAAGTGAAAATCCTTCAAGAGCAAACAAAATACAGATGGTGCGAAACTTTTTTTGAGGTGCATATTATTACGATAGGTAGGCCATTAGCATGGGGTAGTGGACCTGTACTATCATTTAGCGAAAACCGCTTTTAGTAATCTCCAATCGTTGCGAAAATTTTGAGGGTGGACCACTCTACATAGTATGCCTTGGTTAAGCTATACCTTCTTAACTTCAGTAACAACTACATGTCCACAACCAAATAGCCGAAAAAATTTAACAATTATTTAAAGAATTATTCTTGTCTCTGTCGTTTTTTTCTTGGTCGTTCTTGATTCGGCACCTTCCTTACGATACACACGTAGTTACTTGAAGGGATCTAGGGGCCGTAGTGGCTAGAGTGCTCACCTCCCACCAAAGCGAACCAGGCTTGATTTTTTTCGAGAGGGTAGGGGTGGGGGGTCACTCCCACTTTTTCGCACATGGAATTCGTGCGATACGATGCCGCTGTTCGGCGAGTTTTCTCGGGGACCTCCCGTTCTCTCCGCCCTTGCATTCTGGCGCTGTTCCATATCCGCCTAGCTTCACCCTCATCGGCTCTAAAGACCTCGCTGTTAAATGTAGCCAAAAGATCTTCACTTCAACACTCATTTTTAATGTTGCATCTCACGTCACACTTTATCAACACATGCCTTCAGTTTCTTCTATTTTTGACGTCCTTTGTCTCTATTCCATCTAATCGTCGGCAGATAGTATGAAGGCTTTATTCTGTTTTGTTACTGTCTCCCCTTTCACTGTCTTCGTAATCCTCTCCAATACAGTAACGTACAAAGAGTGGGACAGTACACTTCCCTGCACTTTGGTCAAAGAAACTGTTTCACTAAAATAGACAAGTACTTACACTTTGAAACAGAAGTTTGGAGGATCCTGTATACAACTTTTAACTATCTAAACTGTAATATATCGTAATTGTGGTAGCAACACAAGTATTTCTTTCCAGACGAAACATGCGATCTTGTAAAAAAATCTTACTCCTGCCTAGAATCTTTTGTCTAGTTGCAGCACGTCCACACGCGAGCTTGCCAAAATAAGTTTTGTTTAAACATCGCCCTTAAAGAAGCATGATTAATATGGTTGTTTTTTTTGTATGTGTTCATAACTCATCTTAGTTTTTGCACTATTAAAAAGTACTTTTGTGTCTTACAGGATAGTCTTCTTTTTGATAAGCTGGGCAATGTATCCATACAACTGGAATCGAACAAGGAACTACTGGAGAAGGTGAGAAAATATTTTATTTTTCTAATTATTCATTTAACTTCTGGCATAATTACCTCCTATGAATTATAAATTATTCTAGATTGAGTATTCTTGTTTGTACAGAAACTGTCTCGTATAGAACGTCCTAACATTTCCTCTGTCACCTAGACGGAGATATTTTCTGACATACAAGGCATCGACTTCAAGTTTGACGGGTGAATATTTTGAACCCCGCGGAAGACATTTCTTAAGCCGTACGCTAAGTGAGAGATGTTTGTAAACGTTGCCGAAATAAAGTACTAATTTAGGGGTATGACTCTGTCTGTGTAAGATTCACTTTAAAATGTTAAATAGTTGACTTCAATTTGAGGGAGGTACTAGTAATAATTTTCCTGTTAAACATGGGGTAGTATAAAATGCGAAATTATTCCTATTATTCTCCCTTGTACGTACACATCTGATACATACGGAAAGATTAATTTGTCAAACTGCTGAATCACCACGGACCAATTTTTTTAAACTGTGTTTCAGATAGAACTACAGCAAAAGAATTTGACTTACCTCCTGGCAGAAGAGACGGACATGGACAGTCCCTTCTTTCGCAACATCAGAGGATTATTAATGGTAAAGTTCCCTGATATGATCAGACATTCAGGTTTCAGGATACATATATGTGCGAGGCGCTACAAGGAACGTTAGTTATAGTCATGTAAAGCATGAGGTTATATTTCTAGCTGTAGGACAAGTTTCACCACACACGATTAACCCAATAAGCCGAGTTTACGCCCAAATTAATTAGAATTGTTGGTTCATTGCATTTCGCCAGTTAAAAACGAGAGTATTTTGACTATCCCGACTATAATTTTAAACGCCCATGTTCGGCCGTTTAACTTTTTAGACTGCTATTACATAGGAAACATGGTTACATAACATATACTTAAGAGATTACGAGAAAAAATTTGGCAGGCAAATTCGTTTTGATCACGATATTAATTTAAGTTATTGGCATGTGGTTTTCTTTGTTATTTTGTTGTATAAATATACAAAAAAAAAGTAAGTATTTTTGGCTATACAAAATAATCACTTTCTAAGCAGTTTTTATATGAAATGAATAATAAATATCCTCTTCATTATGTAAAACAGTTAAACGTAAAAGTTTTTCGTTGGTCTATTTTATCGACGTTAATACACAGTACAATGTATTCGTGAGTTTGACAGTGTAGCCTAGTTTTATTGTTATATTTTTTGCAGTGTATTGCTAGTTTATGATCACTGAAATGTCAGTTGGATCATACAGAATGGTATATGAGGACAACGAAAATAATAAGCCGACCTCGATGCACTCGCAAAAAAATTAAGTTAGTCTAATAATTCCGCTGATGCAGAATTCGTTACATATTTGCGCTTCACAGAAAATGATATATTCAGTGTTTTTGAATAAATAATATATGTTGTTGGCGGAATTAAATTCTGTAGCAACTACTACTACAACTTATTACTCCTCATTCACTGACAACTCATGTTCCCTGTTGTGTTCTACGACACAGTGTGTTCACATGCAGACACTGTTCCCTTATAATATTATATAAAATGTAACATCTCTCCCACTTCTCACTGCTTATTTCAAAAATAACACAACTCAGACTCCATAAACTAGTGGGCAACCCATAGACTAAAGATGAGATAGACCCCTTATTCGTCTTCTGCGCATGTACCCAACATTGACCTACCCCAGTCCTACACAACTGTCAAAGTCACATAGTCAACAGCGATGGCCGTGTTTTTTTACATCTTAATTTTTAAATGACAAGCACTACTATGTTAATAAAATACTTTTACCAGTTATAATTTAATAAAACTGCATTGAAAACTGGTTAGAGGAAGTATACATTCATCTCAAAGCACTTGTTTACTAAACAGTGTTCTAACCTCAAACCCAATCGACGAAATTTTTGCTAGACGTGTTGGCAGAAAAACACTTCAATGTTGGGACACGGAGATTTGTTGTGAGCAGCCAGCGAGATCGGTCTACCTCATGTTTAGTCTATGGTCTACCTCATTTTTAGTTTATGGTCTGCCTCATCTTTAGTCTATGGGGCGAACCCTTGCCACCGCCTTCTAGATGACAATTTGTTCAAATGTTAGGCTCTACACTTAAATGTATTGCAAGGAGTTCGTTGCCTGCTATAACTGTGTGGTGAAACGCACTCACCTTAAATGCCGATAAATTAAAAGATATTATTTTTACTTCGTGTAGTTAAACCGAGATAAACGGAAAAGTTGTTCAGATGGCCCTTAGGAAGCAGCAGAAAAATTTACTGCTCGCAAACTTCAAATAGACTAAACCAACTTACTTAAGCATGAGTAATAATAACACGTAGTGGAATAACTTAAAATGGATAAAGCTTGTGTTTCTTAATGAGGGATAGCCACATAATGGTCCAAAGTGATGAGACACCAATCACAGAGCGCATTCTTCTTCTCTTAAGTGAAATTTTTACAGCTATACATGATTATGGTCGTATGATAACGAATAAAAGTATAATTTCCATAACTATGATCTTCATAGATAACGACTTCCCCCAATAAATGACACATGAGCTCTCAAGAGAACCCAACATTTATTCCTGTGACTTTCTGATATTTCGTTCTGCAGGTCGGAAATTAATATACGGACTCAGATGTACACGGTGTAGAAGATATGCAAAGGTCTGCAAGTCAAGACATTTTTATACATTTCTTCCTCCCTGTAAGTATGGGTAGGAAATACTAGAGGGATAGAAATATAGTGAGGACCACTGACTATCAAGAATGGTCTGAATTAATATCGACGTGAGAGTAGGAATAATTTGTGTGTGATATTATTTTTCTAGGTGTTGTATTCGCGTTGAGTTTACAACATTTTGATTAAGAACAACTGGTGTGTTTCCCACCTTTCTCTAACGGAAAATTTAATAAGTGATAGGCATCTAATCAATAACATGTTATTGAAGGTTAGTACGAAATGGAAAGAGATTATCAGTGTGGTTGTGGGAAATACAGGATCAGTGGTGGAATAGTGAGAACGGAAACGAAATTAATGGGTCGTGGGTTAATGCGCTGGTGACTTTCACTGACAAAGTGAAGAGGGGGGAAATTAATCGTAAATTACGTATACAAAAAAAGGAAGTGAAAGACTGGTAAAACACTGCACTGAAAAAAATATTTTGTGGCCACCACAAAAAATTTTTTTCAGTGTGCTCTCACCTTCGGTGGGAACAGGGTTCGATTCGTGGTTGAGGAGTTTAACACAGGAATCCATAATCGTTCCGCATGAATGCCGAGATGGTTCGTTCACACAGGTATTGGCCGTTTCCTTCCACAGAACTCGTTCTACGCGCCTGTACTTCCGCCTGATGATTGCGCTGTCGAACAGACACAATGCCACACACACACACACACACACACACACACCACACACACACACACAAATCCACCCAAGTGGAAGAACAGAACAGGCAAGCCGAAAATGTGACTCTAGCATTAACCAGACAGTTAAGGGTCCTATGTATCTGCGCGTCCAAGATCAAGAAGCGAGGGAGCGATACGGGCGACACTAACAAGGCGTGCAGTGTTTCCGCCGTAACGCTTTACTGTGTAAATCATATCTGCAACAGTGTAATTTTATTAAACGCGATTAAGGTCCACAGATCAAACTACCTGCGTATAGTCATACTTTTATCTTACCGCTTAAAGAAACTGCATAGACAAGCTTTAAAAATGTTATATTTGACCACTTTAACGATTTTTTTACTCCATTAATACACTTAATATGATAAAAGTAAAAGGATAGCAACATAGACAATAGTTTTTTTTATCCTTTCTGACAAACCGGGCTCGATTCCCGGCGGGGCTGCTCCCGGATTTTCGCATACGGAAATCGTGCCGGACTATGCCGCTGCTCAGTGGGTTTTCTCGAGGATATCCCGTTCCCCCACCCATTCATTCCGGCACCGCTCCATGCCTCACCTCGCTTCACCCTCATCGACTCTTAAGACCTTGGTGTTAAGAGCCTCCCAAATCTCATCATTCACTTACTCTACTCATTTGGCTATTGCCAGAGCAAATGTAGAAACGCTACAATGGATGTATGGGAAAAAAAACTCCACCATTTGCTGTTTTTTTTTTTTTTTCACTACACGATGTTCATGGTAAACTAAGCACTTTTGAAAGCCCTACTTAAGATCTATATGTAGGCATGCACATTGTGCATTCTTCCGCCACATTTAGAATAAACTTTACCATGCACCTGATTTCTTTGCTCATGAGTCAGCCACGTCAAACTGCGAAATAATTATAAAAGTAAATATTTAGAAAACAGTCCAATCCTTACACTTATGTGCATAAAAAGAAAGAGAAATTCATTCCAATATTCACAAATTTTTACCTCATACTTTTAATTCAATGTTAAGATAAGGGACTACTTATACACTGTCGTTACCAACTTTACTGATCGGGCGCCGATCAATGTACCCATTAAAATATATAAAAGTAACGGCAGTGGCATTTTTCAGACGTTGATTTCAAAAGTGCTGAAATGACCTTGAACAGCCTATAATTGTATCCACTGGTGTAAATTTGCGAGTATTTACAGCAATCTTGAAGGATTGTCACGAAAAGCTTGAATCAAGCTTGCAGGATTGTCACGAGAAGCTTGGATCAAGTTTGCAGTATTGTTACGAGAAGCTTGAATCAATCTTGCAGTATTGTCACAAGAAGCTTGAACCAAGCCGATTATTCCACAGAGGTGAAATAACGTGGTGGTTCTTTTGACGTTTGCGTGCCCATTCTCCTATTGGCTGCGGGAGGCTCTAGGAACGGGCGTTGTGTCTGATTGGCTACTGCGTGCTGCGAAAGATTCTCCATTGGTTTGGCTGTCGACTGGCAAGTAAATACCAGGAACTTACTAGCGAACTGTGTTCCGACATGCTGCGTACCAATGGCTCCATTCTGCTGACGTATGCAGCTGAGATGGCATAGTAAACCAATCATTCACACCTCTATCGCCCTTCATTTAGTCATGTATATTATGAGATACAAAGGTTAAATGTGAATTTGAACTTACAAATCAAAACTCTTTATTCTGAGGCGTCACGGTAGCCGAGTGGTTAAAGGCAACCGTATCGATCTGAAATGTTTGAATCGCGGTGTCGATAAGGTCAGGATTCCATTCCGAGTCGTTCTCTACAGGACTTGCGACAAAGTTAGTATAGCCTGTGTTTGTGCAGCGCTCCCGGTAGACGAACCTTGAACTTAAAGAAATGTGGGGGCTATAGAAGCGCTCCTGCTGAGCGGTTCCGATACCGAAGTGTACCACTAGCACAGATTTCAATATTGCCCCAACTACGAAATTGTGTGGGGAAATAAATTCATCCCGCCAAAGAAATTAAAAAACGTCGGGTGAATGTGTTTGTCCGGCGGAGTGGAGACCTGTGTACGTAAGGTTAAACTCGTAATTCTTACAGCTCGTCTTGGTAATGATGGATGGAAAGTAGTTCCATATCTTAACGTCGAATGAAAGGTATTCTGTAACATTTGTGATAACTTATACAATTATTTCTTTAGTTTTCTGTATTTAATCATACATGGAAGTGCAAAAAATGACCAGATTTGTAAAGTATTTACTGTTCTAATATTTTCACAGTTTCACTTGACCGACGCATGAATGAAGTAATGAGTAGAGACCTGAAGAATTCGCGGATTCGTTTTGGGACAAGCTAGAATTCAAAACACGTGTGTTAATATAACGTTAGCCATTGGTCCACACTGTTTTTGACACCTTCTCGAGACCGGTGGCCCAATCGTCGCCTTCCACTGTGACAGTAGACAACCAATGGGCAGTTGATATCGGCATATTTGTACATAAGACTGTAGAGTCTAGCCTGCAAGTCATTGGACTCGCGAATTTTTCAGGTCTCTAGTAATGAGGTCCGTGGCAATGTTAATTTTACATAAGGCGGAAGAACACACAACGTTCACACAAGTAGATCTTAAGCAGGAATTTTTAAAGTGCTCATTTTACCGTGAATAGGCTACACTCTGAAAAAATGTTTGTAATTTTTTCTCGGAAATTCTTTGTAATTTTACAAATACTTGTAACAGTACAAAGATTTTTCTTGTAAAACTACTCGTTTGTAAAACTACAAGGTCCGTGTTTGTAATAGCCCTTAGGAAATGTTTGTACTTTACTGAGCCGTATCCACGAACTTCAGCAAAATGGCGGACACTCAACAACGTAAAACCGTATAAAGCTGTTTGTGCAAAAACTATCGGTGCAAAAATAAATGTATTGTAAGTTTGAATTACGTGAGATACTTAAAACAACTCAAATAATCATAATAAAACGACAAGTCCAATAAAACGTGACCGTATTATTCATTATTTGTTAGTGTTTCCTAGCTACGCAGAACTCTTAAATCGACTCTTAATATCCGGTGATTAAGAGGCGTCCAAATCCCTTAACTCCACTGAAATCTTAAAAAAAAAAATCTACCTATTCTTCTTAACCGTATAACTTAAATATTATTTTGTATGTACTTGTGCCTATATTAAGAGTAAAAATAAGCTTTAATATCGTAAGTAAAGTTGGTTTTGTGGATAAAGGTGCGGGCTAGTAATACAGGGTGTGTGATTTCTAATCCCTGTACCGGAGAGGTAATTTTCTTTTTCTGTAAATTATATTTTGAATTTTTTTTTTTTTATTTGTTCACTGTTACTAATACATTACATTTGTTTTTTAGAAGAAAAAAAAAAAGTAATTTTATTTACACTTCTCAATAATGTCAGTTGTAATACAAGGCTACTATTTGTAATATTACACAGAAATGTTTTGGAGATTTTACAAGAGAACTCTTTGCGGTTTTACAGAGGATTTTCTTGGCAACTGGGTGTCCAAGGAATTTTTCTTGCAAAAGTACAAAACATTTTTTAGGGGTGTGTAAGTTATCAGTGACGATACCGTGTCGCAGGTGGACAGGTTCAGCAGTGGCGGCAAGTGGAGCCTCCTGAAGACGGGAATGATGAGTATCCTGGACAGCGCGAGCACATCCTACGAGCAGCTGAAGAACCTGTCGGGAGGCGACTCCCTGCCCATGGACGACATCGTCCACGAGAACTACACGCAGCTGCTGGAGGTGCTGATCGACTACGGGCTGTACGTGGACACGACGGCCTCCAGCTCCGGCAACGACACCTTCCTGCACCTGGCGGCGTGGTACAACCGGGCGGGCCTCGTCCAACTCCTCCTGAAGCGCAAGGCCAACATCTCGGCGAGGAACAGCGATGGCAACACCCCGCTCATCCTCGCGGCGTACAGGGACAGCCTCGACGCGCTCAAGATGCTCGTGAATCACAGCGCTGATATCAACGTCGCCAACGACGATGGCGATACAGGGCTGCACTTGGCGGCGCAGAAAGGCTTCATGGACGTGGTGAGGTACCTGGTGGACTCGGGCGCCAACGCCACGCTGGTGGACAATAGCAACTTTACCGCCGAAGACCTCGCCGCGAAGGCGGGTCACAAAGAAATCGCCGCCTTCCTTTCGAGTTTCAACAGCGCCTCCTACGCACACAGGAAGAAAAGTCTGCGCGAAATATGATGGACTACCTTCCTACAGAACATGTGTAGATCATGCTAGTGTGTTCATAAGTAATGGTGGTGGAAATACAGAGATCATGCATTTTAGCAACATGAGATATATTTTCGGATAAATGTCGTATACACTGTGGGTCCTTTAAAAGAGGCCCCGTGGGACATGTGTGTAATGAAGCTTTACCTGTCAATGCTCTTTCATGAGCACACAGTTGACTTGCCAAATCATCCACAGTACGCTCATTTTTCGTCATAAAAAAACACCTACTCTAGGTATTTTGTTGTCATACTGAACTGTATTTCGTCATTCCCTCGCTCTGTTACACACATGTTCCACGGGGCCTCATTTAAAAGACTCACCTTGTATAATGGAGTATAATATTTGGACGAACGTATGCAATGTTAACTTACATGCTGTAGTGTTCTTGTAAGATCATGATAAATGCTAGTAACAAAATCTATACGCCATTAAATTTTTATTAATTTACTTAAAATTAAATTAATTAATTAAACTTATTGTACTATACATTGTATTCCCCGAACAATATTAAGATTTAGTTCTCTATTGTTAATAAATATTCATACGACAAAACAAGATTTTAATAAAGGAGTTTTGAGAACAAGCATCTGCCATGCTCAGAATAATTTTATTAAGCGCTTATATATAAAGAATACAGGCAAGGTACTTCATATATATATATATATATATATATATATATATATATATATATACATATACATATATATATTAAGAAAAATAAATTATCACAATTTTGAGTTTATTACAGAATGACATCTTTAATACTCGTTTTTGAGTAAAAAAAATATAACATTTTCATTAGAGTATTTGTAAACATCCACGTAATGTGTTGACATATCTCATATCGTGTTACACCTACTATACAATTAATGTTTAATTTTTGTCATTCGTGTAAGTTAGATTTAGATACATGTCAAAATTTGTTAATAATTGTAAAAAAAAAATAATAAAATCATATAATCTCTAAAATTTATATAATTTCATCATAACTGCCAAAGTCCATTCACGGTTACTTCCAACTTTTCTGAAGCCCTGCTAAAGTTCTATTTCCAGGATATTCCTCCGCCTCATGCAAACAAAGCCTAACCAAGTCTACCAAATTACACCAAAGGGACAACGCAATGCATTCGTGCTCACTCAGTGTAAGTAATAATATTTAGCATAAGGACTATTTGTCACTACAAAACTATTTTCTATCTGATTTTATTCATACGAATATTACAAATTATAAATTACTTATGGGTAGAATATAAGTAAGTTAAAAGTTATATTTAACAAAAATAGGCACTTTATTATCAGAAGTATTAAATGCTTCTTATACTTTGTATATTCAGAAAACAACAAAACACTCCATACATGGGGTGATTTTTCAAAAGTTTAATTCAGAAATTGTGAAGCAAACGTGAATAGACTATATCAACGATTCAGAAGAAAATATAGACATATATGACCATATGCATGTATTAGAGTCAATGTTGAACTCATATAAGTTAACAATTTTCTATATAAAATCGGTAGTTCTTTGAAAGAACCATTTAAATTAGATTTTCTGTCTTTTTACTACAATGCGATTGCTTGTCCGATGGCAACAGCTACAAAGTATGATTGATGGATAGAAGTAATTAGTTGAAAGTGTATTTCAAGACATGCTTCTACGTCACATTGTTATACAATGTCAGAAGAATATCATTAATATTTTTTTTATTCCAAGTAATGGGATATCGTGTTTGGTTATTTACTATAAAATTATGTTTTCTTGTAATTATATCTTATAGAGTGAAAATTGTTTTTTTTTATCAAAGCGCTCCTTTTTAATTACTGGTAAATATATCAAAATCATTAACTATGGAAAACTACAGTTTTTTTAAAGTAAGTTAAAGAAAACGTGTAATTGATTTTTGAGTGAAATGTCGTTGTTCCCTGCAGGGTGTCAGATTTCCAGGTGTGTATGTAAATTAATTTTGCCGCTGGATTGCCTGGAGAAAATTTTACCTCACGGGAGCCTGGGTTGGGGTTGGACGAACGTGTTGGTGCTGTAGGAACGTACTCGCCGTGACGTCGGCTCATGTGTGCGTGTGTGTGACGTCAGAGTTGTCGCTGTTTGCGCTGACGTCGTTCGTGTCGTCACGTGACGTTGCCTGAGTCGTCGCCGCCATCTTGAAGGACTTCAGTTGAAATGTAACGTCACTGCTGCTCTGACACTTATAGTAGCTTTATTAGCTAAGATGCATTCATAATTTGTTTGCACTAGTTGTTTAAATCTTAAGTTAAATAAATAGGTAGGTTGTCATAACACCTATGGTGTATGATTACTGATTTTAACTGGACAGTTTAATTTACAATTATGAATTAATTAGAATTATGGATCTATTATATTTCTGGGTGTGTCCGATGTGGTGTGGTTTACTGTTGAGACGTGCATTAAACTCATTTTTCTCCGAAAGTTCTTTCTCATTTCTCGGGGACAATGAATGATTGCTAGGATATGTTACTGTTTATAAATTAAATTATATTAATCAATATTTATAAATTACACTGTTAAGCAGTTAAGTATTGGTATAGAAAATTCGTCTGTGAAAATAATTAATTGTAGTACCCTGTGTGCGCACTATTGAACATTCACCTATGTTCAACTACCACCATTGTTGTTCCCATTGGCTAATTACTCCGCCAATGCTTCTCATTGACTGTTTATTCGCAAGCCTTCAAAACCTGCGTTAGTTAATAAATTAATGGTAAAATGAACAACTACATATAAATATAGATATATGTATACGATAATATTTCATAGCACATATAGATCCAAGCAGTAACAGATATAAAATAGTAAAAGAGACATTTCAAGTGGGAGAGAATTATAATCTAATCTTACTTAAAGAGCACTTCCACACAAAGATTGGCATGTGGGATTTGTGGGAAATCACCAAGCATGCTTACACCAAGGGAGGCCAGAATGACCAGTACACTCGTGTACACCGCCGAGTAGCTCCCAGACAGCCTGACTCTGTCATGGCCAGTAAGCACAAAAGGAAAACTTTTCTCCCATCCAGAGGCCTAAAGGAGAGTTTGTCGCGCATCTCACGCGAAACGAACAGAGTCTGGCCTCCTGCTGTAAGTACTAAATCAACCGTATAGGTAATATTATAGGTAACATTCAGCCACATAAATGCAGTCGAAATGGGTTTGCCCCAAGTAAAATTCCCATTCCCTAAAGAAACTTTGGCATTTCACACAATCAAGCTTACTCATGTTAGATTCAGTTGTCTGCGAACGAAGATAAATCTGAGGGATCACAATAGACATAGTTTCATTTGTTGAGAACTTCCTGCTTCCAAACAAGATGAATTTCGTTGGACTGTGCGAACAACGATTATCACAGTTGGCTCACCGAAACCAAACCTCTCTTCCGATGGATTCAAAGCCATCAAAACACTGAAATCCGACCCTAGTATGGTAATTCTCCTTTGCAGACAAAGGTCGTGCTACTGATATCTTAAACAAAACAGACTATTACAACAAAATCACAGGTCTAATCCACACTGACAAATACATACATCTGGATAACGATCTCAATGCCAGCATTGAACACAAGGTTTACCAAATTTAAAAAAAAATTAAAGTCAAAACCCGAGAAAGAACAAGAACAGAGCTCACATCACGTAGCAGCAAGCGACCCCACATATGTGGTCTTCCAAAAATCCATAAACCAGATATACCTTTGCTACCGATCATCAGCTCCTGCGTTTCTCAAGGTCAGAAAATGTCAAAATATCTACTAAACATTGTTCAACCTCTCACAGGCCAAACAACGACTTTTATTAAAGACTGGTAATTTCATTTCCATGGACAAAACATTGGACATAGCAAGCACCAATATCCTAGTGAGTTTCGATGGACAAAACATTGGACATAGCAAGCACCAATATCCTAGTGAGTTTCGATGCCCAGAACCTTTTTACCAATGTTCCTGTAGGTGAAACAATCACCATTGTCAGGAACAGGTTGGAAGATGACCCAACTTTAGAAGGGAGAACGAGTCTACCAATTCCATCCTTCATGGGAATGGTCACTCTCTGCATCAACACAACATATTTCCAGTTCAAGGATGGTTTCTACAAACAAACTGATGGCATGGCAATAGGGTCTTCCCTCTCGCCATTCATGGCCAACATATTCATGGAAAGTTTTGAGCAGGAGGCACTCAGCAAAAGCAGTAGTCCAACTAAAGTCTGGCTTCGTTATGTGGATGACACGTTTCTTGTCTGGCAACATGGACCCGAAACCCTGCAGGAATTCGACAACTTCCTTGACTCACTGAGGCCATCAATAAAATTCACTTATGAAACAGAAATAAACGGCAGCATTCCCTTCCTGGATGCCATAGTCAGTAGAGAATACAACAGTCTTGCAACAAAAGTATACAGGACACCAACACGCACTGGACAATACCTTCATTTTGCCTACAACCATCCAAAAAGCACTAAAAACTGGCATAATTAATACACTAGCTAAACGAGATGAGATTATCTGCTCCAACAAAAAATGTATTGTGGATGAACACAATCAAAAATAAAATAATAACCCCAGACTAACGTCTATCAAACCAACGCCATAAAACAGCAGATAAAAACTATCAGACCACTCAACCCCAAAGAGACCGAAAAAACCAGATGGAACTCTAGTTATCCCTTATGTCCCAGGTATTTCTGAAAAAATAACACGTCTGGGAAACAAATATGGACTACTAACAGCATTCCTGTCAAAATCCACAGCTAAACGTATAGTTACCAGGGTGAAACCAGTAACAGACAAACTACAGACTCACAGTTGTGTATATCAGATTTCCTGTAAATATGGCCATATGTAGGAACATCGGTGAAACTGGCATAGCTCTCTCGAGCCGAATTAAAGGACACAAAATCAATGGCAAGAAAGACGAAACACGGAAATCCAAACTTGCTGAACATGCTTGGGAAAACAGTCATAAAATTCTTTGGGAAAATTCAACTCCACTTACTCAGCAAGCCGACAAAATGAAAAGAAAAATCAAGGAATCAGGTTTTATTATTAGACATAATAATATTTTCATTCTACAGAGTATCGAGTTAAAAAAAATATGTGGATCCCGTTAATTAATACAGAAACATCTTTGCAGCACAAAACAAGAGTAAAAAACTCACTCCATACAAGAATCGATCAGCCAATCATAACCACACTTAGCTGCACAGCAAATAAGAAGACAGCTCGCGACTGTCATTGGCTAGGGTAAAAAAAAAAGTCTAAAACTATTGTAATTATTTTTAATAGATTAGGAAACTAAAATTAACTTTTTTATTTGATAAAGACTTCCATCTCTTAATGAACCTGGTTTAGGCCACTGACTTTTGAGAAATTCTAACATTATTAATCGCATAAACTTCAGAAATATATTATAACACTAAGATTGCTTCTAGCTACAAGATTTTATTGAAATCAGAGGAGTGGCATGTAGCAATTTCCTTCAAACCTGGCTCTTGGTTGTCCTGTGGTAAGTCTTTAACTTTTAACCATTTATTACCTTAATTTTTTTATCTGTGTTAAAAGTAAAATACAGGTGATCAGCAAAACAAATTTTCAATAAATATGAGTCATGTCGTTTTAATAACATAAGGAATTATTTTGAGATGCAGCTTAACGTATTAATATTGTTCCATTTTCAGTTTTGTAAGAAAAAAAATTCTTTTAACTCTTCTTTTTAAACGTTATTTGATTTCTGTATATATAGATATAACCGTCCTATTGGTTTACACAACACTGTTCGTTATAGGCCGGCTCTCTGCCAATAGAACGCCGAGTTGGAGGTATTTAGATTAAATGCTCTTTTCTACGCAGAATAATATATATTCAGTCATGTCCTTTTAAGTAATTTACACTCTTAGTGTTTCTGACGTAGTATTTCTGTGCAGAGAACATGTTGAAGACGTAATATTTCTTTGTCCGTATTTTCAAAACCGGGACGTCGAAATGTTACGGCAAACTCAATTAAATTTAGGGACGTAATCCACATCTTCCCCGATCCAAGATCGAATTATCCTAGTTCCGAACCAGGATCCAGTTTGATCGTAGTTCCAATGCAAAAGTGTTACACCAACGAAATTGCATGATTCTGGATCTCCGATTTGGTTCCTAAGTGAGAGATATTAAGTATGAGACAAATTTTGCTATTAGTTCGTCATATATGACGTCAAGGAAGTAGGCGTATTTTTCACTATAAATAGAACTAGATGTGCAATGTTTTATCTTTTTCAAGTGAATTATTATCTTACGAATGTTACTGGATAATATTCAGTTACGTATGATGTTTAAATTTCCCAATAAAACACTCGAAGGTAGTTAAATCTGTTCGCGTATTTTCAAACTACATTTGTCGACGATGAGAGCTGATTTCTAGCCGCCAATTCCAGCTCTGAACTCGAATGGTGCAACAGTTTTCAGTGTCGATCTAACTGGACGCAAATGTTTGCTGGGGCAGTCGCCCTGAAGACGGCAGCTTGACACGGATTCACAGTCACGTGCTAAGACGATACTAGACTAGATAAATGTTATTCTCGCGTCCCCCCTTCGAAGCCGATTGTGCTGCCATCTCTTGGTTTCGCAAAAGAAAAAGTTGGTAACTAGCGCATCCTAGTGGCCATTTTAAAAACTACGTCGTCGTACCACTACTTGGCGGGTTATTGCAATATAGTAGGTTCTTAAAACTAATTCGCCATTTTGCTAGGTGTCACCGTCACTTCTAATCACTGCCGAAGCTCAGAGTGGGGGTAGCCCGGGCCCTTTACCACCCAGGTGGTCTCATGAGAAATGCAGCAGAAAGGAGAAGCTAACCCTCTCCCCCTCCCACACCCATCAAAATATTTTAGGCCAGTGCTACATTTCTTAAAGGGAAGCCGAGTACTCCCAGCAAAAACCCTGGCTCCCAATGCAGTCCCCCCCCCCCCCCCCGCCCCCCAACTCCCCTGCCTGCACAGGTTCGTGGGAGGAGGTAACAGTGAGGCTGTTACCTATTGTTGTTCCTTGAATTACGTTAATTTTGAAAAATGCAGGTTAAGTTATAGACTGGACGAGAGTTTGTTAGACTCCCTGCCAGTCTTTCCTTGTATTTAAATTGTGTTACGCAAAAATGACTTATTAAAGCACCTCATAAATGTGGTACCTACTTTTATCTTAAATGATGATAGTATTCAAAATATAGTACAATACCAAAAATCCAATTTAATATGCATGCTCCTTTCCAAATTTAGCATTTGATGTAATTTTTGCTATTCTCACAACATATTAGTTTAGTTTGGAGGTAATCACTTTCACAGTTATGCTAATGATAATAATTGCATTTAGTGATACTTAACGGGAGTAAATAATTATGGGTATAGAAACTGAAGTCACTGCATACAAACATTTGGATTTTTTGGTCTTCTATTTCAGAAACTACAATCATTTGAGAAAAAATTACAACACTTACATAACACAATGAAACGCATCAAGAAAGGGCTATAATCTAAGAGCAAGGTGTATGTGAACTATGAAAGAATGATTTAGTGAAGAATAATAATGTTGTAAAAAATTGTTACTCTCCCTTCCCTTTAACATCACTGTCTCATAAACAATTTTCTTTATATATGTTATGCATCCATGGGAAATAATGACCACAAGTATTCCGTTTTCATTCACTTGAAAACTTGTAATTTTGTAACTTGGGATGGCATTTACAGAAGAAAAAAAGTTTATTACGTGCAATTGTTTTGGAATAAAAAAATACTAGCAAATCATGATTGTAAATTTTGTAACGAACGGAATGAAAACTTAATGTCCTCGCAATTTTACTATGAAGGCAGAGTGGGATTATTTAAGAACCCGATACCACGATGTTTACATTCTTCTTATGGCGTCACCAATATGGTGTCGACGACGTCATTCGGTTTTTTTTTCTATTGCCCCATTCCTTTCCTACGACAATCGAACAATCGAATCCACGAGAATGTGGGGGTTTTCTGGCGGGGGCACTTTTCAGCATTTCTAGACGATGGTATCGCGAACTATAATGATGCCCGTCCGCCCTATTAAACTACCCGATACCACATATGGTGTTGGGTAAAACGATACAGCCCATCTGCTCTATCGTATTACCTGATACCACGTATGATAGAGGGTAATACGATAGACCCCATCTGCCCTATTGCACTATCCGATACCACATATGGTTTTGTGTAAGTACACTTGGGCCCATCCGCCCAAGTGTGCGACGCGATGCCGCATTTGTATCATAGTCGATATATTTCTCTTTCCGCCGAAACTAACGTTTGATATTTGTAAAAGACAAAACACATTTTTCCGTAAGTCAGCCTCACCTTGTTTATCACGGGTCATGTGTGGGCGTATAACTGTAATGGATGCATATTTCTAACAAAAATAGTTAATTATTTACTAACTTGGCGCCTAAAATAACATGTATCTAAACGACGAATCACATTTTTTGGTTGTTCAGCCACACCTTGTTTATCACGGGTCTTGTGTTGACGAATCACTGTAATGTGTACATATTTCACTTGAAAAAGATTATTTCCACACACATTCACATTTCCCGATTTGTTTAATACTATTTCTGCTATATTATACACTTCACTTTATCGAATACCACCTAAAAATAATAGGCCTGCCCTATTCTAACAGGGCCTACCTACAACAACGTATTACTACATGTCGCTACAAACATCAAACACATCCAATAATTAATTACAAATACAAATTACACACTTATTTCAACAAACACTTCTAAGAGTATTATTTTCTATAAAACAGGCAATAAATCACTCCTAAATCTGACACATCCGAATCGGCAAATTACTGTAGTTGAACTAAACTCACCTGTTACATTTTCTAACGTTTATTTTATTCCGCATTTGATACAGTCGTGCCACTCTCAAAAACTTGACTCCTAAGTTGTTGCATTTTATTGCTTCACTCGTTTAAAGTATTACCAACATAATCAACCAGACGTTCAACATCCTGGAGTCATTAACTTCGCCACACTTATAAACAAATGTTTGGTATCGCAATCTTGTATAACTGTGTGTTAATAATACATCAACTGTGAAGTTTCTAGAGCACACTTGTCATCAAACGGTGCAGTACAGCTAAAGACAAATAGCACATCACATTACCTGCAATAGCTCAAACACGTAATATATTAGCACTGCAGCATTAGCAATGCATGTATACTGATAAAAAATGCAACGCAAGATTCTCTTGTACCTGCAAATAAATAAAAACTTGATTCCCAAAACTAAAACTATATTCACCAATAACACATTATAAACACACATACCTACTTATTTGTTTCATACTGGGAAAACTGCTAAATGACGTTAAGTACCGTTTTTTTACAATCTCAGCGACTACTAGCCTGTGGCCAACACATTCAAATATCTTTAGTAAAATGTAGTCATCGAAAGCACATTCAACACTTCAATTAAATTATGACGATGTGTAATTGACCTCTTTCCACCAATGTTTGAATTGATTTAAGTTTGGTACTTACATATAATCTGGCACAAGTTTCAATTTGTTAATGAAATAAAGGCAATTAAATTTGCCGAAAAACTATGTATTTCGGATTCAAAGAAAATCTGGATCCTGAGAACTTCTAGCAGTGTGGCAAAATGAGAGACAGAAAACTGTCTGGAAATCTCCATGAAAAGCACTGTCAGGAGACTCAAATAAACATAACATTTAAAATATTTCCTGGATGTACGTTACCGATATGGATACTTTAACTGTATGATTTAACATGTAACTGTATCATTCAATATGTAAAGAAACAATAATTATATATCATATTCCAAATACTCGGCTTAACCGTAGAGCAAAAACATCCTTAATATACAAAGAAGCCAAATTGCATGTTTCATATTTACTAACAATTTATCTCACGGAAAATATTCAGTACTCCACATGCTAGTGCATTTAATACAACCTCACGAAGGGCCAACGAAATGTATTGAATGATTTCATGCAATATTTTTTTAAGCTTACTAAACAAAAAGAAAAAAATTTGAACTGTAAACTTCTACAAAAGATTTCTTCCGTCGGAAAGTTGTTAGTTCAGCTGAGGGAAAGAATCATAATCAAAAAAATTGGGAAATACATACTTCTGGAGTGGAAATCGTACAAAGGATATCAACAATGAAAATAATAATTTTTGTAATGTTATTTATTTAATTTAAACACAATACTACAACATGATAAAAAGGCATAACAAGAGTTACTATTCACCACAACTGATGGTACTGCATGATAATTCAATTTTTTTTCTCTCCTTGTGGTGAAATCCGAAGGCAAGAAATGATTACCACACACATATTTGTTGGCATGGATCTGTGCTTCTTCAATGTTAGTCAGGGGTAGCATATCAGGCGACAATTTTGCGATGGCCCCAATCTATTCCAACCGTCTGTAAAAGACGAATGATATTATTTTTGACATGCTTAATAAACTACATAGGGAGATATACAGGTAAAATTTTAGAATAAGGGCTTTCTGAAGGGGAAAAAATTAGGAAAGTTGTATAATTCCACTCTAATTATTACACAGAACATGAATTTACTAGGGGCATCAAAATATGACCACTAGAAACTCCAGAAACGATAGTTGGGAGGGAAAACGTGGGATAAAATAAGTGAAAAATATGTACACAATTGTAATAATTATTCACAAAAATACATCAAATTGCAAAAAAATACCTAACCAAACAATACCTAAATTGACAATATTACCAGTAACGCTACAAATACGATAACGAGTAGGGTTATGAAGACCGTGGAAATAGCAGGGTAAACAAATAAAAAATATGTAAGTTTTCATGATGATATTGCACCCTGCAATTTCCCTCCAGTTCACAGCCTTCCCCACTATTATATCTGCAATTTCCCTCCATTCCCCTCCCAGTTTCCTCCATCACAGCCTTCCCCACTATTATATCTGCAATTTCCCTCCAGTTCACAGCCTTCCCCACTATTATATCTGCAATTTCCCTCCAGTTCACAGCCTTCCCCACTATTATATCTGCAATTTCCCTCCAGTTCACAGCCTTCCCCACTATTATATCTGCAATTTCCCTCCAGTTCACAGCCTTCCCCACTATTATATCTGCAATTTCCCTCCAGTTCACAGCCTTCCCCACTATTATATCTGCAATTTCCCTCCAGTTCACAGCCTTCCCCACTATTATATCTGCAATTTCCCTCCAGTTCACAGCCTTCCCCACTATTATATCTGTAATTTCCCTCCAGTTCACAGCCTTCCCCACTATTATATCGTAATTTATATTGGTAATATTGCCAATTCAGGTACTTTTCGGTTATATCTGTTCGCAATAAAACATATTTTCATAAAACAATATTACAATTGTATCACACACAGCACGACAACACGTTAAATTGCAAAACACAAACACATTAATTTTCAGTGTAAATGGGCTAAACTTGAAATTCACTTCTGGGGAAACTCCAAGCTTCATTGATGCGTTATGCTTCTCGTCACTACCTACAAATAACAGCCGGCACGCCTTGAATCACTGTTTTTGGGTATTTACTCCCCTGCTGGCGCTGGGACTCTGGCTCGGTGCTTAATATTTGGCTATGCTTGTACTACCTGTCTGATAAGTAATTACCGGTGGAAGTCAGGGGAACTACAGTGTTGGCATGATGTAATAGCGTCGTGTAGACAGCAGTGTACAATCTGCGCCACTACGCAAGCGCACCTGTGAGCAGCGCTCGTTGTACCGGAGTGTTGTGTGTGTCTAGCAAGATTACTGCGAGCATTGATCGCTGCTGTTATTTCACGTGTGAAGTAATTGTGTTATCGTAAGTGTTATAGTTACGTAACAGGACAAAATGTGATTTGATAAGTAATCGGGGCCCATGTACAGAATGAAGACTCCTCGAAATAACTCATGGGAAGTGAAGCGGTTACAAAATATAAAGATTATTTACAATGTTTTGCAATTTTGTAAAGAATAAAAGAAACGAGGTCTCATTAACACGTTAGACAAAACAGTAGGCCTAGGTGTAAGTGAAAAGACAGTGCGTAACATAGCCAGACAGTGTGAGATAGGCGACAATGACGGAATTGCCATTTCCATCCCAGGTAAACGTCGTCCGTGGCTAAAGACGGAACTTGACGAATTCGATAAAAGTGTCGCGCGTCGAACGTTCTTGGAATATTATGAAGTGCGCAAATGAATTTCCACTCTGCGCAAACGAAAGAAAAGATAGCGTTTTCCGGGAAGAAGGATACATTTAGGAGAATTGTTAAATCCATAGGATTGAAATTTAACAAATTTAAACATGTTGGACACGTGTTAACGGAGAGAAGTGATATTGTCGCACAGCATGCAGCCTATCTATGTGCACTGCGGCAAAATGTAAATGGACCTAACAAACCTGTAGTGTATACGGACGAAACATGGGTTCATACACATTGACAAGGGCCCATGAGTTACGGCAGAATAGCATGTGTTGTGTTCATTAGCCTCCTAGAGTCCATTATGCATGTGCACGGAGTGTACTTGCCTTCCCATTTCCCCACGCTACACCCCTTACATACCTAGTCTAGTTGCCAACAGACAACAGCGCGCTCTCTCCTCAAAGGTATAGGCCGTTCACGGTAAAGCGAGCACTTTTTAAGGCCCTCCCAACAGGCATTAACCACTAATAAATATATATTATTGCAGCCTCAGACATTAAATTTTGAGGGTTGTGAAATGTATACATTGTGTTTATTGGTCACATTCCAATGTTTATATTAAAAAGCAGTAGGAAGATGGAAATTGGTTGAAAGGAAAAATTTGGAAGGGCCTTAAAAAGTGCTCACTTTACCGTGAACAGCCTATAAAGACTTGTCAAACATGTAGTACGGTATTTTTAAGTGCTAGGGGGGCTACGCGTGAATATCATACATTAGGCCTATCACAGTAACACGTGGGTGAGTTTGTATAGGTAATATTGCGAATAAAGATTCGTTTCAAACAATATTCTTACATACAATACAGCTTAGCGACCCGATACTAATATATTGGACGTAACTTATTCGTGTTTTACTGCATTAACACAGCGATTTTCAATAGGCATTGGCCCTATCACATTTCGATTTTTTTATAGCAAACTACTTGAAGCTCCACTAAAAATTCCTATTAAATATGATTAGTAATAATCATATCTAACATATCCAGGCATTATTTTCCCCATTTTCAAAAAAGCCCCTATTATAGAAAATTACTGACATACATTCACCTTAATTGTAAAAAAAAAAAAAAAAAAAAAAGTCATTCAGTAAGTACATAAACATTACAATCTTCAAGATGAAATTGCACTGTGAATGCTGTGGCGAGTGAAACTAATCATGTAGGCCTACTCCAATTACTCTACTGAGTTGCACTAAGTGCACACTGGCAGAGTGCACTTATCTACAATGTCACTAAGGTGTTTAGCCCTGTAAGTGTGCAGTGTGTACTATTTTTTCCTGTACTATTACTCCAGTCAAAGTAACTGTTTTAATTGCCAATATGCCCGATAATCAAAAAATATACAGCATAATATAACCTTGTGTAGTTTCGAGGGACAACCAAGTACTCGACCAGTATAGTCTATTAGGAGTATTTTAATATTCTACTGTAATTTTACACATAAATGGCTGAAATTCAAAACATTGTGCAGTTACTGCACTATTTCAAACTCAGTGCACAATGATCACTCATTATCATGAAACATAATCATATAGGCACACTGTTCCCAAAACATCCTATGAAATCCACATTTGGAGAGCATTATAAGCAACAATTTAATTGACCGGGTCAAAATGCTTAAAAATACAATAAAAAATTTAAACACTATTTTATAGAATTTTTTGGACTTAAAAAGGAGATTCTATCTTTAGGCTAGATTACATGGCCTACAAAAAAACACTTATTTGCCAAAAAAAGGTACATAAAAAACCTGGCTAGGGTAGCCTAATGAAACTAAGTATCCTAACATATTATAGATTCTTCTAGTAGGGAAGTGATCTATGAGCACAATACTCGACAGGTCAATGAACTAAATATTCCGAGGTACAACTAGACTTGGTACAACTAGAAAACCATATCTTTTATTAGCCTTAAAAATTCACAACTCGCTATCTCAACAAGTAAGGCAAATGAATGTTAAATTATTTCGTAAAACTCCCCCCAAAAAAAAAGTTAAATAAACCTCTTTATTCTCTAGAAGTGAACTCAATATAGAACCCCTCTAGGATGGAAACTGTGGGTTTAAATATGAATTTTTAATAATATGTTGTTATAATTTTTATTATAACTATGTATACAATCTTGTGTCATGTTTTGTTTTAGCTATCTCACACTTTATTTGTGAAATGTTTATACTGTCTTAATGTTTTGTAATGTGCTACTTTTTAAATGATATTTTTTTTTAATGCAGTCGATTCTGGTTGTAACCGGTAAAGACATAATAATAAATAGAACAATAACCTACCCCAAGTAGCACGTGTAGCAATACTTTTGGTAATTTGAAGTGTGACTACAGGAAGTCAATGACAATAATTGTGCAAATATTGACACATTTACATCGTTTTTTATTGACAATGAGACCTTTTTCCTCATCAATGACATCCACAAATGTTACGTGGAAGTTTATTTTAGTGTTAGTAAACAATAAAACTTTAAAATACCTAAAAGAAAAAAAAATCTGTGCCACCTGATACTTGACGTAAGTTATTGAAAAAACTCTTGCAATTGAAAACAAGTTTTGTTTCCACGATTTACAACAAAGATGCAGTGCAGCATTAAGATCACAATATCACTTAGCCAAACTTAGCGGAATGCTGAAACGGAGAACATAATATTAGATTAAATCAATATTAAATTCGAATAGCTGTATATTAAGTACATTATCCATTACGCACACAATTAGGTTACAAAAAATGGCCATCACAAAGAGCAACATTAGCTTAGATATACAGTTCTAACATAGTCTTCGATGGGCCTAGTTAGGCAAGCAAAACACAGAGATCTATTTACACTGCCACTTCAAATTAGATACATGACTTTACAAAATAAAACTACTGCGGCATTCCAACATAAAACATCAGAAAAGAATGTATAGGTACATATCTTCCCGCACAATGATTTATACAAACGTTATTTTCACACGTCGGCATAATACAACTACTTCCGTTCCTCTACATGACTGTATAATGGCATTTTCGTAACCTGTCAACAAATAAAAATTAAAGTAATGATAACAACCAAATAATTACAACAAACGTCCAAAAAAGCCATATTTGAATAGGACATTGAACAAAACATGTAAGACATGCGTACTGCACAAATCAAATTTAGAAACGTTACAGTAACGAAATTAAAACCATTAAATGCATTTACTTTCGACTAATAAAAATAAAAATATATTATTTTAAAAATCATATCTCACAAAAATACTTTATTTATAACCAAACGACAAGATCACAATGTAGTAGCGCTTGTGCTGCGATCTCTGGATCTCGCAAAAAAACTGGTCGAGGAACCTGTTTGCCTATCCAAGTTTCAGGGGCCTGGTCACGTGTATCGAACCCCTGAGATAAAAAAGAAAAGATATCGGAGAATAATCCTCGGAGTTCCGCTTACTTATTTGTTTAACCCTTTGAAAATTTGAAAACATAATATTTCATCGCCTATATTTAACTACCATGGAGTTTGTGATAATATTACAACTTGCGCAATATTGAAATATTTTTACGAAGAATTATTACTTCGCCGGCAGAGTTCATGAAGTTCTCTGCAACGTAATACTACGTCTACAACTATCAAAATGTAAGTTATTTAATGAACACGATGGATCAAACTAATTATTCAAGAACGGAAGTATTTGCACAAAACCTCTGTTTTTGGAAGGCCACTGTGGGCAAACAGAAGTGGGGGGGGGGGTGGAAGTCGATCCCCCTCACTGATCACCCATCCTTCCTCTTTGAAACCGTCCACTACCCCACCCCCTCCAAGGGCCTTCCTCTTCACCTTGGGAGGAGTTAGAGTGACGAGAGGGGTACGTTTTCCATTTTGTGTTTTTCGCCTTCGATACGGCCTGGAAGGCTCATTTTTTGACCGATTTCCTTCAAATTCGGAAGGTGGCAGGGCCTTTCCGTGCCCTGCACCTCTCCTCCCCCCCCCCCCCCAGTTGACAGGCCCTTCGTAAGCCTAAGGCCTAAGTCTTAAGTCTTAAATCTTACTTTCACCATAATTGCTACTGCATGTCTGGATGTGCGAGCGAGCACGTGCCGAAGTTCCCAGGCGACATTGCACCATAAATACTAATACGTAGGGTTACCTGCGAGCACGTGCCGAAGTTCCCAGACGACATTGCACCATAAATACTAATACGTAGGGTTACCTGCGAGCACGTGCTGAAGTTCCCAGACGACATTGCACCATAAATACTAATACGTAGGGTTACCTGCGAGCACGTGCCGAAGTTCCCAGACGACATTGCACCATAAATACTAATACGTAGGGTTACCTGCGAGCACGTGCTGAAGTTCCCAGACGACATTGCACCATAAATACTAATACGTAGGGTTACCTGCGAGCACGTGCCGAAGTTCCCAGACGACATTGCACCAGAAATACTAATACGTAGGGTTACCTGCGAGCACGTGCCGAAGTTCCCAGACGACATTGCACCATAAATACTAATACGTAGGGTTACCTGCGAGCACGTGCTGAAGTTCCCAGACGACATTGCACCATAAATACTAATACGTAGGGTTACCTGCGAGCACGTGCTGAAGTTCCCAGGCGACATTTCACCATAAACACTAATACGTAGGGTTACCTGCGAGCACGTGCCGAAGTTCCCAGACGACATTGCACCATAAATACTAATACGTAGGGTTACCTGCGAGTACGTGCCGAAGTTCCCAGGCGACATTGCACCATAAATACTAATACGTAGGGTTACCTGCGAGCACGTGCTGAAGTTCCCAGACGACATTGCACCATAAATACTAATACGTAGGGTTACCTGCGAGCACGTGCTGAAGTTCCCAGGCGACATTTCACCATAAACACAAATACGTAGGGTTACCTGCGAGCACGTGCCGAAGTTCCCAGACGACATTGCACCATAAATACTAATACGTAGGGTTACCTGCGAGCACGTGCTGAAGTTCCCAGGCGACATTTCACCATAAACACTAATACGTAGGGTTACCTGCGAGCACGTGCCGAAGTTCCCAGACGACATTGCACCATAAATACTAATACGTAGGGTTACCTGCGAGCACGTGCCGAAGTTCCCAGACGACATTGCACCATAAATACTAATACGTAGGGTTACCTGCGAGCACGTGCCGAAGTTCCCAGACGACATTGCACCATAAATACTAATACGTAGGGTTACCTGCGAGCATGTGCCGAAGTTCCCAGACGACATTGCACCATAAATACTAATACGTAGGTTTACCTGCGAGCACGTGCCGAAGTTCCCAGACGACATTGCACCATAAATACTAATACGTAGGGTTACCTGCGAGCATGTGCCGAAGTTCCCAGACGATATTGCACCATAAATACTAATACGTAAAGTTACCTGCCTCACCTATGGTGGCTCGGCCTGTGGTTGCCGGGTGCCCGACCCCTCGTATATTATTCAACGTAGGAAAGAGCATTCGATTGGGACACTTTCAAGTCAGTATTATATTGGCAGATAGCTGGCCAGTAACGAATGTTGTACACTATTCGGTGTCGTGTGAACCAATAGGACTTACGTCATACACAGACCAACAGAAATGATGGTCATGCCAAACCAATGTTTTGCGAAATCTATATATTTTTCCTATTTTACTTAATCGGTGGTTTGAATAGCCAATGTTATGCCTTAGTTGCATCTTGTCGATTTGACGTTTTTAACTAACCGTCGGTTAGACAACATTTCGTTTTGCTTAGACGGTGCTTTGATTAACCAGTGCTTCATGTATAAACTGTTCGCGGTAAAAGTAGCACTTCTGAAAGCCCTGATTAAAATCTACTTGTGTGCACGTTGCGTATTCTTCCGCCGTAAGTAAAATTAACGTTGCCATGGGCCTCGTTACTTTATTCTTGCGTCGGTCAAGTGAAACTGTAGAGTTATTAGAAAAGTAAATATTTTACAAATCTGCTGATTTTTGCACTTCGATGCATTTCAAAAACGGATAGCGAAAGAAGTAATTTTAATTATTCTCAGAAGTTTGCCTTATTTGACGTTAAAATATGGAACTACTTTTCATCCACCGTTACCAACTTTGCCGGACGCATGTCACTCAGTGCGTCCGTTAAAGTATACGCAGGCAGGGGCAGTGACATTTCTCTAAGATTTAATTTCTAAAGTGCTCGCTTTATCGTGAACAGACTTTAACCGGTGTTTTTCTTCCTGTTGAGTGGCGCCAGACGAATCGACGCGCTACTGTCACACAACGAGAATGCTGTCTGAATACTGCTGGCCGCTGTCAAAGGAGACATTCCGCTGTACGAAGCACGAAGTCGCCATGACGAAGTCGATCCACTTGGCCTCAGGCTAAGACTTTCACTCCGAGGGACGGGCATCGAAAAGCAGCAGAAAAATAACTTGCCTGCAACTCCGGGAAGACGCCGGCAATGGACCGTCGCATCTGGGGTAAGTTTTTGTGGCCCTGGAGGAATTCCCAAGCCGCAGGCAAATTGCACCTTTCCACAGGCGCCTGCGCTCCTCCACAGAGGACTTTCGTCAAGTCGGGCAAGTATGCAGCAAATATTAGTACTAATATTGACATTATCATTTGATAAATACTGTTCACGATAAATTGAGCACTTTTGAAGTCAATCTTAAGAAAAAAAGTCACTGCCCCTGCCTGCATAGATAATAATGGGCGCATTGAGTGGCATGCACCCAGTAAAGTTGGTAACGATGGATGTAAAATAATAGATCCATATCTTAACGTCAAATTAAAAGTGTTAGGTAACCATTTGTAACATTAAAAAAAAAAATTTTTTTCGCGTTGTACTTTTTTAATGTATCGAAGTGTAAAAAAACAAGCACATTTGCGAAATATTTACTTTTCTGATGATTTCACAGTTTCACTTGATCGACGCACGAATAAAGTGATGAGGACAATGACAGGGTTAATTTTACATAAGGCGGAAGAATACACAACGTGCATACAAGTAGATCTTAAGCAGGGCTTTCGTAAGTGCTTATTTTACCGTGAGTAGCCTTTGAGTTTATTAAAGCACGGTATAACGTTAAGTACACAACTTTGCATACGCTCCACAAGTAGGTCGTGTATGTAAATAACCTCACGGTTGAAAAGCCAATCATGTGATGTGTACGTATGTGGACCAGCCGTACAAAACACTGGCCTTGTAAATCAGTCGTAAAACAATGCACTTTTTAAAGGATGTGTGTGAGGTGTGAATAAATAGTAAATAATTGTATATTAGTACTAACCACAGCAATAAGAACCTTGATATACATCACTGCAGGCCAACCCAGCAACTTAGAACGCCGTACCAGGCCAATCGATAGAGTGAAAATTACACCTCCACGGTGGCTTTTTCCTTTGGCAGATGCCGTGCCTGCATTCTTCAACTTCGCTGCGTGATTCAATATGGTGTCTCAGAATTATGTAAAATGTGTACTTAAGGGGACTACGTAGCTGCGCGTCCAAGGTCAAGAAGCGAGGGAGCGATACGGGCGACTGTTACACGCACGCCTAGTGCCTCATCGCTCCTACGCGCAAGAAAGTGCAAGTGTTTCCGTCGGGACACCGTACTGTGTAAATTAGATCCGTAACATAGGGGTTTTATTACACACGATGAAATACCACAGATTAAACTACGTTCGTATATTTGTACTTTTCTCTTGCCGCTTTAGGAAGCTGCATAGGCAAGTTTTAAAAATGCAATATTTGACCATTTCCAATGATTTTTTTTCTCCGAGAATACACCTTATATGACAAGAGTAAAGAAATATGGTCATAGATAATTGTTTTTTAGATTTTCTGACTAGAGGCCATATTTCCAGAACTGTTATTTACCGAGACAGGCGTTTACGTGCAAACAACGATTTGACAGAAAACGTTTCAGTACATAGGACTCTTAAGGGGGAGTGTTAGATATTTGTCAATGTCTAGTTATGTGAATTTATCCTCATAATATTACAGGTAAAGTCGAAGTATTTCATGCAAAAATAATTTAAAAAATTATAAACCATAACATTTTGGAATATTGAAGAAAATTACATGTTTTTTAGTATCTTTATAAAAAGCTTTATAAACAACGCTGCTGTTTATTCTTTAACGAAAAAATAGTCATAGGTTCATATGAGACGTAAACGTTTTACTTGTAGGAAGTTATAAATAATTTTAATAATCGCTGCGTGTGGCTGCTTTCAATCTGCCAAAGACTACATTATTCAAATTAGTTTTTTCGTATGTTAACTTTTGTAAAGTTAGAATTTTACCCCGTTGTGACATTCTGCCATGTTTCTAGAAAACATAACAGCTGACAAATTATTTATTTGTGTGGCCGCTAACAAACAGTAAGCTGTGCAAATGAACACTACGCCATCGACGATATAGTCGCGGATTTCATATCGTTTGCCGTAAAGATGGCTCTGTTTAGTGCTGCGCTCTGCACGACACAACGGAACTACAAGGACTGTGCTCGTGATGTCTACGAACAGCGTTGCCAGCTCTGGTTGCCAGTTCATTTTCGAGTGTCCACAGCCACGGGCCTCGAGCCATAGAGATAATAAAGTACTAGTACAAAGCCTCTGGTCTCGGGCGATAGGTTTCTGGCATTAGCAGATACATTTAAATTTTCTTTCAATACAATACATGTCTGTTTTGTACTCGGCCAGTTGTGCTGATGTATTCTGACAAGCTCCGGGCAGAATATTTAATTTTAATTTATAGTATGCATCTCAGCCGACTCATCTAACATAATTTCCGTATTCACATGTAGTTGGAAAAAAAAAAAAAAAAAAGAGTAACACTCGGTCACTAAACAAAGCACAGCTCAAAACCAACTTAGTTGAAAAAATGTAAGCTAATATTGGTTTCAGATTACGTTCGTCTCTACAAAATGGCACCTTATATGTGGTTTCTGTAACTTGTTTACGAAAGAAAATTCTAGGTATTGGCAAGAACGTACAACAGAAGCTCTGATACGTAGAGCAAATAATTTTTATTTGCTACTTAATATTATTTGTATTTGTTACCTCGCATAAAAATTCTCTGTTATTTAAATAAACTAATGCTGTGATCTCAGATACATTATCGTGGTGTATTGTAAAGCGATATTGCAGCTCTTTTGAAACAGTAAATGGGCTTTTCTAAAGTTGGTTTGAAGTGACAATGTTCTGGCAGAGTTTGCACACAGAATGATTCCCTTTTATTTTTTATGTCTAATGATATTCAGTATTTGTACTATATACCACAAATCCAGCAAATCATACTTGCTTTCACATTATGACAAAAAGAAAATACATTATCATATATTTGACACTGGATTACTCCAATACCAGGGGGGTAGCCAAAGAGGGGGGGGGGGCTATGGGTGTTCTAACATTCCCCCTCCCTTTTTTTTTTATTATACAGATATCAACTATTAGAATTAAAATTACTTATAAGCCTTTCATTTCGATAAAATCATAATTGCTGTAAACTATGGTGCATGTTATTAAGCTATATTAAGTAAGTTTTGTTCTAATAATTCAAGGAAAACAGGGAAAAGTCCGGGAATTTCATATGACAGGGAAACGTCAGGGAAATGTCAGGAAATTTCCCCTTACATCAGGGAAAATTGAAATAATTACTACTCTGCAAAATTTGTTAGTAGTGTGAATACATGATGATGAAATTATGAGCATATGCATTTTAAAATTTCCAATTTTAAGCTCGGGAACTAGCAATAATACAACTTTGGCAAATGTCACAGGATACATACGTACGAAATAAATTATTGGCGTGTTTGTAATGGGCACTCCAGTGAAGTCAATAGCGTGTATCGCGAGAAATGTTGATGAGCTGAGTATAACATTGGCACTGCTGGATTGGTCTATTGCAGTATAATATAATTCAACTTCACTTATAGAACTTTTTTTTCTGTCAGTGGTAGAAAGATATGGTATTTGAAGGTTTCGGTTCTGAAAACAGGTAAGGGATACTGGTAAGATTCTGTCTGGAAAACAGGGAACATTATGGAATGCTAAAATATAATGTCAATGGATACACTGGTCTTAACACATACGTCAGCACCTCTAATATCAGTATAACCTCCCTCCCTTCTTTCAGTCAGTGTAAACCCACTCTTGAGAAATTTCTGGCTACGCCACTGAATCTATACTTGAAACTGCCTTCACACACAATGAATTACGAAATGTATTTTACGAATATTAGAATTCAAGTACGCATTAGTTTTTTCAAGACTACTTTAAAACCTGAAATAATATCCAAGTGGATTTTAAATCACTAATGTGAGTCTTGATCG
Organism: Dryococelus australis; assembly: GCA_029891345.1. NCBI lineage: Eukaryota > Metazoa > Arthropoda > Insecta > Phasmatodea > Phasmatidae > Dryococelus > Dryococelus australis. The sequence continues at coordinate 72,140,171 of CM057007.1, read as the reverse complement.
GAAACTGTATACCACATTGTTGATATTCAGATTTACAAATAACTCTTTGGATGGATATATTATTTATGTAATGTGGTGAAATATTATAAATTAAATATTTACCGACACCCAACTGTAACAAAGCGCGAAAGGAAAACTAACACCACATAATCATCGTATGTATGTAGCCTATAGTATGTTGCTTCAGAAATGTTTAATCGGTCCAATGTCTGTATTCACTAATTAACGGATATCGCGATTTGCTGTATTTCCTAAATACTTCAACTTCAATTCTCTTTCATAACTGGATGGCTTTAACTGGTGCTGGTTTTAAGCGTCTGCCAGCGAATGATACACATTTCCTCCTAGAGTAACCTAAATGTGGTTGGCTTGGTCTACTTACAAATGTTTCCTCATCAAGACAAATGTCTAATAAACAAAGGAATACTGAAGTGTCGCACATATGATATTTAACTGTAGGTGGCGACGAATACTTTCCACAAAAATTTGGTGACGCTGCTCATTGGATATTGAAAGCACGCGTAAGACATCCTAAAATAGATCCGCGTTTTCAGAACGTTTCTATATTTTTCGACACTCTATACATTTGTAGACAAGGTATTTTGACAAACTCTTGACATAATCAAGTAGTCGTTAAGTATATTAATGTAAATATTACGTACATTAAAGTAAATATAGATGCCGTATTCGAACTAGACATCTCAAGATGCAATTACACTTTTCGAGAATCATTATACTACTTTGTTGTGGTTAAATAAGTCTATCGCTGGATTCGTAGTCAACACAAATAAGAAGTTTCTTATATAAATCATGAGCATACTTTCCTCAACATGGGTGCAATTAATTTTTAAATAATTTCTTAAAAGCTGTGATGGCAGGTAGGACTTGTCGCCTCGTTGAAAGCAATATTATTAGAGGTGAAACCAGAAACATAAGCGACAGTAGTGGGACAATTACAAATCCACACGTGCCTTATCCGGGACTCGAACCCAGAAAACTTCGTACCATAATTTAGTGTGCAATAGAACTGCATTACGAAGGTCGGATTCGAGCATCAACTTCGAATTTAATGAGTCTAATGTTTCGAATGACGGGGTTCAGTAACCTAAAATATTTACAGGGTCATCATTTTTTAAATAAGTGACTGAACCACATATATAGCACTTAAGTTTACATAGTCTACCATTGCACTACTTGTGTGCAGAATTTGGTAAATTTCGGTTGATTAGTCTCTGAGATATGACATAAAACCACCATGTTTTTCATGTGACGATCTTCGCAAATGGAGGGAAGAAATATTATGTATTAGCGCATTCGATGATTGTATATCACCAGTATACAAAGGAATACTAAAAATCTATTGCATTAATTGATAGATATAGCACACTAACCTAAAATTAATTTATAGCCACCATTTTGAACATGTCTGTCACACTGAAAAAATACTTATAGTTATATGTCCTACCACAATACCAGTTCTTCACCAAATTTTGGTACGAATGGGTTGACTGTTTCCCCGAGATATGAAAAAAAATTAATTAGTTTTGAGGGGTTAACTTACAAAATGGCAGAGAAATAAAGCTCTTTATAGACACATTTTTAAAGGTTGTAATTTGTAATTGATACTGCCAGCATACAAATATAAGTTAGTAATTGTTTCATTAGTAAACGATACTAAGCTAAAATATTTATAGAGCCACCATTTTGAAAAAGGTGCCTGGCATACTTAAAACACAGCAGTTTATACCACCTGCTGCAGTGCAAAATGTTTGACCAATTTGGTTGGAATCGATCAATTGTTTCCCGAGATATTACATAAAAAAATTATTTATTCATATGGCACTATCTTACAAAATGACGGACAAAATATGCTCTGTGTAGGCACATTTGATTGTTGTAATATCTACTGCCTGCATATAAATAAGTTGGAACTGATTACATGATTCCGACGATATAACATTCTAAGCTAAGCTAACTATATGGCCGACATATAGAAAATAAACTTTCGAGATACCTGAAACGTATAATTGAACATCACCTGAAGCAGTACTATTTGTTTGCCAAATTTCGTATGAGTCGGCTTTTTTTTTTTATATCGAGATACGGCATAAATACATTATTTTATCTTCATGTGGCACTAACTTACAAACTGGCTGACAAATATGGCTTGGCCTATGTGTTAGCACATTGATGCTTTTAGTAGACATTTTCAGCATACAAATTTGGTAGAAATTGGTTAAATGGTATCCTTGGTATATATACTAATAATATTTTTAAGAGGTAAAGTGAGTTTGTTATTTTAAACGTAACAGTTAATCTCAGAAACTACAAGGCCGATTCTTATAATTCCTCCACTGCTAAAACGTCACATTCTTCCAGATGGGCATAGGCAATGTTTAATATAATAAAAATTCTTTGCGAAATTTTAAAATTTGTACAAGTCGGAGAAAAATGGGCTATTTGGCTGCTTTCTAAGCATGCTCTACCAAAATCATTAAAGATAAATTGAAACAACGTTACAAAAAAGTGTCGCAAGTTGTCGTAGGTAGTCACGGGTAGTCACAGATTGTCACATATAGTCACGGGTAGTCACAGATAGTCACGGGTAGTCACATACAGTCACGGGTAGTCACATATAGTCACGGGTAGTTGCAGGTAATCATGGGTAATAACGAGTAGTCGCAGAAAGTCGCAGGTAGTTGCAGGTTGTCGCAAGCTGTCGTGGGTAGTCAGGGGTAGTTTAAGGTAGTCACGGGTAGTCACAGACAGTCACGGGTAGTCACATATAGTCACGGGTAGTTGCAGGTAATCATGGGTAATAACGAGTAGTCGCAGAAAGTCGCAGGTAGTTGCAGGTTGTCGCAAGCTGTCGTGGGTATTCAGGGGTAGTTTAAGGTAGTCACGGGTTGTCGTAGGTATTCATGGGCAGTCGCATATACCTATAGGTATGTATTTCATTGAATCAATAAAACCCGAGCGAAGCGACGTCGGGCTAGTACCAAATAAACCTAAAATATTTGTATGGTCACCATTTTGAAATAAGTATCTAAGAGAGTTCAATTACATACGTTTACGTGACCTGTGATAGAATGACTTTCTTGTCAAATTGTGTGAGAATTGCTGTGATAAGTCTTCGATATATTATGTAAAATATTTATTATTTTAATTTTGTGCTATCTTTTAAAATTGCGGTCTAACAACAGCAACTTAAAAATTCAATGCTTACACGATATTCTGCGAGCATACAAAATTTGGTTTAAATCGATCGAATGATTCCCGAGATACGACATATCATCCTAAATAATAAAATGGCCACCATTTTGAAAGGAAGTTCTTGGCGTTGTCGATAACTATAAAAGTCAGGTGTCCTTACTAGGTATGTACTGTATATAAATCGAGTTTGGTTAAATCCGCTCGATGCTTTCAAAAATTTAGAACGACGCGCACACAGACATGCATACACACAGACAAGAAAGTTTTTCTTTCCTTCGGAAAGTACGCTAATAATAGTTACACTTGCAGGTTCAATACCATAAGTTTTCAAGTGAAATAATGAAGGATCACAGACATGTCGGATGAAGTATAATACATCATCCTTGCTTGTATTGTTTGGAAAGAGAAAGTCTTTGTATACACTTATATTCAATTGCTAAACGTCACACAATTTAAATGGAAAACTACGCTTAACCCCATACATATATACATTTATACATACACCTACGCATACACATACATAAGCATACATTCACACACAATATACATACACATTCAATCACACATACATACATACATACCGGCCCGTGCACAGGATATGAAAATGAAAGGAGGTGTTTGCGGTAGGGACAATGCTATGTTAACTTCGTTATCAGTATCACTTAAACAGAGAACATATTTTTATAGTACAGCCCATTTATAAACCCCAAAACTCCCATTATTTCAAAATGTTCTCAATGCACTTTTTTTTTTTATTTCATTAAGTTTCTACATCTTCCGCTTTATTCATTATTCTCCCCAATTACCAACTTTATAAATAATAATTTATTCAAGCTTTGACGATAACTAATAAGGCACGTTAATACTATGTCGTTTGGTTTTGAGACGTTGAAAACCTTTGTGCTGACGCAGAAGAAACGCTTAATTGTGGCTAGTTGGTTAACTGAGCATTGCTCAAAATGAACTTTTACAAAGAAATCACTGCCCCGAAATACGCTCACACAAACCCCCACCCTACGCGTGCATAAAGAAATACTGTTTAAACTAGCGGCAACTCAGGCCGGTTTCGTTTTATACACATAAAAGCTTACCTTACGTATCACAGTTTCAGTATCTCGGTGTCACATAGGCTACGTCATACAAGTGTACTGTTCAGTGGCACGTGCAAGGCAGTGTTGATTTTTACGTGTGTTTGAAGGGCACGCAGTGGTCCAAAAGAAGAAAAGATGGGTTTAGAAGTTAACTACAAACCAACCAACATAGTTTACATAAATCGTCAAGGGAAATAAAAAATTATTTCTTGTCCTTTGACTGTAAAATAAAACTATTTCTTTCAGAAATGTAAAAAATGTAAAACTTATTTGTACACCAGTTATATCCTACGATGCATATCCAACATTCCTACACTGTATAAAACTGTATAACTACGTATGCTAATGTAAATATAGAAGCCGTTGCAATATCACTTTGCGAAAAAAATTACATTACTCTGTTGGAGTTTAAGAAATGCAAGTATATATAGACACATTTGTGCCTAGAACAGGTACGTTAAAAATGCTATTTATTTCGATTTTGGATTTGTATTTAACTACCTCCGTATAGGTTATTTGGTATGAGAGGATAACAGGTGTATATAATTATATATGTAAACTTGAAAAAAAAAAAAAAAAAAAAAAACAATATATTATTTAATTAGAATGAAACATATTTCTAACTGTGAAAAGGGCCATGTCTGTATTTTGTACTGGTTTACACGAGGTTCGAAAGTTTTGAGACATGAATGACCAGCGCAATAAATTAATTTTATTCTCTGCGGCTCGAGCCTAAGAACCACCTCCAGCTGGTCGGGAGTGTTGTAGGAGAACTGGCAACAGCGCCCGTGCTAAACCTCTTTTTTTTGTTGCGTTTTGCAGCTTGCGATGATAGTGTTACCTAGCGAGGAATTCGTGAACTCCCTGCGTGCAATTTCGTTTGTATCTGCCCTCGCATCAGGTAGATAGCTCTGCACGCAAGTTACAAGCTGACGGGTAAAGCTTTTTACGCAATAGAAAACTTGTACTATTTTACTTTACGTTTCCTTTCCTCTGACGAAACCACCAATACAAAATACAATATTGTGAAGTCAGAGTTAAGACAATTGAATGTCGGTTCTGCGAGCTTAGTAAAAATGTGTATCTTGTTATGCAAATAATTATTATATTATCCAGGAATGCATTTTACGTTAATTTTTTTTTTAAAAGTCTTATATTTATATTAAAATCTTATTTTAAAACAAAAGACTCATCTGATTGCTTTATTAAAATATGTCAATTCGTATATTTCCACTACACTTTATATTTGTTTGCTATTTATTTAATTTAAGATGAGCTTTGTTTAATACACCCGAGATTAATATCGCCCTACAATAAAATAACGCACAATCCACATAACCTCTGTTAGATTCTAGGCAAAATGGCTGCTTGACTTTGACTTTAAATTTCAACTTTTCGAAATCGTAATGTGAAGAGTGCTTGACTTTACCTCTGACAGTTCCATTGTGTCAAGCTCCATAAGAAACAACATGTCGGAAAGCAAAAGTAAAGTCAAAACGTAAAGTCAAATGTTAAAGTTGTCAAATGTGTACGGTCCTTAACTTAGCCCGGCACCATACAGGCTGCTGGACAGAAGACAAACACAATTTTACTTACTCGTTCACCACCACCTTCTGCCGTTGCACTTAAATTTGTACGCTGTCTGGAACTCACATTAAATTAAACACTTTCAATCAAAAATGTTATAGCCAGAGGGACAAGGCGCCACATTCGTGCGCCCTCAGTTGTAATTATATTTTGTGTACGAACTGTTTCTCACTAAACTCTACCAACATACCTATATTCTCCCAGATTTTATTCAAATTATTTTTCAATGAAGCATTTTACAGATACGATATGAATAACATTTCAATTTAACTGGGGAAAAAAAGTAACTTTTATGCACACAAGAATAAAACGCTTGTGATGCAGGACGTATTTAGGAAATAACTAAACACGACATACGTGGTGAGATTTTTCCAATGTTTGATTCAAAAAGTCCGAAGAAACCGAGAATGGACTATAGAAGGAGAAGGATATTGGGTAAGTTTAGGAAATAGATAGAAGCATAGCAGGAATAGCACTCACCATTGCCTCGCCCGGGACTCGCCGCCCCGACCTTCTGGTTGGAACCCCAGCTGGCTGCTCCGGTGACATGTCGCCGACTGCGCCCTTGGCTGGCTCCAATGGCTCCCTTCACACTTCTCGCCCCACCCCACGTGCTCGTTTGCGGTATGTCTTCCTATTGGTTCCCGCTGTGCACCGAGAGAGGAGTTTCCCAGTAGTTTGTTAGTGTTTAGAAGGAATTTCATGAGGGTTGCTGGACCCACATTTTCTAATTAACCTCGCGCTTTTATTGGTTAGTTTACTGATTGCAGAAGTGGCTCGTTGTTTTGAACCTGTGTTTTGTAAATCTCCTCGTGGCTTGCTTTTCCAACTCTGTTGTCTAACCAGCAGTGTGCACAGCTGGACGCTTTCGTAACAATTAGCAACTAGTTTTATCTGTGAAGACCTCGGCGTAATGTAGAAATGCTGACGAGGAGCAAAAAGGCAGACTTGTGAAGGACCCAGGGATAAAAGAACTTAGAAGGTGAATGATACACGAAAGCCGTGTATTTGCCTTAATTGTGGTCAAAAGTTGTTTTTCAGAGAATTTTTCAAAATATTTGGCACGACATGACAAAAAGGATAATTTCGAACACCTTCTTACATTGATAGATATTCTCTACCATTACTACTATCGGAGAACTGATGGAGGATAGTAAAGAATATCTTATTTCTCATCTTCCATCAGTGCTCGCAGAATAATAAAGGTAGTGAATATTAAACAATACAAGATGTTGTTAAAAATGAATATTAACGTCTTGTCGTGCCAAAAATTTCGATGAACCCTCTGGAAAACAAGTTACAACGAAAATAGGGTAAATATTCTGCTTTCGTGCACCATTGGCCTTAAGTAAGAAGAATAGGTTGAAGAGCATTGTGAAGAAAGTGTGTAAATTGTTGGAGTGGGGAAGGTTTGTGACTTTTAGAGTATAAGGAGAAGAAAAAGAAGACGTGAATATGACGACGAAGATGATGATGATGAAGATATTAAAGACGATGGTGAAAAGGAACGATGATGATGATAAAAATAAACAACTTGTTTCAAATATGAGGATGATTAGGGTGACGATGAATAGTACCGCTGCCATGTCCTGTCTGCCCTCAGCACAAGGCAGTGTGTGCAGAAATAATGTGAGCGCAACTCAGAAAGGAGTAACCCCATGACGCGATAACGTCTAAACAATTGCGCACAAGTTTTGATAAACGTTCTAGAATTCTCGTGCACGTACTTGTATTTAGGGTTTATGAATGATGTAGGTAGAACATTAAATCATATATCTACAAACGGCATGAGAATTTTTGTACCTACCGTATCATCAGGAATGGTAAAAAGTACAACAACTTCTAATTGTCAACAAAGTGTGTTTGGATTTGACGTCTGTTAACTCCTTCGTAACCAGACAAAGAAATGTACCTTAGCTAATTTCCTTGACTCACGGCGTGAAACGTGTAAGTTTTCTAGTTCGAGTGTGTGTTTTTGTCTAGTGCCCGGTTGCACCATTGTGGTTCGAAACTCGATCCGAGATCGGATCTGAGATCGACACAGAAAACTAGAAAACGGTTGCACCATTCGAGTTAAGAGCTGGACTGGAGATCAACATGAAGTTCATTTCGAACCAACGAAATTGGTGGTTCGAAACCACGTCCGAGATCAGTAGCCATCGTCGGCAAATGTTGTTTGAAAATACGCCAACAGATAGAACTACTTTCGATTGTTTTTTTGGGAAATTAAAACAACATTATACGCACTTGAATAATATTCAGTAAAATTCGTACAACAATAATTCACTTAAAACAGATAAAACATCGCACATCTAGTTCTATCTATAGTGAATAATACGCCTACTTTCATGACGTCATATATTACGAACCAATAGCAAAATTTGTCTCATACTTAATCTCGATCTCTCACTTTGGAACCAAGATCAAGGAATCGTAGATCCAAAGTCATGAGATTTCGTTGGTGCAACACTTTTACATTGGAACCAAGATCAAACTGGATCCTGGTTCGGAACTAGGATCATTCGATCTTGGATCGGGGAAGAGGTTGGTGCAACCGGGCACAAGAAAGACTTTCGGCAGCATTTTTTGTGGCTGCTCTGTTATTAAGGCCCTGCATGCCCGTTTCCTGATTTTGCAGTAGCAGAAAGATGTGTAACGTAAGCAGACAAACTAGCGTAAATGTTTATTTGGCAATACCGCACATCGTAACAAAGAATTATCAGTACCATTCATCGTAAGTAAAGTAAAGGCAAATACGGTAGAGAACAATATTGGACACGGCCTATAGTTTAGCATGGGGGAGGAGTGCGACTTGCACACTAGCGGCACCTAGGCGGCTAAAAGAAGCAACGTGGAGCGAAATTCAAATTGCCTACTGCAGAGCCGACGTTTAAACAGCTTATATACTCAAATACGTCAGCGTCCGTACATATTCTGTAGTTGTGGGTATATAAAACAAAGATAATGAACCTGTGTAGGGCATAAAACTGTCTACGTAGTCAATAATCTTGCAAACAAATAATAAATAAATACTAAGTATTTGGAATACTGGCAAGTCTTGGCCTTTTGTTGAAGTTATAATAGCTACAGAAAATATACATTTGCAACGTCTCTGGATTTTAAAAATCACCGGAAAAAGATCATTTGTTTTCAAGGTGTTATGTAAAATACTTAATATTAAGGCATTTAATTAGATATATCATTAATTTACCAGAACAGTCAGATGCTCATAACGAGAGGAATTCACAAGGTTCAAAATAAATAAGTTGGCTGCACGTTCACTTGTTTTTCCTTAGACATTAATTACACTATAGACAAGGTTTTATATAAATTTGTTTAATTATTACACACAATTTTTCCAATACACCATTTTGCAGTATAACGTTCCTGGGTTCAGAATAAACTGCAAAAATATGCCCACTTTGAACTGAAACCCATATCCTATGCTTTAACCAATTTTAGCTTTGTTGGAATGAAAGATAACAAAAGGTATCCAAAAAGACCTACACTGAGAAAAACGTTTAGTCGAATCGAACAAAGTTGGTTTAGGGCAAACAAATTAACTGTTTGTATACGAACAGTGAAATATTTTGTTGTCGAAACCAAATTATGTCGCAATTTTTATTCAGTGGCTCCACACAAAGATTTGGTTGATGCGACTAAAGATTTGTTTGACTTTAAGGGCGAAGTAAAGCAACTTCCTGTGGAGCACTGCACCCGACTATAAGGGTGAAGTAAAGCAACTTCCTGTGGAGCACTGCACCCGACTATACAACGTGAAGAACGCTTAAAAAATTAATACAGACGCCATAAAAATTGTCATAAAAGTGTGATTTATGCTGTACATGGAACAAGAATGTATATGTTTTGCAACACTATAGAATCTTTTACTAAAATATACGTTTTAAATGTAAAAAATCGATCGATCGATCGATAGAACCCGCATGTTTAAAAAAAATTATAGCGCATTTTTGTTTTGGATACTTCGGAAAGCAGAATACATAGGAAAATATTTTTCAAGAAAGATCGTCATAGTATTTGCTGTTATCATGTGTAATAAAATCATAGTAATAATGTATAATTTCAATTTCATAATTAACTTTATTCAAGTCAGTTTTAACCATAAGTGTTTGTGAAAAATGTACTCACATAAAATCTATTATAAAAATTATTCCCTACATTATTATTACAATTTTCTTACACACAATCATAGTAAACATTATGACGAAATTCCATGACGAAGATTTTCTTGCAAGTTCTGCTTTCTGAAGCATCCAGAATGTAAATGCGCTTAAATTTTGTTAAAAATACAGACTATTTTGATCGACTATTTTTTACACTTAAAAAGTATATTTTAATAAAATATTTTATAATCTTGCAAAATGTGCACATTCTTCTTTCATGTACAGCATAAAACGCACTTTTTCTGACAATTTTTTAGGGTGTCTGTACTACTTTGTAATGAGTTCTTCACGTTATGTAATCGGGCGCGGTGCTCCATAGGCAGCTGCTATACTTCACCCTTAAGTGAATTATTAAGTTTCAGTTATTATAAAGAGAATGAATCACGACTGAGATTCCAACCTAGAACATCTAAACCCTCAGAATCTACAGCTCCTAAGGTTAGAATGTTTTTAAATGCATGCATTTCAAATACTGGACAAAGTGTTTTACGTCTTTACTTTTTAGTTTCCGTTTAACTTGTTTTATTAGGATGTTTATACTATTATTAAGCATCAATATGTGCGCTAACGAACACTGATAATACACTAATTGTCACAAAAAAATATAAACAAACACTCGAGCTGTATTTTCGAACGCAGGCAATCGAATGTGTGGACAAACAAATATAGTATACAATTGAGTCAGCAAAATATTTTGTCAGAGCCAAATATAGTATACAATTGAGTCAGCAAAATATTTTGTCAGAGCCAAATATAGTATGCAATTGAGTCAGCAAAATATTTTGTTAGAGCCTAATGTATTTTGGCCCAACACAGAAGTTTTGTTCATGCAAACGTGTACTTGGTAAGAAGAACAAAATACTTTGTTTGTGCAACTAAATATATTTTGACCACATATAAAAAAAAATATTTTATTGTCTGTTCTTTCAGTTCGAAATGTTGTTGTATAAAAGATGGACACAGCAGCCAGAAACAATATACAGTTTTAGTTTTTGTAGGCCAATGTTGTAAAACCCACGATTGCTTTGGATGTATATAAATGTTGCAGTCTTTCAGCGGAAAAGTTTGTATAGTTATATTTCACATCATTAAAAATCATATATACATTTAATATAACCAGTTCAATCTAAAAAAAAAAAAAACACAACAATTAATGGATTGTTTAGTATGGAAATATTTTCACAGTAGTGAAAATGCTACGTGTCCAGTAAAGATTTTTAGCACTAGCACAAAAGATAGGAGTTTCCTTCAGCATTGTCATCTGAACAGTGTAAAAGCGAATAATTACAAACTAATAATTCCTACACTTGCCTTTATCAATATTTTTGCAAAGGAAATTGACATTTATTTCAAATATCGACCTTCTTTTCGGCGCACGCTGTAAATAACTAACTCATACACTCCAAACAGTCATTACTTAAGGTATGTTATGGTCATGCAGATTTCTATGATATTTTGTAACTATGACTACAAAAACTGAGATATCTATTACTGATACATTTACCCTAACTGCGCGAAGACATTTCCCCACCTAACAAACATTTCAGTTAATTAGGCACACAAATGTGCTACAATTGTATTCAGACTTGAATACACTGATACTGTCAACTTGACAACACCTCACTTGCAAACATATGTGCTCACACACATAGAACACATTTAATCGAATAAGTAGATGTTTTTATTTCTCAACTAAAACAAATAAATAATTCCTGTTATGCAATTATCACGACAAAGTAATTCTTCACCACAATTGCAGTTTTCAAAATATTGTATTAGTTGTATACATTGCCATAAATGACTTTCTGTGCAGCTAAAATGTGATAATAACCTGTCCAGTACACTATAAAGTCGAAAATTTGTAATATTTCATGTCACTTCCTGCAGAATTATTACTCTGATAGGATACATTATGGTGGAAATCACTTTCAGCATAAAAAGGAAGAAATGATCAGTTTACTTTTCTTTTGCACTAACTTTTTACTGTCATTAGCACACAAAGATTTTCTGCAAAAACGATGTCACAAGAAGTATAGAAATGCCGGTTCGAGCACAGCCCGCGACCATCAGAAAACCATAAAAAAATTACCGTTTGTTTTCCTGATCCAAAACATCAGCTGCCGATTCGAGCGCAGCGGCAAAAAAGTGACTGCAAAAAGTTGCGTTTGGGAGCATCCCCCAGTTATCAGAAAACCAACGGCAAATTAAATGCACGAGCCATCACAAAACATCAACTGCAGGTTTGAGAACAGCCGCAAAAAGTGACTGCAAAAAGTTGCGTTAGAGAGCAGCCGCAAAAAGTTGCGTTAGAGCGCAACCGCAAAAAGTGACTGCAAAATGTTGCAAAGAGTGGCTCAAGAAAATTGAATACCATAAAAAAATATATATATTGTCCATAATAAACAATGGATCAGTTGCTAAATGTATTGAACGGAGTCCAACAATTTAAGAAACTTTCCGAACTTTCGATCGGACAGACCTATCCCATAGACCATGATGAAATATCTGATACACGGTATGGACACAAAGTGGTAACTACTTCTGGCAATTTTAAGGTAACCTTGCCAGACAGATATCTTCAGATTTTCAGCGAAAAAGTTTTAGATGATGTTAATCGTGGAGGTATAAATTTTGCATATGATGGAATGGAGGATTGTGGCATTAAACAAAGGCATTCTATTCGGTTTTTAAAGAGTAAATGATCGTCGTATTAGACATCAGTTGATTTTTATTTGTGCTCATATCTCTATAAAGTTTTAATGGTTATCCAATCATTAAAACACAATTATCGCTCTGACTTCGGCAATGTGCTACAAAATAGTCTAATTAAAAATTTAGACACACATCTCCAAATTCGATGCATTAAAGTAGCCGAAACATTGAGTTCTTTCATTGCACTTTCTATAGAAATATTATTCATCTTTATCACACGAAACTTTAATATATAGAATATGACTACTTCCAACCGAAAAAATATCTACGGTTTCATTTCTAATACCACAGTCCTTTCAGACATATCAAAGTTAATTAACTTACCTTTTTCATCCTTAATTTCAACTAATATTTCATTAACTTGATCTGTTTGAATTGGGAAAAATTATGGATAAGCTGGTTCGTAATAGATCGTGTCGCCAAATCCAAATGTTGTTCTTGATTTAAAAGTGGCAATTATGCTAGTTTCTCTATGGTTATTTTCATCATGTTTCAATATCATACCATTTACTATATTACAGTGTATATTTATTGTTTCAAATGGAGCAAATTTTGGAATTGTATCGCCATAAAGATCCACATTTGCTTTCAGAGTTTTATTTTCTACGAAACCCAAAAGTTTTCCTATTGAACCCCGTTTTCCAAGCTGTAATTTAAGCGTAAATTTTACTTTCACTCTGTTTGTTATTTTATCCAGCTCGAAAGATATATCATTTTCTTTCACACCCATTGAATCCACACTAACTGAAAAAATTACTTTTATAGTTTTTCCAAGATCTTTTAAGCTATATTGACCAACTGGAATATCAATTGCTGATTCCGTATCATTATGGCCTACAAAATATAGCTTATTTCTCCCAGAGATAATGTTATGCGTTAGATAATTAGTATAGAACTGAACTAAAGCCAATAAGTGTACATCTCTAAAGGGTGGTGTAGTCTCTTCTTCAACACTGATTTGTTATCTGTTAGTTTGAATACTTTACTCATTTATTACATTATTTAAAAAAATCTATTAATAAATGAGCAAGAAACATGTAGACTGGGATATTAAAATAAGAATACTAGACAAGACTGTATCGACAAAACGTCACGGAGAATTATTACCTAATAATATTAGGTGTTTGATTGTGGGTCCTAGTAACTGTGGGAAAACTACACTTATGATAGATAATATTATATATGCTCAGGGATGGTTGGACTTTGGTACTCTCTATGTATGTTCAAAAAGTCTGGACCAACCAAAATATATCAATTTAAAGAAAGATATAGATGTAGCATCAAAATTATTTAATGAACCAATAGCATACTTCTTTCCATCAAATGAAGAAATGGTTGACGTAAATAAACGTCATAAAGAGTCTGTAGTTGTTTTCGATGATATCATACTTGAAAATCAAAATATGGTAAGCGATTATTTTACTCGCAGTAGACATAAAGATATTGATTTCTTCTAATCAGCTCAGACATACTCAAAAGAAACTAAGCAGCTTATAAGAGACAATGCTAATTTTCTTTGCATATTCAGACAAGACGATACAAATCTTAAACATATTCATAGTGATTTTGTTGGTGGTGATATGTCATTTCAGAAAATTAGGGAGACGTGTTCAAAATGTTGGAATAATGAATATGGTTTTGTTACAATAGATATGACTCGTAAGTTGAATAATGTTAAGTATCATAATAAAATTAAATAAATTCTTAGATTGTAAGTTTTGTTTTTAATGGAAACACTTCCATTAAAAACTAACATAATCTGATCTATCTTTTTAAACGTAATTATATGCCATAACTATTTCAATAAACACAATTGTACCTTCGGGTACATTGTGGGCTTTTGGTATTTAAAAATATATCATATCATCAGGGTATACTTCAAAAGTTTTATGCATGTCAATTTTTTTCCGTTCATGATAACAGTTGATAACATTTTTATATTTTTCTGGTTTTATTATTATTTCAACTATAGCTCCATCTCTCATAAAACAAAATATTCTATTCGGTCATCAAAGTAAAATGCTTTTTCTTTTGAATTGTATTTCCCAACTAAACGAATAAGGTTAATTATGTTTTTCTGATAGTACTCTAAATTGATTGTGTCCATCGGTTCAATGGGATTTCCCACATGTCTTAGTCTTTTTTGTTCAAAATCTATATTATTATCTACTTCCAAGTAAGTAAGATAGGGTTTATACAATGATCTTTTATTTTTTGTCAGTGTGGTTATAAACTCGTTGAACTGTGTGTTGGCAACAAAATCATTAAGACTGATCTTCTCATCATTGTTCATGCGTTCTTTAATTTGATCTTCAATCCAAGAGCTCATTAATGCATTTCCGCATATATATTGTTTATTAATAGTGAAATAATTTTTGGAAATTCAAAATTATGTGAAAAGAGATTTAGCACAATTACACACAAATTACCACAAGTTACTTGATTGAAATTTTGAATTCTATCATCGTTATAAAAAATATTACTTCCGAGATATGCTATTAATTGTCGCGGTTGATTTCCACCAAAAGAATCAAAATAATATTTGTTGTTTGCTTTTTTCCAATAGCATACCCAGTGTGTACCAGAGTTTGCCGAAACATCTAGATTAACAATCCCACATTCATTATCGAGTGGCGTGTTAAGTAGCTCCTCGATCATAAATACAACCCGAACATTTTTAATGTTCAATTTTTTAACCATTTGATCAATATCAAAGTTACTGAGTGGATATATATATATATTTAACATTCTTACCAAACATGACTTTCTTCAATCCCTTGCCGTATTCCTCCACAGCTAAATTATGTCTGCGTTTTTCTTCCAATTCTTGGTTTTTCTTCTTGGCATTAATTACTGATGTAGCGATAGATGATGCACCGCCAGTTAACGCTCCTAGAGATGCTGCGAAAATTAAGGGTAAAAATCCATTCTTGTGGACTGTGAAACCATTTCCTGTTTTCATTTCTTTGGACATTTTCTTAAGCTGTGGAACTGAAATTGTGATAGCCATCCCTTCAACTCCTCGTTAGGAACTTGAAATACAATGTTTTTTACTTTCATTTATTATAACAAATATTGTATCATTTCATTTTAATTCCCCAGCCAAGCTTACATTTAATATGCATCGCAGATCCAGTAACACCAGCCCACAATCTCTCATTGAGATCAGTATCTGAACTTAACAATCTTTTGAAGGCTTTCTTTTCTAGTTCTTTGTCAGCTACATGTCTTTCAGCTAGATATTTATGATGATGATAAGCTATATCATGTTCCATTGCAGCCGCATCTAATGGATTAATGGGTTTATCACCATGCTCAATCCTCTCTTTTAGTCTGGTACCTGGACCTAAGTACTGATAACCAGGTGCGTGCAACTCAAAAGGTAGCAAATATATTATGTCATTGAGTAACCATTTTCCGTGATGCTCCGACTCCCAAAAAGTATGTGGTATTGTGTTTAACATTCGTATCAGATATGGTATAACTTTTGGATTATTCACAACAAAGTCACTAAACTTGCTGTTGAGCATATTCATTATTCCAACTTTTTCATTGTAATAGTTATCATTTCTATCATTCTCTTCGCTATAAATAACGAGAAGTCGATCAATAAGCATCCTAAAATCATCCATCCATATGTATTCTTTGGGGTAGTCTGTATACTTCTTTATACCTTTCCCTTTTTTAGGCGAGGGACGTTTCTTTTTAAGCGAATCGTAAATATGTTTAACAATAATTTTCCATGTATTCCCTTTACTCGATTTTGGCATTCCCAAGTGTGGATCATTTTTTGATAAAATGCATTCGTATCTGCTGGGATACAAATATAGTGTTCATAGTCGGTTGCAGTGTAGTCGCTTTCTGTTACTTTCTTACTAGTTAGTAATTTCATCAAACCATCGGTTGCAGTGTATGTTCGGCATTTTACAGTAAATTTGTCATTGATGAATGTTACTTCGCTATCACCAATATACAATCTACCTCTATAAGTCTTTAGACCAAAAACATCATCGTTGCAGTCAATTAAGAAATCGGCCACTTTCTTATCAATAAATGTTGTTTTGTAGTTAGTTAACTGTCGGATATCAGTTTTCAAATGCCCCAATGCTTCGCCATAGCGTTCATCGTCATCGTCAATGCGTTTAACGCTATCACTATAGCGTTCGTCGCCATAGCGTTCATCGTCATTGCGTTCATCGTCATTGTCAATGTGTTTAATGCCATCGTTATAGCGTTCATCGCCATAGCGTTCATCGCCATAGTGTTCATCGCCATAGCGTTCATCGCCATAGCATTCATCGGTGCCTGTTTTACCAAACAGTTTTCTTTTAAAAGATGTTTCTGTTGGTGTCTGTGGGTAGTCTAAATTCTTAACAGCAACTGGAACAAGTTATTTTATTATGTTCTTATTCTCATTTGTTATGTGTCCATTTTTTCGCCCAAAATCTTCTATCGCATCTATCAATGGTTAATCATGTTTTTCATTTTTATCATATTCATCTTGAAGAAATTCTCTAAAAGTTTTAAACTTTTCAATTAACTGTCTTTTTCTCTCTATATTCTTCTCTATATTGTTTACAATTTTTTGTTGCCTCATTTATTATATAAAATGAACAATGATAACGCAAATGTATACTGTCTCAAATGTATGAAAAATACACCAAGTTCATATAAACTTACCAATAATAACAAAGTAGGAATTAAATGTGTTTGTAGATGTCGTGTTACCAATAACTCGCTATTCACTGGTGGGAGTATAAAAAACGATATTGTAAATTAAATTCATAAACCAATGCGAAAAAACTTCCCTAGAAGAACTGTTCTATCTTTTGGTATCGATGATCTTTGACAAGCTGATTTAGTTGCAATGAATTCTGGATCCTTAAAAGGTATACATAGAATTAACAAAGGGTTTAAATATGTGTTAACTGTGATAGATGTTTTTTTTCAAATATGCATGGGCAATACCAATCAAAGATAAAACTGGTGAAAATGTTACATTAGCATTTAAAACTATTTTGATAGATCGCAAACCCATGCGTTTACAAACAGATGAAGGTAAATAATTTTACAATAAATCAATTAAGACATTAATGGTCAACAACAACATAATGCACTATTCAACATACAGTGAAAAGAAAGCTAGTGTTATAGAAAGATTTAATAGAACATTGAAGGAGAAAATGTGGAAGATATTTACTATGCAGGGAAACTATAAATGGGTGGTTATATTACCTAAATTAATAAGGTAATACAATATTACTATTCACAGTGCAATCGGAATGAAACCCACCAAAGTAAATGCAAAGAATGAGAGTTCTATTCTAATCAACATGTATGGAGGAGAAAGAAAAATTTTTAAACCAAAGTTTGCAATAGGAGATAAAGTTCGTATAAGTAAAAGTAAAAATTTGTTTGAGAAAGGATATACACCAAATTGGTCCACTGAAGTATTTGAGGTGTGTGAAGTATTGCATACAAAACCCACGACATACAGAATAAAAGATTTAAAAAATGAACTTATTAAAGGTATTTTTTATGAGCCAGAGCTGCTTTAGACTAAATATGATAAAGACTACTTAGTGGAAAAAGTTTTGCAAAGAAAAGGAAATAAGCTGCTAATTAAATGGTTAGGTTTTGATAGTAGTCATAATTCTTGGTTTGATAAGAAAAGTTTTGTTGTTTAAGAAATTTTTTTTCTGTATAATAAATGTATCAACAAGAAATTGAAAGTTATGAGCGTCAGTCGTTTCCGTCAAATGACCAAACAAAAAATAATTTGAATGAATACACTATCGCATTGAGTTTGATACTCCTATTGGCAGTGCAATTTGACATCTAAATGAAGCTTATGTTTACCAACAGTATAAGCTAACTAAAAGAGATACAAATACAGATTATGAAAAAACTTCAACTAATGATCTTTGTGAAAATTTCTTCCCATTCCAGTTCTCAAGAATAGAGATCTCTAAACATGGTTGTATAATCGAAAGTATTGACAACCCTGGCATCACATCAACAATGATGCATACATTACTAAGTTCGGAATCAGAATTAGCATACTTCCAAATGTCGGGGATAGAACTAGGTAAATGTGTTAGGAAAGATAAGCTTAACGAAATTACCTATCCATTAAGATATTTGTTTGGGTTTATGAGAGATTGTAATGAAATATTCTGGAAAGATGGATACAAGATCACATTAATTCGAAATTCTAGTGACGATGTTTCGCTTTACAGAAGGCCTCCAAAGAAAGCAGATGGATCTGATGATGTAGATAATACACCAGATGCTGGTAATATTGTTATTGAGAAATTGGAAATTCTGTGGCCAATTGTTGAATACGATCCTATTTATGGAGACGAAATTAAAGCAAAATTATACAAACACCCCAAAATTCCAATTAGTTTTCATTATTGGCAATGTCTTGAAAAACCAATACCTACTAATGCAAACTCGTTTCAGTTTGACATAAAAGATCAGTTCAATTCAATCCAATTCGATATGCCAGACTTTGTCATTGTTGGTTTTCAGCATAGCAAAAAAGAAGATCCTGGGCAATTCACATACGGTTCAATGTTTGAGTCTTGTTTCGTCAAAAATATTGCTTTTAAGAATGGATGGAATGAAGTGTTTCCCAAAGAGAATTGTAATTTAGACATTGATGATAAAATTTTCGTAAAGATGTATATTGCTAACAACGATTTTAGAAATTCAAAGACTAAACTAGATACCCCTTATCATAATAATGAACTGTGCTTCCATTCTCGTCATTTATTGGGAGAAGGCCATTGTATGTTATTGATGTTCTTACAGAAAATCAGCTTTTGTAACAGATAGAACTAATCTAAAACTAAAGTTGATTTTAATAAACCAATATCAGCTTCAACTATTTGTAACGTGGTACTCGTAAGCCAAAGAAACCTAATTTATGATGTTAAAAGTGAAAGAATCACCGAAGCCCAATAGCATGCAAACATATATGGTTATTAGTTTGTAATGGATGGTTATCCATTCAAAACATTTACTGTTATATTATAGCGCTATAACAGTGTTTTAAATGGGCTCTGAAATAAAAACCGTTTGAGGATGTGCATTCTTAAAGTGGGTCCCTCGAGGGACCCACTTTAATTGTGACAACTGTTTCTGATACTTTCCCGTTACATTCACTCGCAATGGTTTTTCAGATCAGTATTCTCGCAACGTCTTTCGCCTTGAACAACGAGTTGCCTTCTGTGTCGATAACATCTTTTGTCGGCGGTAGCACATGCTTGTTGATGATTGCGTTCGTCGTGTCCAGAAGCGGTTTATACTTCTCGTCGACACCATGTTTGCGTATGGATGACAACCCTTCTTCAAAAATCCAGTTCTGGAATTGTTCTGCGGCTGCCATATTTGACTTCATGATCAAAGCATACAAGCCCGGCTCATTGATAAATACAGTATGTGGCTGGGTATTCAATGGGGTGAACGAATCGTTCAGCCCTATACCAGCATATGATATTCTATACTTTTCTCTGACATGATCTCTGATTACTTTTTCAGGATTTCTGTATTCCAAAGTCAGTGCAACATCTTTAGCCTTGAACCATGGGTTACCTTCTTCATCCATGATTACATACACCTTTCTACAGTCGTAGACGAGCTTGCAGTTTACAATGTCGATGAGCGATTGTATTTTGTTAGACTCTACAGGCTTACACATGATACGTGAACAATTTTGATACGTGATGTACTTCGCTTGCGATCTTTTGAGACGACATCTTGTCTCAAAACACTACTCCAAGTCGATCCGCCATTGCAAACTGTCTGTTCCAAACAATTTTATGCGAACTATATCAGCTATAAGGCGACTCGCGCTTCGTGATGGGCAACTGCTCTTTCATAGTGTCACTCTTTTGCAATTTTGTAGTGTCCCCATAGTAGTGTATTAATGCCATCTTTAAGAATAAATCTTTTATCATCTTCGGGGCTTAATGCTTCTTTCCTCATCTCAATCGTATAGAGTTCATGTTTCTTACTTCTAATAAGATTCATACTTATGCACAACACTTTTTTTTACCAAGGAAACACTTTATGTAGTCACCAAAACTAATGTCATTTCTGACTACTGCATTTTTCACACCCTTTGCTCTTTTCTTTACACCACGTTCCACATTTATTCCATACATTTTCGATTTCAAACCAATAAATTCTTCCATTATTTTTCCATTACATTCATCTTTCATTTTACCAATAATCTTTTTGTTAACTAACGGTATACCATATGGGTTATCTTTTCTATAGCCAGAAGTATCAAAATGGTAAACCATTTCTTTCATGTCACTGTAGAAGTCTGGTGTTTTTTATAATAGATGTACGAATCAGTATCTTGGTAGCACAGTTCAATATTTTCTCCATACTTTGGCTTCATTATATTATAGAGAAAATCATACATTAAGGCTTTCGATAGATCGAGTATACTTGTCCCAACATAAATGGGGTTGTTAAAGCACAGTTTTGTTTTATTCATATGAACTGCAACCAAAGAGCTAGTAAATATAGTCCTATCTTTAAAGTTTGGTTTAGCCACTATTTTATCCATTTGCTTAGAACTTGTGCACAGCCGTATATCCACTCTGTTTCTAATATTCTCCATTGTTTTTCCAAAAATGGAATTTTCATTAGCTTGTAGAAATCTTTTTCAAAGTCATCTATAGACTTTGTTCGCATATTTGTGTTTAGATCAATATAGGACTTGAGCCAATCTGATTGATCAAACTCCAGCACTGTATGGAGCTTTTTCAACTTCATTCCGAGAGAGAGATATTGCTTAAGATTTACATAGTGTAATACATATTTCTCTTTACCATTCAGACTAGTCAAGAGTTTGGGATTTTTTTAACCTTCTGGTATTTTATTCTCTGGTGCCAATGGCAGATCTTTGTGGAGATCGTGTAGTTCATGCGGGTATTCCAAATCAACTTCCAATATATACCCTCTGCTAGCATCATCTTCTATTTTTGTTACATCTATATTTGTATTTACCCACTTAAACCCACCATAGGGCAAATACTGACTCATAGCCCATCCATATAAGTTATTGGCATCCAGATATGTAAGATAAAAGATTTCCTTTGTGCTGTGCTGTCATAAGCATTCATGTATTTATTATTTGCTTTAGCATATCGCTTACAACATTGTGAAATTCCACCATGAACACCTTTTTCTATCATCAAAATCATGTTGTAATCTGTTAATAATTCTAGTTCTATTTTAGTGTGTTTGAGCATAGCATCCCACGCTAACCCGGGGGTTGTGAAATAACATGCTGGATCTAGCTTATATGTTTTGAGACATACATCTCTAAAATGTTCCCTTATATCAGACAATATCAACACATCAGATTTGTTATAGAGTTCTGTGTACTCTCTTAGAGATTTTATGTTGAATTTTTCCCACAGCTCTCTCGCAAATTCGTAATCTTCGTCTGTAATGACGCATTTATTGAGTTTGTTGTAAAATGCATCTTTGGATGGAAGCAATGCCTCACAAAATTTTTCAGCACTATCCATGTAGTCATATGGGTAGACACCTTTTCTTGTAACAAAGTCAAGAAGTTCATTAGAAAAATGCTTACACGTTTCTGGGAATTGGCTTCTGGAAATGTTGCTAGAGAGTTTATCGATACTACTAGCCATAAATTTAAATGAGTCAATAAATCTAAGGTTTACACTTCCACATATATGCTTCGTAAAATAAATATATTTTTCTTCTTTGTTGGGAATTAGATCAATCTTATTTTGATCGATGCCAAGATCTCTTGTGAATAAATTTGTGTCATAACCAGATAGATTGTGTATAACCACTGGGACAAAACATGGATTTCTATACAATAAGTTACAATCTCTGTGTGCAGCTCCCCTAAATTTCCCCGTAAGATGATCTTTCTGAGTTAGTGGAAGCATTGGTTTTTTATTTGTGTATATATCACCAATAGACTTTGCTTCTTCCATTAACATTTTAACGAACACAGTAGATGCATCAGGCCCTTCACTGGTGGTTTATAGTACCCATGTTCGTATTTTACATAGTAACAGAAGCTAATAGCTCGTGTTTTTGGTATGGTTTCGTGTAGGATTCGTCGGGGTTTGGTTGGCAAGTTTCGATTTTATTCAACAAACATTCTAAATCAACATATATCACAAACAGAACTCTCAAAGAATGATTTTGGTTTTGAAATCTTAATATGTCATTTTTTCCTTTAGATGGTAGTTCAATTCTGATACCATCATGATCTCGACAGTCTTGTTCGTGATCCTTTAGCTTATTTACATAGTAGAAATGCTGCAAACATCTATCGCATATAAATATTTTGTGATCATTTTTCGTTACTTGTGTTGCAACAAGTCTCGAAAGACTTTTTACCTTGCAGTAGTGGTCGTTCTTTTCGTCTTTGATATAGAGTAGGTTTATGTGCTTATCCGTCTTATTTTTTGTTATTTTTAATAGGCATATTATATATTTGTTAGCGCCATCTTCTTCTTCGTATGAATTGACATTGATAGAAATTCCACTTCTCTTCTCAAAGGTTAGTATGCTATCCAATTTCATTGGAAATTCCAAACCCGTAAGTGCATCATCAAACTCATGTTCGTAAGCTATGTATTTATTCACTCTTTGAGGGTTTCTTTGTACTTGATGCAATGCAGATAGAACAGACCACAAAACTGTTTTGATCATCATTCTTAACATTAATTACCGCCTGCTTAGTTTTGATTTTTGTTCTGGGAGATCAACATAAGAACTGCCCTTGAATGATACATATTTATTTATTCGCACTTCTAGTTTAAATATTCTGTTGAGTACCCACTGAGATCCCTTTGCTTCGAATGCCCCCATCTCAACCTATGATTTTCGATATGCTGTTGGTATAATATTCTTCAAGATTAGTCGATTTCAGTATAATTTCGTTCTTTGTTTTAGAGGGGCTTCCTGCATATTCAATATTCTCACTAATTCCCCTTTTGTACTCAGTGAAGAATTTCATGTTCACTTTGAATGATTTTAAATGCTTACTAATTAGCCCCATGACAGTTTCTTTTACATCGTTTAGGAAATGCTTTGGGTCCTTGTATGCATTCACATTCATTACAGCATAAGTCTTGAGCTACTTTGAAATGCTATTTTGATTTCTTCTACACTGAATATGGTTGTGTACTTCTGAATTTTACTTCACAAGTGACTTCTTATGAGAGACGGTTTGTAATACTGGCTACACGTTTCACATTTCACTTGTTTCTCTCGTGGGGGCTTCTGTTTTGATATTAAGTGTTGTGGCACTTTAAAAATTTCCCATGCATTTGTTGGCTCATGTGATTTATTACGTATTGGTGTAAGACCTTTGTGCAATCTACTTTAAAGATGGCTTCTTATGAGAGACGGTTTGTAATAGTGGCTACACGTTTCACACTTGACATGCTTCTCTTGAGATTTCTTCTTCTTTCTTTTCGCAAAGACGTCGATCTTAAACTTATATTCTTTCCAAACATTACCAACTCCATTAACCTTTGTCATTGCCAACGCCGTCATCATATTAGGCATCGGTTCATTTTTATTTGTGCTCATTTATTATATACATTTTATTTTATACGCATTCAAATTGCTTGAGCCACTCTTTTTTGCGGATGCACCCAAACGCAACTAGACATACATCTTGAAATTAGACCATGTTGTAGCACATTGCCGAAGTCAGAGCGATAATTGTGTTTTAATGATTGGATAACCATTAAAATTTTATAGAGATATGAGCATAAATAAAAATCAACTGATGTCTAATACGACGATCATCTACTCTTTAAAAACCGAATAGAATGACTTTGTTTAATGCCACAATCCTCCATTCCATCATATGCAAAATTTATCCTACCACGATTGACACTATCTAAAACTTTTTCGCTGAAAATCTGAAGATATCTGTCTGGCAAGGTTACTTTCAAATTTGCCAGAAGTAATTACCACTTTGTGGCCATACTGTGTATCAGATATTTCAGTATGGTCTATGGGATAGGTCTGTCCGATTGTAAGTTCGGAAAGTTTCTTAAATTGTTGGGTTCCGTTCAATACAATTAGCAATTGGTCGATCTTTATTATATAAAATATTTTATTTTTTACGTATTCAATTTTCTTGAGCCACTCTTTGCAACTTTTTGCAGTCACTTTTACGGTTGCACTCTAACGCAACTTTTACAGTCACTTTTTGCAACTGCATTCTAACGCAACTTTTTGCAGTCACTTTTTGCAGATGCCCCAAACACAACTTTTTGCAGTCACTTTTTGCAGATGCCCCAAATGCAACTTTTTACAGTCACTTTTTGCAGATGCTCCAAATGCAACTTTTTGCAGTCACTTTTTACAGATGTCCCAAATGCAACTTTTGCAGTCACTTTTTGCGGTTACACTCTAATGCAACTTTTTGCAGTCACTTTTTGTGGTTGCCCTTTAATGCAAATTTTTGCAGTCACTTTTTGCGGCTGTGCTCGAACCTGCAGTTGATGTTTTGTGATGGCTCGTTCATTTAATTTGCCGTTGGTTTTCTGATAACTGGGGGATGCTCCCAAACGCAACTTTTTGCAGTCACTTTTTACAGATGTCCCAAATGCAACTTTTGCAGTCACTTTTTGCGGTTACACTCTAATGCAACTTTTTGCAGTCACTTTTTGTGGTTGCCCTTTAATGCAAATTTTTGCAGTCACTTTTTTCGGCTGTGCTCGAACCTGCAGTTGATGTTTTGTGATGGCTCGTTCATTTAATTTGCCGTTGGTTTTCTGATAACTGGGGGATGCTCCCAAACGCAACTTTTTGCACTCACTTTTTGCGGTTGCACTCTAACGCAACTTTTGCAGTCACTTTTTTTTGCGGCTACGCTCGAATCGGCAGCTGATGTTTTGGATCAGAAAAACAAACGGTAATTTTTTGATGGTTTTCAGATGGTTTGGGCATTCAATTTGCTGTTGGTTTTCTGATTGTCGCGGGCTGTGCTCGAACCGGCATTTCTATACTACTGTCACATATCCCAAAAATATATTTCTTGCCACCAGTGGAATTTGTGTAGAATTTTGAGAGAGATAATTTGTCTGCAATACCAATGTTGTGTTATTCTTTACAATGCATTCTGCATAGTTAACTGAATATTTGTAAGTGTGCTTTTTCTCATTTCTGCTGCATGTTCGACCTTCCTGATGTTATATAAGTTTATCTACTCGCTTGGTTTTTTTACCCACTTCCTGCACTGCGATTAGTTGCAGTATGAGTATACCCATAAGCTTGATACGATTAACAGTAGTCATTCGCTCACTGTTTTAAAGGTTTAACAGTGACTGTTCTTGTATAGATATAGGCTATTCACGGCTAAGTGAGCACTTTTTAAGGCGGTTCTAAATTTTTCCTATCAATTAATTTCAACCTTTCCGCTACTTTTTAATGTAGACATTCCAATATGACTAATTAATACGGTGTATGCATTTCATCATTCTCAAAAGTTGACGTCTGAGACTGCAAAAATGTCTATTTATTAGAGGTTATTGCCTTTTGGGTGGGCCTCAAAAAGTGCTCACTTTACCGTGGACAGTCTATAATTATTTTAGCCATATATCCCTCAATTGCCGTAACCGGTTATAGTCGTTCCCACTATGGAGTTTCTAATGCAGGGGACCGATGAATTGAAATGTACTCGGAGAATGACTAAGCTATTTCTGCAGACTCCAGAATCAGAGTTTTATACCTATATTTTAATTATTACCGAGAAGTAGTTAAACATTTACACACGAAACATAGAGAAAAAGAAACCATTAGACATATTTATGTAGCTTTACTCTGAAGCAAACATGCAATAACAAGACAAACGCTGAGAGATGCTAGACCAAAGAAAAAGTGGTATAGGTGCAAGCCTACTATAAAATACATACACAAGAATATCTCTACAATGCTACTATTTGTTTTAAAGAGCTGTTTTAAGCTAAAACAGGAGACTGATTTTTAATACAACTATGGGCCTTTTAAAACATTTCGTTAGCTTCCTCGAACATCAAACAATAAGAATGTATATGTATATAAAGTCGTGAATACAAATCAATGTTTGAAAGTATGTTGAAAAGATATTTGCAGTTATGTGTCTTCGTTGGACGGAAATGTAAACAAGGTACGAGAGGTCTTCTATGCAAATCGATAATTATAATATAAAACCGCATACGATCAACGAAGAGCACCGTGATTTTTATTTTCCATAAAAGGAAAGCGGTAATTTACAAAGTTTCAGCTCAAAATTATCGAAATTGTAACTACATAGCTAAAAATAACGCCTGTTCCTGATAACATGCGTCCAATGCAAACAAACCATTAACCAGTCGCTGCCGCAAGGAGCATTGCTAGTAGTCTTGCATCAGGAAAATGCCTCCGTGTCACGTATTATTCTCTAGCGTATTTGGTGAACTGCAAGTATATTGTTAGGGAACTCCACTGAGAGAAAATTGAACAAAATATTTGTTTATATAGGGCCAAATACATATTTATTTGCCCTGACAAAATGTATTGTTGAGCAAACAAAATTTAAAAAGCAACAAAATTATTTCTGTTCGTCTAACAAAATATGTGTTCGAATAAACAAAATCTCTGTGATGGGCAAAAAAAAATTAGACTGTGAACTAAATATTTTGTTGAATGAAATGTATATATTTGTCTGGCTAATAATTTCACTGCCTTCATTCTAAAATACAGCTTGAGAGTTTGTTTGTATTATTTGTGACAATTAGGATAATAACCGTGTTTGTTAGTGCATCTATTTATGCTTAACAATCGTATAAACACATCAATAAAACAATCCAACAAGAAACTGACAAGTAAAGCTGTAAAAATGGAAATATTTGTTTGCACACGTTGCCCAGTATTTGCAGTAAAGGCTTTCCGTCGTTATCAGTTGTCACATTAGCTGAGATTACTTAGGCGTAGCGCTCAGACGTGCGTGCTCCAAGTTCGAAACTCGGTCGGCCTTGTGAAATTTGTTTATATCGGCTGAAACTGTTTAGCGTACGTGTGGCCGAACAAACCTTTAGTTGCACCAGCCAAATCTTACAGTTTCTGGTTTCAGCATCAAAATATTTCATTGCCCCTTTACAAATAATTTGGTTGCAACAAACAAACCAACCTTGTTTGATTCAACAAAATCTTTTTCTCGGTGTCTATGAGTAACAACGTGCAAGATTTCTATTGTCTGTTCCACGCAAGTGGAGTAGATTTTGACAGTTCTAGAAAAGTAGCACTGCCACAATGTATCCTTCCACCGCAGCTGCTTTGTCATTGAAGAAAATTACGTTTGAGTCCAATGCATACTTGCATTTTCCTCCTTCCTCGTGTTCCATGTAATGGCAGCCCCTGAAAATCTGAAGGTAGCTAACTTCCGTCCAATAATTAATGTAGGATATTACAGCTAGGTCGGCATTCCAACTTGTTTTATTTTTGTAAGGACGGAGTTAAATTTGTTGAGGTTCTGTTGATTTATTTCGAGGGACAAAGGAAACTATGAAAAAAAGGGAGGGGGGGGGAGCCTTTAGTTTTACATCTTTCGTGAGATGAAATTTTGATGGTCTTACGAGTGTGTGGCATTTTAGGTTGCATATTGTTCGGATGGAGCAATGGAAAATTTCGCTCGTATGGAAATAACATTTAAATTATTTCACTTCGAAAATTTTAACTTTAATGAAAAAAAAAAAAAAAAACGCAATACATACGTCACTGTTCGTATTTGTACAGATGTAGCAATATATACACGTACACACTTTGACCGAAGTTAACCTTACACTCGAATTTACGATATAGGCAAATAAACAAATATTATTCACTCACTACAAGTTTGAAAAATGCGCCTTTTTCAGGCCATGTGCATTTCAATAATTGTGTTAGCGATTTGCAAAAAAAAAATTATAAAACACGTAAACTTACTGTTTGTAAAATTTGCAAACCTCTTGAATACTTTTTTTAGTGGCAATCCTTGCGAGTTTACTTCACTAAAACCACATTTGTTCGTCACTAGCATTGAATAATTAATTTGCAGAATCATTCAGAAAAATCAACACTGCGAACTTTTCCTGATACAAACAAACTTAAACTTAGATACGTAAATTATATTCGTATCACTTCATTGTGGAAGGCGGTAAGGAAAATGGCGGAAGGGACGCAGTTAACACGTGCCGATAATATTACATTTCACTCAAGAAAACACCTAACGGTACCTACAACCATCTATTCTTAAAAAATAATTAACTACCGATTAAATATTCCGACAACACCAACATGATACTCGTATAATAAACACGATGAGAATAAAGCATGCGTCAACGGCCGTTCACCGGGCTGGAAACTGGAAACATAAACATGGCTTGCCATTGGCTGGAAACGTTTACTGTTCGTACATGTCGACATACTCTGTCATAAATGCTAAACATGTTTTTAAAGTCCAGTCACTTATAGCCAAGAAAATGTAATAAATGTCGTAAGTATAAGATTTTAAATAAAAACATTTAGTTCCGAGTACTATTTTCTTCCAAAGCCATCATAAAAACAGCCAACTTAACAACACGGATCCCGCAGAAGTTCATCAGCTGATACAATACTGTACGAACGAGAGCATTTTCTGTTTACATAGAGTGTAGGTTGGTCACATTGTCCGTCAGATTTTACCCCACTTATATGAAATGGACGTTAGTGTCTGGTATAGGTTGTTCAAGATAAAGTGAGCACTTTTAAAGGCCCTTATAAATATTTCCTTTTATCAAATTTCCATCTTCCTACTGCATTTTAATACGAACATTGCAATGTGACCAATAAACACTGTGTATGCATTTCACCACCATCAAAATTTAATGCGTAAGGCTGTAATAAGATATATTTATTAGCGGTTAATGCCTGTTGCAAGGGCCTTAAAAAGTGCTCACTTTATCGTGAAGAGCCTATACTAGAGTTTTTGTTACTTGTTTCGGCAACACTGGTTGCGCGATGAGCCAACAGTTCACGGCCCTTCAGTTTGATAAGCTTTGATCCCGAGAATGTGATCATGGGAAGGAATTGGAGAGAGGGATGACTCGGCGAGTTTGCTCTTCTTTAACACTCGACCAATATCATTGAATATAGATGCAAAGATCCAGTCACCCGCCTTGAGGTCCAAGGTCGCTGCTCATTCCGTTCTTACATTCAGGTTAAATGATAGCGAATATTCACTGTGTGTTTTTCAAGAACCCAGACGCATATGTTCTAATACATGATCGGCACTAAGCAGTGGCGTCTACAACTTAGAAGTATGCCCGTCCTCCCCATTAGAGGCAGCAAGCATTTAGGCATTATTCTCTCATAAATGTAGTTTTGATGAGGTTCAAAACATACCGAATAAAAGATGCAGATAGTTCTACAACCCAGAAACTGAGATACATATAAATCAATATTATAAATAGATTATAACCTTCTTTTGAAATCATAGAGGCCACGGTGGCTGAGCGATTAGCATGCTCGCCCCCCTCCCCCCACCAAGGCGAAACGGGTTCAATCCCCGGCCTGGTCACCGGGCCTTCGCAAGTGGGAATCGTGCCGGACGATGCCGTTGGTCGGCGGGTCTTCTCCTTCATTCCGGCGATGCTCCATATTGACTTCAATCACCCTCATCGGCTCTCAAGATCTCGCTGTTAAGAGCCACCCAAATATCTTCACTGACTCGCTCACTTTAGAGATTGTATACAATATATCAACGCATCTCGTGGGAAATAAACATTTTGGGTTCTGATTCACTCTCTCATTATGGCGCCCTTTACTGGATATCGGGAGGGTCAATGTATACCCCCCCCCCCCCACAGGTCATTCCTAGTTGTTAGGCCACTGGCACGGCACCCAGAGGCGAGCAAGTTATGTGTGGTATTCAGCCCTGAAATCGTTTGCCTATGTCGTTTCCTTTTCCAAGATACGCCCTGTCTAGCAATCGTCACTGGCTAATACGTTTTTGGTTAAAGTGTGGGTTCCTAAGACTCCTAGAACTACGAAAACTAGCATATTTTAAAATCTTGGTTGTGTTGTCGTTGGTAGGCATTACCATGATGTATATTGACATAAATAACAAGAAAAATGCAATAAAATCTCCTAGTCCCATACAGTATTTATTTATTTTACATGCTCCATCAAGAACACAGCACTCAGCTTGTAACTCAGACAAAAATGAAGGCCAATATCTATCATACACAGAATAGTATTCAAAGATAAGCCAAACAATAAATAAAACATTATTTTTTTCGTGTACCTATGAATAATCTTCAATTGGTCAACAAGAATCAACGAGGAGCTCAACACAACAGATTTGACGGGTCAATCGGGGTGGATCTGAGTTGTTAAGCTATATTTGTGGGAATCTGTGATTCCGGATCAAAGTGTATGTGACACGAGGCGAATTCGTTCGTTACTTGTTAGTGTGTCTGGTAGCTAGCGGGTGTGAGAGTTGAGGACGGCGATTTTTAATATTACCCGGAAAAAATATTTTCAGCATTTTACAGTACTGAATTTTCATAATATAGTTTAAAATACAGTTTTATTATCCTCGTGTCAGAAACATGCATATTTACATAGTAACAAAAATTGAATAATATTGGATCAAACCTTGGCCACTTCGAATGCGTTTTCCGAGGCCTGATGTAGGTCATCTTGGGTGCAGGAGACTGGATACAGTCAACACTGGAGCTTGTGTTGAACAGTCTTGTCTTCTCCACAAGTGCGACACTTGATTCTGTCGTCCTTGTTCTTGCCAGGTTAACCTTGGATCCGCCCACTCCTGATCTCAGCCTATTCAGGCACTTCCATGTCAGCCATCCCTCGTCGCGGCCAGGTGGTAAAGTTTCAGACACTCTTTCCCGCAAATTGTAATCTGGCTTTTTCAGTTGTGGTTGTAATTTCCTTTGATGTCCTTCGGAAACTCTTCTTGGACTTCAGTCTGTGCATGTGCGGTTCATGGTCCGGTTTCTTCCTTTCCTTGTTTCCTGCTACTTCTCTTCGAACTGAAGGATGGTGCTAGAAATGCGAGATGGTAAAGCAATTCGACTGGAGCGGATTTTAAACAGCCTGTTATGTTTCTGCAGGTGTCGTTGAGAGCTACGTCATTTGATGTGTAATGCGGAGCCAAGCGCAGCTTAATAATTGGACTAAAAATCGAGTAAATTTCTCATTTTCGAGCAACTTTTTCAAATCTCCTGGAGGCATCATTTACCTCGTCAATTTTGTTCTCAAAATCAAGCAAATTTAAGGCCAAAATCACCCTAATTTAATCCAAATATATACTATCTAAATCAAGCAAATTAAAAACAAAACATGCTGAGCAGGGTCCTTTTCCAGTCAAATAAGCTAAATTTAATCAAAAATCTGCAAGCCAAATCAATAAGTCAAAAAAAATATCACAAATTTTGATGAAATCGTTAAGAGAACTTTAAATCATGTATAAATTTTCCATTTTTAATATCTTTTAAGTCTCTATATGCTATAAAATCTTCCTTCTCATTTATTAGTTTC
Source organism: Dryococelus australis (assembly GCA_029891345.1). NCBI lineage: Eukaryota > Metazoa > Arthropoda > Insecta > Phasmatodea > Phasmatidae > Dryococelus > Dryococelus australis. Next base: position 72,107,815 of record CM057007.1, on the reverse strand, counting down.
GAACTATTTTTATCCAATATTTTTCCACGTCGATCTGATAATGTAATTTTGTACTTACCTTCAAGAATACAATTAATTTTCTTACCAAAATTAGATTCATAAATTTGAAAATCTGTAGCAGTGTACCATTAATTTTGTTCGAGATCTTGTAGTTTAGTGAATTCAAACGAATGGTTCAACTTGAGAAGCGATTCTATTTTTGATTTATAAAGAGAAAATCTTTTTAAGAAGAAGAAAAAAAATTGTGCTGAAATTTTATCAAAATATGATAATTTAGCTTGCAAATTGGGCTTTAAAAAGTCTGCTCACGGCGACTTGAATCACGAAATTTGTTCGATTTTGGCCTTTAATTTGCTTGATTTTGAGCTGCAAATTGAAAGATTCTCCAGGAGATGAGAAATTGATTAGATTTTGGCTTTAAATTGCTAGAGTTTTATCAAATTTAGTGCGCTGCGCTAATATCCGCATTATATATCTACTTACGTCCACCTGTTGGCATGAGTTGAATTACGCCACAAAGGACAGCCATACTCTGCAGCCGAATAACACAACACTAAGGCAGAAGTTCGGATGGCTTTAGGTTGGCTACCCCACTGTGATCCGGCCAGTAAAATATCTACATACCTCATGGCATTTATTCCTATAACAACAAACATATTATTATTATTATAGGCTGGAAATGTTTGGTGGGTTTAATGAATTCGTTCATTAATTCAAGTAGAGACCTTCGTAGGTGGTGATTGGGCCAGCATTTTGTGTCGTGTTTATTATTATAGGCTGTTTACAGTACAATGAGCACTTTTGAAAGCCCTGCTTAGGATCTACTTGTGTGCACGTTGTGTATTATTTCGCCTTATGTAAAATTAACATTGCCATGGGCCTCATCACTTTATTCATGTGTGGGTCAAGCAAAACTGTGAAATTATTATATAAGTAAATATTTTACAAATCTGCTCATTTTTTTACGTCGATGCATTAAAAAAAAACTAAATAAATAATTTAAGTTATCACAAATTGTTACCTAACACTTTTTGTTCGACGTTAAGATTTGGAACTACTTCCCATCCATCGTTACCAGCTTTACTGGACGCATGTCACTCAGCGCGCCCGTTAAAATATATGCAGACTGGAAGAGTGACTTTTTTTGCTAAGTTGATTTCAAAAATGTTCACTTTATCGTGAACAGCCTTTAGTTGAGGGTGCACTGGATAGTGAAGCTGTAAGGAAGGGGCTGAAGCCCTCCCCCAGACATGGATCCGTTATTGCCGGCGTGTCTGGGCCAACACAGGAGTCATGTGTCAAGACACTCGCGCTTATCTCGTGCGCGGAGTACTGGACAGTGGCCATGTGACGACGGGGTATCCCTGACAGGACTCTTGACGATGGACGTCAGCGGGGGCGAGGTTGTGCTCTGACCTCGCCCCCTCTGAGGCCGCACTATCAGAGACAGCTTCCCGCGAGGCGTATCGCCATCGCTCCTTGCACCAGTTACGTAAAACATCCGAACCACCGCATACTTACAGGCAGCGAGCGCCTTCTCGTACCGCGAGCTCGAGCGGCACACGCCAGCAAAATGGCGTCAGTGTCCAGCAACTTGTAGGAACGGCGTCCATCATTCTGCACGTGTCATCTACTTGGCAGCCGGCGTGACACTACCAGTGGGGAATCTTCCGCAACACGCACTAGCCGCTCAAATGCAAGACCTTTCCCAGGGTATTGCGCACCCGATGAGAGAATAGGTACACCCAGGTTAAAAAAATTTGGTTTGTTTGTGTTGGGGACACAGCCGTTTGTGTTGCGTGAATACGTCTACGCTGGCGCGCTCTAACGGCTTGATATGTAACGGCTGTAAAAACGCGCATATGAGCATATATCTGGGTGACATTTATAGCATGCAAATACTATGTTTAATGCTAATTTGAATGCATAATAATTATCTATTTATGAATTTTGTTTGACACCTACTTTTTTAACTTGCATTTCACACGAGATATTTCATTTAATTTTAATCTTACACTGTCATTGTTTTTCACTTTATATTTAATTATGCATGATTTCAGATATGAATTTGTTTACGTTTATAGACGGCTAGGGTCCGTCGTCAATGGCAACGAGAGTTTGTTGATTATTTTATGAAGTAGCCGCCTCGTGATTGGCCAGGTGAAGGCGTCACCTTAAGGTTAGGGCTCACCCAGTTAGCCATGTTGATTTTTCTTCGTAACTTTAGGCGGAGGATGACGTGTGTCACGCGTCCTGCAGGGAGTTTTCTAACGTAGTATCATTACGGTATAGGCTGTTCACGGTAAAGTGAGCACTTCTTAAGGCCCTGCTGAATTTCTCTTTTCGTTAGATTTCTGTCCTCCTGTCATTTTTTATTGTGAACATTGCCATCAGACTAACAAACACAGTGTATACATTTCACCACTAACAAACACAGTGTATACATTTCACCACTAACAAACACAATGTATACATTTCACCACTAACAAATACAGTGTATACATTTCACCACTAACAAACACAGTGTATACATTTCACCACTAACAAACACAGTGTATACATTTCACCACTAACAAACACAGTGTATACATTTCACCACTAACAAACACAGTGTATACATTTCACCGCTAACAAACACAGTGTATACATTTCACCGCTAACAAACACAGTGTATACATTTCACCACTAACAAACACAGTGTATACATTTCACCACTAACAAACACAGTGTATACATTTCACCACTAACAAAAATTAGTCTGGAGCTGCAATAAAATAGATTTATTAGTCGTTAATGCCTGTCGAAAGGGCCTTAAAAAGTGCTCACTTTACCGTGAACAGCCTATACCCTAATTATACGGCTGACGATTTGACATCACAGACGAGCGGGAGAAGACTGGCACCATCCGAGAAGAAAAGAAGAGGACCTGTTTGCGGTCGTTATTGAGATTAGCTGGTCTTCCGCGAGTTGCGTGTGATACATGTTACAGACTGTAATACCGCGTACCCTGGTCTGATAACCTGAAGCTAGGGAAGACAGCTGCCATCGAGCGGAGAGAGAGGCCAGAGTTGCCTAACATACCCTACTAAATCCTGCAGACAGCTGAGGTGATGTGACGAGATTTCTGCAGTCGACGACGATTTACGTAAGATGAGTTTAAAGAAGTCTGCAAATTAAACTTGACTTTAGTATCGCATCTGACGCCATCTTGCCATCGTTATTGCATTTGCGATTTAAATTTTTTAACCTACAGAATCCCAAATTAGGCTAGTGTGAGCAACCTCTTGGCAATCACAAGGCGACATAACAATCGTTGCGGCCACTTATGTGGAATTATTTAGGAGTAAGAATTTCATTAGTTCACGCAGTATTGCAAGTAATTATTAATAATAAGATTATATGATGGAAAATATATCTTTTTTTTTTGTTTTCACCAATTATTTACAATAAAATTACGTGAATGTATTTTATGCTAGTCATATCATTCCAAGTTAGTAGTTTCTTGTTATTTCAGACTTCTCTAGTAAAATTGCAAATATGTTTCCTGTTTTGCTTTTTCCTTAGTATATTCCTGTGGTATGGCCAGGTGTTTGGTAAGTGTTCTCAGGTGAGATTGAGTGTGATATTTCGGGTAATTGCGTCTGATATAATTTCGATTTGTTCTAACATTATTAAGGAACCTTCATTTTATTTAATCTTCTACACAAGGCTAATTATTTTTTTTTTTTTTACTGCTGACATATGCTTAAAAGTAACTTGTTTTCAGTCTGCCTCTTCTCTGACGAAGTACGAGTCTCACACCAATACTATTTTAATAATTTTTTGGCAACCCAGAATCTATGTGGTGTAACCTCACATATTACAAGTACACAAAAATTTACATTATTATGGGTAGAAGCACTACAGATATATTTTGTATTTACGTTCCCGGCACCTCTTCACTCGATCATATGGGGTTTTATGGGTATCACTGGATTGCTTTTGCGATGCGCTCTCCAACCGTATACGATTTATGTATTTCGGCTTAACTTTTTGACGAGTATGGGCCGCAGTTGTGCTAAGTTTTCTCAATTTTTTACATTAAACTCATACAATTTCACCATAACCACATCACACAAATGTTTTCACAGACACGCAATCGATTGATGTCGATGAGAGCTGCCGATTGAAAGTTAAAGGAGCGCCGTAGCTTCTCCTGGTCAAAAGTTTTACTACGCGGAAGTTGTGAGACGCGGCGAAACGAACTCAAAATTGCACCCAGCCCCCTTCCCCCCTTCCACGCGTAAGGTTTCACAGTCCTCACTCAACGTATCATATTCTTTGATCCTTTGGCAATCGAGTGGTGTAATTGAATTTATAATAAAGATTATAGATTAGGAGCTGCAATGCCAAACTCTATTTCCCGATTATTTTGTTATCGTCGGATTTTCTGGATTGCCTCCTCCCACTACGGTTGCAAATTTTAAGACCTATTCTCGTCAGAAACCGTCACGAAATTTCTCCTCCCTGACTTAACCACTCTCAACTACCCTAATACATTAAATACTAATAGCGGATAGCTCTACATGAACAAAACCAACAAGATTGGGGGGGAAAAATCAGCGGGCAAGATGTGTGACTACAATAGACGGATCTTTGGTATGAATCTTTTAATTAAAACCTAATAATTATTATTTGCTGACATGCAGATCTACTTTACATATACATTTGACGCGTGCAGATTTTGGTCATTTCTATTCGCTGACATGTTCTAACGAATAACTTAACAATGAGAAAATGAAGTCAAATCCCACGGCCAATCATTAAGAGAACATGGGGTAGAGTTTGCACGAAAGCTGCGCAGTAAAATTCTCCGTGAGCTGCTCTCGTTCCTACACAGCTGTAAAGCCTACAGTATAAGAGCTCTGATAATGCTAGTATAATCTATTTGCAGCCTCGTTAAGCTCTTTGAATGGAACATTTGAAAAATCACCTCATGTATGACATGTGTGTTTGTTTACTAAATATGCCATGTACCACAAGCGTTAGTGTGTTGGTAATACCTAGTAAGAAATACTTCTATAGGCTGTTCACGGTAAAATGAGCACTTTTGAAAACCCTGCTTAAGATCTACTTGTATGCACGCAGAGCTTTGTTTCGCCGTATGTAAAATGAACATTACAGTGAGCGTCATCATTTTATTCATGCGTCGGTCAAGTGAAACTAAGAAATTATTAAAAACCAAGTATTTTAAAATCTGATCATGTTTACACTTGATGCTTTAAAATAAACAGAAAGCGAAAGAAATACTTTAACTTATCACAAATGGTTACCTAACACTTTTTATTCGAAGTTATGATACGGAACTACTTTCCCTCCATCGTTACCAGCTTTACTGGGCGCATGTCACTCAGTGCGCCCGTTAAAATATAAGCAAGCAGAGGCATTGACCTTTTTTCTAAGGTTGATTCAAAAAGGGCTCACTTTATCGTGAACAGCCTTTAACTGTAAATATTATTAAACTGTGTGCGCGCGAATGCGGCGCGTTGTCCATTTCGTACGATTTTCTATCATTGGTTAGTCTGTGTTAGCATGAGGCGGAAGAATAGCCTGCAGTATACAGCATGATTTTCAATCATTGGTTAGTCTGTGTTAGCATGAGGCGGAAGAATAGCCTGCAGTATACAGCATGATTTTCAAACAGACCGAAAAACTTCGGGAAGAAATTCGTCATGACAAAGTAAAATTAAAACATATGTGGCGCTTTATACCTAAACCGAATATTAAGGGACATATGAGCCCTTAAAAAACGAGATTTTAAGCTGTATTTGTGCAAAATATCGGCTCTTACGTTGAAGGTCCCGATAACATAGGCCTACAATAATGTCCCGAGAGTTGTCATTGTATTTTACTTCGTTACCGATATTTTGCGCAAATACGGTTCAAAACCTGGTGTTTCAAGGGCTCATGCCTCCCTTAATATTCGGTGTAGGTATAAAGTGTCACGTATGTTTTCTTTTTACTTTTTCATAAAGAATCACCTCCCGAAGTTTGTCGGTCTTATTGCGAATCTTCCCGTATATATGGCAGGGCTTCAGGAAAGTTGGAAATATCCGTAAATTGAACATTCACTACTTTTAACTAGTTACACAATACAATAAAGTTAGCCTTACAAAATGAAATTAAGTCTGCCCCCCTTAACCTCTCCCCCCCCCCTCTTCCACGATCAGCCAGCCCTTTTAGTAAAGAGCAGGCTGCAGGTTTTTTTTTGTAACACCGAATGTAATCACATCTCACGTCATTTTTTGAAACAAGTTAACTTGAGAATTGTTTTGTCAATTCTTGTGAGCCAGTGTTGGCACTCCTGTGCAGAAGAAGGAAATTATTCTACTCCATCTTTAATCTATTACGCCAATACAGTACGATGGTATCACAACCTTCGTATCATTGTGAATGCATTACTGAGTCTGTTGGTTTGTATTGACGACACGGAAAACTTTCTCGAAAATATGTACGATGAATTTGTCCGGTATTTATCTGTAGTGTCTTCAATCATGCAACAGGTTGAGGGGGGGGGGGGGGTTGCAAACTTTGTTATGAAAAACAAACGACTGTGATTCGATAAAAGTAAGCATTACATGTCTGTTATTGACTTAGTGCATGTTTGCACCAAACTTTACAATTTTGAGTCTTTAAAACACTGTTGAAACATTATACATGAAATGGAAGTAGTATTTTTTTGGCTTTTAAGTATTTCAATTAAAATTATCTGCCTTTTGGTATATTAAGTAACCTATGTAAATAAAAACACACATTTGACGATAAATTAAATGACAGCTTGTACAAAATGCCGCGGTATTGTCATATGGGGCTGTGCTACCATGAAATGTTAAAACAAGTTTTTCGGAAAGAATTCATATATGACTACGTGTATAGCACAAGAGGGCTAAACTCCGCCAAACCACTTCACATCAGTTAATCAACATCTTGGCATCACAACACGCCGTAGAACAAAATAGCCAAAGGTCTCTCCCTATGTATGTAGAGTACATATTTTGTGCAAATAAACTCTGACGCGAACCCCACCTTTGTTTATTTTATCGAATAAAAATCAAACGCGACATTATTTATTAATTCCAGTGGAAGCACAGTTGCTTAGTGATGCTGCGAAACTAGTAAATAAGAAAGAAATTGGTATATTCTCCACTTGCTCACACGTCAAACACACACACACACCTACACACCTACACACTTTCTCTTGAAACCAAATAAAGGCAAGAGAAAACAGGCCACCTTTACAGAAATAGGGGAAAAATTTCCCAGTAACGAAATTAAGATAATACCCTTCATGCTCTGAACAGTGCAGCATATTTATATTTCCGAATCGAAACAATATTCCGACGCGGGAAAAACCTTAGTAGTGTAAGTTGTCATCTTGAACCTTTTGAGGAAACATCTATGTTTACAAATCAAAGACCTAACCATAAAAAAAAAGATCTTGAGGTTCCGTCCTTACGCCCCTCACCGAAACAAATTAGTCGGAAGTCCCCCCCCCTCCCCCTCGACCTAACCCATTCAGGCATCCTCGTGGTGTCAGCCATTGTAGCAACCATGTTGGATGTTAGTGGCATTGACCTTTGCCCCATGAACATGATTGACCATGAGAACGAAAACTCAAGAACAATACATAAAAGTAAACGTGCATATGAAATCGCCGACTGCTGCCATCATATTGGATGTAGGTAAACTTAAACTATACTCCATGACCTTTAATGGCCTTCAACACCGGCAATTTACAAGAAATTCATTTAAAAATTCCGAAAATATCCCAAAATTATTTTAAAAAATTATTACAAATTTGTAATAAAAAACTTATGTAAAAAAATATTTCCGTAGGTCTCCTCCACCATACCCAGCAAACAACTGACTCCCTCGACCGCACTCCACTCTACAATACTCATTCTATATGACACCATTTTGTATTTTTTTTGTTTGTCATTTGTTTATCTTACATTGCTGGAGGCTACCATTTTGGATATATAGGCTGTTCACGGGAAAGTGAGCACTTTTGAAGGCCCTTCTAAATTCTTCCTTTCATCCAATTTGCATCTCCCTGCTGCTTTTTAATATAAACATTGCAACGTGACCAATAAACACAGTGTATACATTTCACCACCCTCAAAATTTAATGCCTGAGGCTGCAATATTATATATTTATTATTGGTAAATGACTGTTGGGAGGGCCTTAAAAAGTGCTCACTTTATCGTGAACAGCCAATAACATGTTGTATTCACCCAAGTAGGCCTTGTTTATTAATTCACCCACCAGGCAGCAGCCATAATTGTTTTTTTTTTTATGTCTTGGTTGTGCTGGCAGTACTCTCCATATTAGATTCTATTTTCATCACATATGTAAAGTTAATTACTCTGTTATGCCACCTGCTATCGGCTTGTACTGATTGGTAACATTGACCATTTCTTCAAAGTACTTAGTCTGTCATATTTAATTTTTGGTTTATATTCGTAAATGTATGTATCTTTATTTTAAATGATTTTTATATATCAAGCAGAGAGTTTTTTTTGTAAAATAAATAAAACTGGGCATATTTTATATATTTTTTATTTGCAAAATGGTACATACAAACAGTTCTTTGCGATGATTTTCGAAGACAAGACGAGATCTTCATGTTATTACGTAAGTGGATATAGCCCACTTGTTCTCAGTTCTAGACGATGTACCGAACAGCCAAACAATCAGATGGTTCTGCCAGTGGTACGACAGCTGCTGGGAAGCTGTCCATGGAGTATTCAGTTGTTGCGCTGGCTTGCTGGCAATTCAGGAAGGTGTCCACATACGTATTGGCTACCAGCATCGCAAGCTCAATCGTTACTTTGTCCGAGACAACCTCCATCGCCATATTTGTGAAGATGCAACTTGAGACTGCATTGCCCGAATTTCGATATGCTGTAACTCACGCCTGTACTTCCTATTATATAGAGGACAGTCCTTTACCATCGTCAGAAATCCATATTTCTCTTTCCAGCACATCGCACACGTGTCTTTTAATTCTGCAATTAATTCCATTTTCGAAAACAAAATAGTATTAACAATCGAATATTTTTTTACATGGTCCTGGCTGGAATGCACAGTCAAATTATACTTAAAACATTTGTTTTACATTTTTTAATTAAAAATATATTTCATAGACAAAGTATTTACTTAGTTACTTAAATCTTTATATACATTATTCTTGAATTCATAAATAAATATAATCTTCACATTGGTATGTAGAGCGATAGGCTACCCGTGCGTACTCTAGGAGCAAAAAACAACATGGCTCGATAAACAAATGGCAAACAAAAAACACAAATGGCGGACAAAATGGCGATCAGAAACAATATGTAGGGCGGGAACAAGATGACGGCCAATCGTCTCCGGACCCCAGCCTCTTGTCCTCGAACAAAGGTAATCATACTATTAATATGGCTACCAGAAACAGCATACTCACTTGAAGGGCTAGTGGTCTTAAACGCCGACGATCTTCGTGTATATTCGACAATACCGAGTCGAAGGCTTCCGAGCACCCCTGAGTCGAGCCGAAGACTGCCGAGATCGTCCGAGTCGAGCCGAATACCTCCCAACCGCACAAGCCGCACAAGTCGCAGATCCGCCATTTTAAAATACACTGTGCCAAACTCCACATAACACCACTACTCACTCAGCGTGGCGCAGTGGCTAGCGCGCTCGCCTCCCGCCATGGCAATCCGGGTTCGATCCCCGGCGAGTTCGCTACCAGATTTTCGCATGTGGAAATCGTGCTGGACGATGCCGCTTGCCGGCGGATTTTCTCGGGGTACTCCCGTTTCCCCCGCCCTTACATGCCAGCGCCGCTCCATCCTAGGGTCTCATGTCACGTTCAGGGACGACGGGCATCTACTGGTCCCGGCTGGAAAGCCCGTCACTCGGAGGGTGTTGCCTCGCCCTGAGTTCACCCCCCTCCCCCCCCCCCCCCCCCCGCGAATTCATTTATTAGTGTGACCTACAAAACCCTAACATGACCAAGCCGCAGTTGTTAATTCATTGGCAGTCGCATTATTGAGAAGCATTATTGTCTCTGAACTGGGGTGTTTTATTACTTTCTCTATATATTTCTCCGTGCATCTTACTGGACCAGAGTCGAAAAAGGCGTAGTCACAGAGAACTAAACAATACAGAGGTGAACGAGCCGCTTATACCAAGAATTCCTGCAACACACGCTAGCAAAATGGCGCCAATGGCCATCCAATAGGACACTTTACGCACAATGCAAGAGCCAGACATACACGAAGTCCGTTCCCATAGCCTCGCGCAGCCAATCAGAGAATGGGTACGCCGACATCAAAGGAACTGCCATGCAGTTTTGCCTCTGTGTGCTTATCTACTGTGTGACGTGGCAAAACAGCCGTAGCTTTGTAATAACAGCAACATTAGAATACACATACATAAAATTATAACCTGCCTCCAAATGGATACGTGAAACTCACGTATAGGCTGTTCACGGTAAAATGAGCACTTTTGGAAGCCCTGCTTAAGATCTACTTGTATGCACATTACTTATTCTTCCGCCTTATGTAAGATTAACACTGTCATGAACCTCATAACTTTATTCATGCATCGGTGAAGGGAAACCGTGAAATTATTAGAAGAGTAAATATTTTACAAAGCTGTTAATTTTTACTGTTCGATTTATTAAAAAGAAAACGGAAAGCGAAAGAAATTATTTAATTTATCATAAATGGTTACCTAACACTTTTTATTCAACGTTAAGTAACGGGACTATTTCCCATCCATCATTACCAACTTTACTGGGCGCATGTCACTCGCGCGCCGGTTAAAATATCTGCTGGTAGGAGCAGTGACTTTTTTCTAATGTTGATTTCAAAAGTGCTCACTTTATCGTGAACAGTCTCTATATTGTACAACGTTCATTACTGGCCGGCTCTGTGCCAATATAGTGTTTTTGGTTTCCTATGTAGAATAACGTACAGCACATCCTTGTTCATTTACGTAATTCACACTAGTGGTGGTGACGTAACATTTTTCAAATAACTTTATAAACACTGCTGGCTAAGAGATACTTCTTGGTTTGTGATCTTCAAAGAATGCGGATGTTGTAATGTTTCACTTAAATTCCGGCGGTATGTCATCACGTTGACAGAACATAACATATTAAAATGGCACCAGTATCCAGCCGAAGGCCATAACTGGTCTCAGATACTTGAATTTAAAATAAATTTATAAAATAGTAGAATCATAAAATTTGTCTCGTTATAACATTCAAAAACAAGTTAAATTTTAAAACAGAGTCTTAAAATTATTTTGTTAAAGTTTAAAAGAAAAGATAAGATTTAAAAAAAATGTCAAAAGTTAAAATTCCTCTGCCTCCACCCTTGAACCCTCACCCGGCCATCGTCTCCGGAGACAGAGGGGCCGACTGGTCGTTGTCGTTTTGTGAGGTGTCCGTCGTGTGTTTGATGTCTGTGTCGGTGTCAGTGTAATGTTGTTTGTGTAGGTGTTGTATAGTGTAATGTTGTTTGTGTAGGTGTTGTATACTGCAAGTGCTGTTTCTTCAGTTTATTTGTTCTTGTGTGTATCTGTATTTTTGATGTCTGTGTGGGTCGTTCAAAGTCAGTATACTGAACATTAGTGTTTGTATTGATACGTGATGTATTGTTTGTGAGGACTCAAGAGGAGCATTTAGTAATTTAGTTTCTAAAATTATACTAATAGTAATTATTATTCGTACTCTATCTACTATCTAGATCGGTAGGGTTTCATTGATTAGTGATTACATTTCAATAAGGAAAATGTTTCTAGAAACCACCGCCAGGTGAACGTTACTACAGGAATAGATAGGTTAACAGTTCTGAAGTATTACTACGGTGGGCTTGGAAATGATATCACGTTGACAGCAACCAAAGCGTAAATGTATGTTGTTCACGGCCAATGGAACACTTTTAAAAACCCTGCTTACGATCTGCTTAATTCCTCATTCCGCCACATGTAGGATTATTATTTCAATGGAATTTTGATTTTACTCATGCGGCTGTCAACTGGAAACGTAGAATTGTCAGCACCATAAATTTTACGAATATGCCAAATCATAATTTAATGCGTATGAAGTATAAAAGTGCCTACTTACTTTGCCATAAATATAAACATCCACCAAGGCTTTGGAATGTTTTAGTAAATTCGTTGGCGACGTAACAGAGAGATAGTTTGCCAGAGCGTGCGGCAGTATATTAAGGACAGATTTTTTTTCCAGAGCTTCATTTTGTAAGTTGTCACTATACCGCGAACAAGCAATATACTCCAGTCGTAATTACTTGCAACCCTTCTGAAGCCTGACATGCTAAGTTCTCATTTCTGGGTGTTCCTCCGCCTCGTGGGAACAAAGCTTAACCGATTCTAGAAAACAGAACAAAGACGACATGCATTTCTGCTCACTCAGTTTAACATTATTTCGCACGAGAACTATTTCTTTCTAGAGATCACAAACACGCTTCTTCCTCTCTGTTGTTCTTCATATCAATTACAAATGAAATACAGGGTCGTATTGAATATGTTCGTCATTTAGAGATCAAGGTCCAAAACTAAAAAATAAAAAAATAAAAAAATTATATAATTTATATTTTTATTCAAATTAACACAAACGCGTATTACAATATCGCAGAAAAATACTGACTAACTTATTGAAAACGTTTCCAAAATTTACATAGTAAATATACACTTTTTTTATTATTTTAACGTCACAGCCGATATCCATTATAAACAAAAATATATGATCATATGAATTATAGCAATACTGAATAGTTCAACTAGAATCATATTTAAAAAATAATACTCAAATTTGTATTTAGGTACGGTATAAATTTGACAGCAGAAGTAGTATTTTTACTGCGGGTTTATTATTTCTTCTGAGAAACTAACACTTACAGCAAATTATAAGGGGGGCATATGACCCACTCCATCCCCCCTCCCCAACACGATGGTTCCGTCACCCATGATGGAATATTAAAATGTATAGATAAAAATTAAGTAAAAGTTTAGATTAACTAAAAATAAGATACTGTTATACTATTAACAGAAATATAAAATGCTTACGAAACATAAGAAATGTAGGAAACAAATAAACACGTCATAGAAGGGGTGATTTTTTCAAAAGTTTAGTTAAAAAATTATGAAGTGTACTGCTTTTTGGTTCAGTTCGTATAAGCTATTCACGGTAAAATGAGCACTTTTGAAAGCCCTGCTTAAGATCTACTTGTATGCACATTACGTAGTCTTCCGCCTTATATAAGATTAACATTGTCGTGGGCCTTATAACTTTAATCATGTGTCGGTCAAGTGAATTCGCAAAATTATTAGAAAAGTAAGGATTTTACACATATGCTAATTGTTACACTTCGATTCATTAAAAAAAAAAAACAGAAAGCGAAAGAAATAATATAAGTTATCAGATATGGTTACCTAACACTTTTTATTCGACGTTAAGATACGGGACTACTTCCCATCCATCGTTACCAACTTTGCTGGGCGCTTGTCACTCAGTGCGCCAGTTCGAATATATACAGGAAAGGGGGCAATTACTTTTTTCTAAGTTTGATTTCGAAAGTGCCCACTTTATTGTGAACAGCCTTTAAGGGAAATGGTGCACTAGAGCCGTGTATTTACCTTAATTTTGGTCAAAAGTTGTTTTTCAGAGAATTTTTCAAAATTTTCGGCACGACAAGACGTAAAGAATAATTTCGAACATCTTCCTACATTGATAGATATTCACTACCATTAATTCTATCGGAGCACCGATGGAAGAAAAGAAAGAATATCTTATTTCTCATCTTCCATCAGTGGTCACAAAATAGTAAAGGTAGCGAATATTTAACAATGCAAGAAGTAGTTAAAAATTAATACTTTATGTCTCGTCGTGACAAGAATTACGATAAACCCTCCGGAAGTTATAACGAAAATCGGGTAAACATACGGCTTTCGTGCACCATTGGCTTTAACAACGGTGAACTATAGTGAAGTGTGTTTAGCAGTGCGGGGCTGTTGGAAGGGGGAGAGGGGAAGTGTTGTGTAGGACGGGTGGGGCGGAAAGGGGGGCGGGGCAATAACGAAGCGGGCCCTACTCCGCGCGAGCAGGCGACCTCGCCGAGTGACAGTATAGTCGCGCGCGCCCATCGGCGACACACGACCCTGCAGCTGCCACGTCGCCGGCGTCTGCGCGTCCTACCACGCCGGCGCCATACCTGCAGCGGCGCATATCCCGTGTGCGCAAGGTAAGCCATGCTTGCCCTTTACACGTCCGAACTGTTCGACCTATTGTAGTTTTCGCCTTCACTTTGAATTTGAACACATTGAGAATCCGAGTTCCCCCGTTTCCGACTCGCAACTCCCGTTCTGTGCGCGCATAGTGCTGCCATCCAGTATTCATTTCAACAAACAGGAGCGAACGTGTTACCTTGTCGCGTTCCTGCAGCGGGGTAAGCAGTCGTTCTGTTTGCTTCCTCCAGTCCTACATTTTCCCTTGGAAAGTGGATGAAAGTGTTCGGAAAAACGGCAGTTTTCTTATAATTTGTATAGGCTCTCTACATAATAATCAGTTCAACTATTATTACATTCATTTCGTTTCCGTTTTTATAACATATGTTATGTATTATAGAATGGTAAATACACGTGGAGGGTTTGCAAAGATGGAAGTTGCATTTGTTAGTAGAAATTGAAAATGGAACCACGTCCTAGCACATGCAAATGTTATCTAAAACACTCAAATATGTGGGGATATTATTTCTAGAGGGGGGAGGGGGCGAAAGCACATAAGTCAAAAATTTGTATTGTTGTATTCAACAGTAACTCAAGTACACAGTCAAGCATACGCCACGGCAAAATCACATACGTCAATTTTTATTTTGTATTCCTAGATACACATTTTGGTTATTGGCATCAAAGAAAGTATTGTTTTCTGGTTGCAGGAAAGCATATTAACTCATATCTAGTAAAATTAAGTTTTTTTGACTTACGTGCTTTTTCCCGCTGATCGTAGAAATTGCTTGCCCTGTAAAAACCTGTAAAAAAAAAAAACTCACTACACGGCACTGCACGCCTGCCACACACACACACACACACACACACACACACTCTCTCTCTCTCTCTCTCTCTCTCTCTCTCTTTCTCTCTTTCTCTTCTCTCTCTCTCGCGAGACCAGTTCCTGTCAGGCTATTGTTACGGACAGGTGATTTTCGCGGAAAGATTTTCACGGCCAGTTGTATTCCAAAACAGTTTTGTTGATATATACACGTTCGCGGTTGGACGATTTCAAATGTCACGTGTCTGAAGTGAGTGTCCGCGAATCATGGACGCTCAGAATCGAGGTACTCTATTACAGTAGACCGGGGTCAAATAAGAACATGTCTTCTCGTGTAGACACGCGGCCATTGACACAATGAAGTTGTGGTTTTGGAGGTAAGCTATCGGAAGTCTAGCATGGCCATACAAATTTCCGCGAAATACAGCTGTCCCCAGCTATTGTCCATTCTCCGCACTTTGCCTGAAACCCTGCGAAAATTCGACTTCCAGCCTATTACCAGGGGCCACGGTGGATGAGTGGTTAGCCTGCTCGCCTCCCACCAAGGCGAACCGGGATCAATCTCCGGCCGGGCCACTCGCGGGTTTTCACAAGTAGGAATCGTGCCGGACGATGCCGCTGGTCGGCGGGTTTTCTCAGGGATGTCCTGTTTCCCCCCAACCTTCCATTCCGTCACTGCCCCATTGTCACCTCATTTCACCCTCATCGACTCTCAAGATCACGTTGTTAAGGTCATATTTCCTTTTTTTTATTTGGTTATCTGATAGCGCTTTCGAAGAGTGCCCCTTAATACAATTATTAGTTGTCAACTCATTATAGTTTTCAAAATATAACACACAAAAGTTTCAATTTCCCGAATTCTGCAGCATACTACGCTTTGCTCCTAGATGATTTTTTTTTTCAATCAAATTGTATTTAATGGAATTGTTATGGTGTGCAGAACATATTTATTCAGTATGAGTGCGATTTATAAACAGGTGAGCGAGTATTGGCACTCAGAATTTGTTGAAAATAGAGGTCAGACTTGTATATATATATATATATATATATATATTTTTGTTCATTCAAACGAAACTGTTAACATCCATTTAATAAATAGTTTAAACCATAAACTGTAGGGGAAAAGTTGTTTTTGTTCCTTTCGTAGCTTGTGACACTAATGTAGTATACCACTCTTGGACTCTAATTCAACACTTTCTGAACCTGGCTATAGCACTCGTGTGTCGGAATTTGAGTGTTATATTTTGAAAATTATAATGATTTAACAACTAACAACTGCATTAAGGGAGCACTTTAATAAGAGCCGCCCAACTCAACTCTGGCTATTCCTCTGATCCTCTGCCTCATGCAAATAAGGTTTCAGTCAATTACACCAAAAGTACCGCATTCATGCGCACTCAGTGCAGCGATATTTCGCATAAGAAATATTTCTTACTAAGGACTTGCAACACGTCTGTTTTCTCTCTGGTTTTTTTTTCCTTCGTTTTACTACTATAAATAAAAATTAGGTTATATATATATATATAAGTTAAAGTTCAGCTTATCCAGGAGCAACATGTTTTTATGTTAACATAATTATAAAACGCTTGTTATACACGACATAAAAGGTTTCATTTTAAAAATGTGAAATACCACGAATAGAATATAGACTTCCATTCTCAGCCCGCACTCATAGAGTTTTCCTTTTCTCTTATTGGCCGCTTGCATTCGCGAAACGACATTTTGCCACTCGAATGGCCAATGCGAAGTAATTCTCACAGCGATTCGCAGACAGGCACCTGAGACGCGTGGCAGTTAAACCAGCCACTCGCGAAAGTGGGTCTGAGAGGAGCTGCATTCGCGAAAGCGGAGTGTCCAAACTCGTGGCGACTTCGTGCTCGGTGCTGCATGACTGCAGTTGCCACTAGTGGAGCGGAGCTACTCCCCCCCCCCCCCCTAGACGCAGGAGGCACGTCCAGCTCTCGAGGGATCTTTGCTTCCCTTGTCTATTCCGTTCTGCTGCGATCGATAATATGTCGACTCATTCCTCCGAGGTTGTTATAGGCTATTGACGGTAAATTAGGCACCTTTTAAAGGCCCTCCCAACGGCCATTAGCTCCTAATAAATAGAGTTACCAGACGTCTTTTACCCGGACATGCCCTCTTTTTGAGGCCTTGTAAATTGTCCGGCCGGATTTTACAGAAAAAAATTGAAATGTCCTCTTTTCCAATAAAAGTGAAAGACAGCGAAGCTTTGCTTCTTTGTGGGTTTTTATGTCGATAAACATATAGTGACTCTGCCAAAGAACTTCCTGTACGAATGTAAACTTTTCTGGACAATATTACATATTTGTGTTGTCCTTTATCATCACTCCTATATTTTTCCCTGGCTGTTTTTTTTTTACGTGTCTAAGTTTAGGAGCGCCTAATCTATTCCAAATTTTATAATTATTTTCGAGGAAATAGACACCTATAAGAACGAATAAAATTGTTAAAGAAATCAAATCTAAATATATCTGAACCTGACCTGTCCGAGAGTGATTAGCTGTCGATTAAGAAGTTAGTGTCCAGTGCTTATTTGCAGCTGTTTTTTGTGTGAATACTTTTTATTTGATCGCAAAATATTCTGCAGTGCCTACAAACTAAATTAAATCGACTTTCATATTTGGAGTGATCATGAGTATAATTTTATCTGGTTGCAAAAAATTATTCTGTATAACTTGAAAGCTAATTGGAACCGATTTTTGGATACAATTCTGTGACATTGTAATATGCAAATGACCTGCAACATAATATAATGATTTTGTATGTTTCCATTGTAAAATTATGTCCACTATATTCGTGTCATTTTCCAGCAAGTGTCCTCTTTTCTAATGCCAGTTACCTGAATATATCCTCTTTTTAGTGCCACGTATCTGGTAACCCTGCTTATAAATGCAGCCCCAGGCATAAACTTTTGAGAGTGATAAAATTTGTATGCTCTGTTTATTAGTCTTATGGTGGATAGATAGAAACTGGCTGAAATGAAAAATTTAGCAGGGCCTTAAAAAGTGCTCACTTTACCGTGAATGGCCTATACCACTGGTTCCTACAGCACTTGTGCGATGTTTTTTTTCCGTTGCCGAACACAATATATATATACAATGGAAAATAGCGAAAAAAAAAATTTCAGTCAACACATTTTCCAAAACGATGTAGTGTCCACGTTCTTTCATAATTGCATGATATATGTTAGAATCGGCTTAACACTTTGGAGGGCAACCATTAAGTTTCAGTCTTAGAATGTGAGAATTCTTATTGGTCACAAGAAATGGGAAAGTGAATTAATACTCGCATAACAACTATAAACGGGAGAAAATTTCCGGGCATGTACACAGTTGAAAGCTACAACTTTCCCGCAGTCTCTACGCATATGGGAACCTAAGCCTCGACGTGCTCTTGTTTTTCCACGATCGTTGAAACTGCTCAGCTCGTTAACAGACTTGGCACACATCAACAATTAGGAACATATTTCGCGTAGTTTCATTTAAATTTACGTTACGCTCGTACCCTTGTTCGAACTACGAACTACAGAAAGAAAATACACACATCTTCTATCCTGTACACGCCTGCACGCGTACCCTTGTTCGAACTACGAACTACAGAAAGAAAATACACACATCTTCTATCCTGTACACGCCTGCACGCGTACCCTTGTTCGAACTACGAACTACAGAAAGAAAATACACACATCTTCTATCCTGTACACGCCTGCACGCGCACCCTTGTTCGAACTACGAACTACAGAAGGAAAATACACACATCTTCTATCCTGTACACGCCTGCACGCGTACCCTTGTTCGAACTACGAACTACATAAGGAAAATACACACATCTTCTATCCTGTACACGCCTGCACGCGTACCCTTGTTCGAACTACGAACTACAGAAGGAAAATACACACATCTTCTATCCTGTACACGCCTGCACGGTACCCTTGTTCGAACTACAGAAGGAAAATACACACATCTTCTATCCTGTACACGCCTGCACGCGTACCCTTGTTCGAACTACGAACTACAGAAAGAAAATACACACATCTTCTATCCTGTACACGCCTGCACTAATAAATGCTGTTCCAAGACCCAATGTTTTTCCATCAAGATATGTTATGGTTTTGTGGCACGGCGTCGATGATAACTTTAATACCAAATCATTTTCAAAATATATTATTACTAGTATTTTCTAAGGTAAATATAAGACTATTAACTAAAAATATTCATCGGTACAAATTTTTTTTTGAAGTCACAGCAGTGGCATGTGGCACTTTATTTGATTACAGACGCTTGGTTTATCTGCAGTTATGATTTGATCTCTGGCTATTTTCACTTTAAATATTTTCTCAAAAGTTAAAATTCAAATATAAGCGAATCGTACAGCAAATTTCCAAAAAAATTTATTTACGACATTCTAACAAAATGGCGTTTATTTTGAGTTATACCTTAACATAAGTATCAATTTTGCTCCATTTTCAGATTTGCACGAAAAAATATCTAAGAATCCTATAATTGGTTTGATTCTTTTCTTAAAGGTCATATTTCTGCATTGTAATGTTTTTTGATATGAATATAACGAACTGAGAGAAAATAGAACAAATTATTTGTTTGTATAGGGCCAAATATATATTTAGTTACCCTAAAAATATATATTGTTGAGAAAACAAAATTTGAAAAGCAACAAAATTATTTTTGTTCGTCTAACAAAATATATGTTTGATTAAACAAAATTTCTGTGTTCGACCAAAAAAAAATTATACTGTCAACTAAATATTTTGTTGAATCAACTGTATATATTTGTTTGGCCACTCATTTGAATGCCTTCGTTCGAAAATACAGCTCGAGAGTTTGTTTGTATTTTTTGTGACAATTAGGATAGTAACCGTGTTTATTAGTGCATCTATTAATGCTTAACAATCGTATAAACACATTAATAAAAACAATTCAACAAGAAACTGACAAGTAGAGCTGTAAAACTTGAAATATTTGTTTGCACACGTTGCCCAATATTTGCAGTATATCTGTTAAAAAGCTTTCCGGCGTCCGCAAGTGTCACGCTAGCTGAGACGCCCTGCTCTCATAGCTCAGGGGTAGGGAGGCTGACTTATAGTCGGAGGGCCGCGGGTTCGCGCCCCGGCGCGTCCGACGCGGCAGATGCTCAGCTCGACTGTCGCACTGGGAATTCGTCAACAAGTCGGTCTCACCAGCTTCGTCAACGCAAAAAGTCACAACAACGTCAAATGATGGATTAAAAATAAAAATTACTAAGGCGTAGCGCTCGGACTCGGGTGATCTAGGTTCGAAACTCGGTTGAACTTGTAAGATTTTTTTTTAAATATCGGCCCAAACTGTTTGACGTGCGTGTAGCCAAACGACGAATCTTTAGTCGCGCCAACCAAATCTTACAGTTCGGGGCAACCAAATGAGAACAACAAAATAATTTGGTCTCGGCAACAAAATATTGCATTGCCCCTATACAAACAAATAATTTGGTTGCACCAAACGAATCTTGTTTGATTCAACAAAAC
This sequence comes from Dryococelus australis, assembly GCA_029891345.1. Classification (NCBI taxonomy): domain Eukaryota; kingdom Metazoa; phylum Arthropoda; class Insecta; order Phasmatodea; family Phasmatidae; genus Dryococelus; species Dryococelus australis. Next base: position 72,087,169 of record CM057007.1, on the reverse strand, counting down.
TTTTCTCTTCGGTGCGTGTTTAAAATGAGAGCGACACATGAGATTGGCGACGGCCGTGTGACGTTCGCAGGGCGATGCACTCCAACAGTACAACTTCGCGACCAACACCACGATTACAATATCGCAGTTTCTTCGCACTTTCTCAATCAAACCTTCGAAAAATGAACCATTAGCGAGGCGCTAGGTTGTTTCCTAACTATATCTGCGCGTATTCCAAGCGATTTATACCTCCGTGAACGTAAAGATAACGTCTTTTTTATTCAATCAATCTTTTTGATTGTATTCCATCTACAGATTATATTATTTCATTTATAGTTAATATGAATAATAACCGGGACAAAATAGGTGTGTTCACTGTATGGTAAAATTACCTGACAAGTGTAAGGTAATATTCGCAAACTTGTGGGGGAAACATAGTTTTCCTTACGTATAAAGTGAAACTACCGCACTCTCTGGAGTAAAATTCGCGTAGGCCGACATGGTAGTAAAAACTCCCATATACGTGGATGGGAAAATTACCTCACAGCGTGTGGATATCCTAGTCGATTTGTAATATTTTATAATTGTATAATACTGTATATTTTTACCTTAAAATTGATGTATATTATCTAATACAACAAGCTGTTCAAAACGGCTCTTTATATGTAAGGTAAAATTACCGCACTCTGGAGTAAAATTCACGTACATAGCGGTGAAAAATCCCCTAAATGAATGGGAAAATTACATTACGACGCGTGCACCTCTTTAGGGGTTCTCTCGACAGCTAGGTGGAAAGACGGGTGGAATAAACAATTATGCTATCATGTTGTCGTCGTGGTGTAATGAATAGCGTATCGGCCTGTAGTGATAGAGGTCCATGTTTCGCGCCCAACCACCAGCAAGTGTGAAGGATTTCAGAGCTGGGGTTTAAGTTATTATTCGTCAGAGGATGCATGTAAAAAAAACTTTAACAGAATTAATACCACGTGTGTTTTTAAATATAATTTTATTATGCAATATAGTTAATATTACCTTACTCGTGTGGGATTTTCCCCGTACTTTTGCCACGCACTTTTTCCGTACGATTAGGGAATATTTCCTTACTTGTTATGTAAATTTGTTCCACGTTTTACAGGTAATTTTACCTTACATTAGAGGTAGTTAATAAAGGGAATTTTACCTCAATTTTTTTTACAGTGTTGGTAATGCCTAGTAATAAACAGTTATTATGCAAAATATTATTACATTTATTGCGCAAGAATGCGGTGCGCTGTCCTTTTGGCGTAATTTTCTAGTCTCGGTTAAGCTTTGTTTGCACGACGCGGAGTGAAGTCCTGGAAGTAGAACTTAAGCAGGGCATCAGAAAAGTTGGATGTAAACTGTAAATCTGACTGTTACAATCAGTAAACCGTATTTGACTGATTCAACAGTCACTTCAGTGAATTTAACTAATGAATTAGTGAGGGAAAAAAATGCCAGTTTAACTTCACTTATTGATTCAGTGACATTTTCCACTGATTAACCATTTTTTTTCCACCGTTTTTCAGTGATTTGTTTCTTGACTAATATATCAGTCAAACAGCGTGAAAGAATGGCGATAAAACATGTAAAAATAGCCATTAAACGATGCGTATCAAGTGACATAACAACGTGTAAACTAATAAAACCAATATACAATACTTTCTAATATGGGTTTCTTCTTTCAAAACACCATTTTATGAGGTAACATGAACATTCGGTCTTTTATTCCGTTCTTACGTCTTTCATTTTGTTTTCATGGAATCATCACAGCTATCTGTCTGAAGGTTTGCTGAATGTAATGTGACGAGGAGAGTGCACGCATATGTTTTAAATTACTGAAAATGCGCAATATAAATAGTACACTGTCTTTAATACGTTTATTTCTCGTAATTATTTAACTAAATTTAATAAAAACAATATTTAATTCGCAGCTGCAGTTGGCCGTCACGTATTCAATCAGTGAAATTGTGTCACGTCACAACACTGTAAAAAAAATCAGGTAAAATTCCCTTACACGTAAGGGAAACTAATAACCTGTGCATGTAAGGTAAAATTACCTCTTCAATGTAGAGTAAATTAACATGACAAGTAAAGTACTATTCCCTTATCGTACGGAAAAATACCTGACAAAAGTGGGGCGGGGCGTGGTTGTAAAATTAATTATATTGTATGATAAGATTATATTTAGAATTATGCCGGTGTATTTTTACTGTTAATTTTTTATTACCTAGATCCTCTGACGAAGAGCAACCTTAAAGACTAAAGTCCTGGACATTTGCCGGTGGTTGGGCGCGAATAATGGTCCTTGACCACGCTAAGCCGATACGCTTACAGTGTAACAGTGTAGCGAACAACTTGACTTGTGGGGCCGGCCGAGCGAGAGGTTAAGGTTTGACGTGTTAAATGTCTCGGCCACCTTGCACTATACAGCTTTCAAACAAAAAAACACTTTGTATGCTTTGAAGAGACGAACCACACTACAAGAGTGCGAGCATGAGTACATTAACAGAGATTTGTGTGTTTGCACTTTTCCCATTCATTCATAAATCTTAATTCACTCACAACTTTCAGAGCACAGAAAATTTCACAGAAAACATTTATGTTGAAGCTGTTCACGATAAGGTGAGTACTTTTCAAATGAACCTTAGGAAAAAGTCACTTCTTCGGCCTGCATATATTTTAATGGGCGCACCGAGTGAAATCCGGCTAGCAAAGTTGGCAACGATGGATGGAAAGTAGTTTCATATCTTAACGTCGAACACGAAGTGTTATGTAACCATTTGTGGTAACTTAAATCATATATTTCGCTTTCTGTTTATTTTTTATTTATCGAAGTGTAAAAATTAGCAGTTTTATAAAATATTTCTTTCCTAATAATTTCACAGTTTCACTCGATTGACGCATGAATAAAGTGATGGGGCCGATGGCAGTGGTAATTTTACATAAGGCGGAAGAATACACAGAGTGCATACAAGTATTTCTTAAGCAGGGCTTTCAGAAGTGCTTATTTTTCCGTGAACAGTCTATAGAAATGTGGGCTGGGAATGATGGAACAAGTTTTTATGTTCGAAAGGGATATCGTCAAAGGCGGCTGAGACGTTTGACATGTCGAACTTTCGCACGGCATGTCCCGCATCAGACAGCCGTGCTAACTATACTCCATTCACGGTTACTTCCTACTTTCCTGAAGCACTGCTCAAGTTATACTTCCAAGATATGTCTGCAGCCTCGTGCAAACAAAGCTTAACAGAGTCTAGAAAATTTCACGAAACTGCATTCGTGTGCACTCATTGTAATAACATTATGCAGAAGAACTATTTCTTACTAGGAATTATCAACGCACATATTTGATCTTTCTTATTATTCTTATTGATATATGTATAATATATATAGACCTACATACAGAATTTAATTAAAACTCCATAGCCTATAGCCGATTGCCCATAGCCCATAGCCCACAGCCCATAGCCCACAACCCATATCCCGCAGTCCATATCCTACTGCCCATAGCCCACAACACATATCCCAAAACCCATATCCCCCAGCCCATAACCGATAACCCACTACACATAACTGATAGCAAACAGCTCATAGCCCACAGCCCATAACCCAGAGTCCACAGCCTATATCCCACAACCCATATCCCACTGCCCATATCAAACTGCCCATAGCACACAACCCATATCCCAAAACCCATAACCCACAGCCCATAAATCATAGCCCACAAACCATAACCCACAGTCCAAAGCCTATATCCCACAGTCCATATCCCACTGCCCATATCCCACTGCCCATAGCCCACAACCATAACAAAAACCCATATCACACAGCCCATAACCCATAGCCCCACAGCCCATAGCCCACAGCCTATAACCCATAGCCCACAGCACATTACCCACTACACATAACTCACAGTCCATATCGCACTGCCCATACCACACAACCCATATCCCAAAGTCCATATCCCACTACCCATATCCCACTTCTCATAGTCCACAACCCATAACCCAAGCCCATAACCCACAGCCCATAACCCATAGCCCAACAGCCCATAGCCCACAGCTATAATCCATAGCCCATAGCCTATAGCCCTCAGCCAATAACCCTTAGCCCATAGCCCACAACTCATATCTCACAGTCCATAACCCACTGCCCATATACCACTGCCCATAACCCACAGCCCACAGCCCATTACCCACTGCCCATAACCCACAGTCCACAGGTTATATCCCACAGTCCATTTCCCACTGTCCATAGCCTACAACCCGTAATCCACACTCCGTATCCCACTGCCCATTTCCCACTGTTCATATCCCAATGCCCATAGCCCACAGCCCATAACCCAAAGCCCACAGCCCATATCCCAAAGTCAAAATACCACTGATCATATACCACTGCCCCATAGCCCACAACCCATTTCCCAAATCACATATCCCAAAGTCCATAACCCAGAGCCCTACAGCCCATAACCCAGAGCCCAACAGCCCATAGCCCACAGCGTATAATCCATAGACCAAAGACCACAGCCTATAACCCATAGCCCACAGCCCACAACCCATATCTCACAGTCCCTACCCCAAAGCCCATATTCCACAGCCCATAAACCATAACCGACAGCCAATAGCCCAAAACACATATCCCAAAGTCCATATCCCACTGCCCATAGCCCACAACTCATATCCCAAAGCCCATATCCCACAGCCCATAACCCGTAGCCCAAAAGTCCATAGCCCACAGCCTATAATCCATAGCCCATAGCCTATAACCCATAGCCCACAACCCATATCTCACAGTCCATATCCCACTGCCCATAACCTACTGCCAATAACCCACAGCTCATAACTCATAGCCCACAGCCCATATACCACACCCCATAGCCTACAGACCATAACCCATAGACCGCAGCCTATTACCCACAGTCCATAGCCCACTGCCCATAGCCCATAACCCACATTCCATATACCGCTGCCCATATCCCACTAACCATATCCCACAGCCAATAGCTCGCAGTCCATATCCCACTGCCCATAGCCCACAACCCATATCCCAAAGCCCATAATCCACAGTCCATATCCCACTTCACTTAGCCCACAACCCATAACTCATAGTTCACAGCCTATAACCCACAGCCCATATCCCACAGTCCATATACCACCGCTCATATCCCACTGCCCATAGCCCTCAACCCATATTTCAAAGCCCATATCTCACAGCCCATAACCCTTAGCCCAACAGCCCATAGCCCACTGCCTATAATCCATATACCATAGACCACATCCTATAACCCATAGCCCACAGCCCATAGCCCACAACCCATATCTTACAGTCCATATCCCACTGCCCAGAGCCCACAGCCAATAGCACAGTCCATAGCGCACAGTCCATATCCCACTGCCCATAGCCCAAAACCCATATCCCACTGCCCATAGCCCAAAACCCATATCCCAAAGCCCATATCCCACAGCCCATAACCCACTGCCCATAGCCCATAACCCATAGCCGTCAGCCCATGACCCAAAGTCCATTTCTCACTGCCCATAGCCCACAACCCATATCCCAAAGCCCATATCCCACAGCCCATAACCCATAACCTACAGCCCTTAACCCACAGTCCACAGCCTATATCTCACTGTCCATATCCCACTGCCCATATCCCACTGCCCATAGCCCACAACCCATATCCCAAAGCAAATAACCCACAGCCCATAGCCCACAACCCATAGCCCATAGCCCCATATCCCAAAACCCATAGCCCATAACCTATAGCCCAACAGCCCATAACCTATAGCCCAACAGCTCATAGCCCACAGACTATAACTCATAGCCCACAGCCTATAGCCCACAACCCATATCTCATAGTCCATATCCCACTGCCCATAGCCCACAACCCATATCCCAAAGCCCATAACCCACAACCCCATATTCCAAAGCCCATATCCCACAGCCCATAGCCCACAGCCCATAACCCACAGCCCATAACCCACAGTCCATAGCCTGTATCCTACAGCCCATATCCCACTGCCCATAGCCCCCATCCCATAGCCATAAACATTACGTACCTTTATGTTAACAGAAGAATAAAACGCAAGAATTAATTGGCTTCTTCATAAAACAACCAAACGTCATAAATGGTATGATTGTCCAAAGGTTCTATTCAAAAAGTGTAAGGAAACCGTTAATAAACTATAGCGATCCCACAGTGCTCAAGTTTCGCACATTCTGTATAACCTAGGTGCAATACGTCACCGTAAATAGGCGTAAATAGGTTTACACTTGAATAAATTACGTCGTACACTCTGAACTTTAATCAGCGAGAATTGAGACACATCAGTGAGAACAGTGAGAATTCAGCAACTGATAATCAATGCCTGATAACTAATTAAATATTGTGGTTGAATTTCACTGATTTATTTGTAATTTCCCACAGAATGTCAAGAATGCCACTGCTATAAATCACTTGTTCCCAAGGAGACACGGTGGCTCGCCTCCCACCAAGGCGAACTGGGTTCAATCCCCGGCCGGGTCACCGGATTTTCGCAAGTGGGAATCGTGCTGGACGATGCCGTTGGTCGGCGGTTTTACTCGGGTATCTCCCGTTTCCCCGCCCCTTCAGTCCAGCGCTGCTCCATACTCACTTGAATCACCCTCATCGGCTCTTAAGACCTCGCTGCTAAGAGCCGCCCAGATCTCTCCACTCACTCACTCTCCCAGTTAATTTGCTTGATTCGCAGGTCAGCAGTAGCCTAACAACTGAATTTCAGTGAACGTTATTCCACTGATTCGGATTTGAGAGTGTAAAATAAAGGTGGTATGGCATCGTGAGACTTAGCAGCACCATGGGAAAAACAAAAGGCGAGCCGTGTGTCCGCTCTCCGAGTGCAGTTGTCCGTCTGTCCGACAGCGTAGCACCAAGGGTCAACTGTTCATTAACCCCGTGGCACATTATACCGAACACAGTCGTTCCTCTTCCAGTCTCGCATAAATGTATGTATGGGTTGTGATGCGCCAACAGCAGCCTCCACACCACACAAGCAAAACACGTGTAATATGACACTCTCACACTACATGTCACGTGAGAACAGCTCGTGCAATGCAGATCTCGTTAGAACACAGAAGATAGAGCAAGTCCTATTTTCAGGAGAGTTTTGCATGAAACAAGTGTTTCTATTGGTCGTTCTTAGCTTGTCATGTGACCATCTACACTGTAAAGAAAATTGAGGGAAAATTCCCTTACATGTAAGGTAAAATTACGTCTTAAGTGTAGAGTAAATTTACATAACAAGTACTATTCCTTTACAATAAGGAAAAAGTACCTGACAAAAGTGGGGGGAAAATCCCATACAAGTAAGGGAAAATTAACTATATTGTATAATAAAATTATATTTAGAAATACCCCGGAGCATTAGTACTGTTTTTTTTTTTGCCTACGTCCTCTAACGAATAGTAACCAAAACGTCATCACTGAAAACTCGGTACTTGCTGGTGGGTGAGCGCGAACCATAGTCCAGAAGCACAATATGCCGATGCGGTAATCAATACATCACGACTACAAAATTAGAGCGTCAGTGAATATTTACGTGTTAAAGGACTGTTTCTCCCGCCCGTCCCTCCCCACTCAGTTGTTGAGAATGTTAAAGAGATGCACGCGGCGTGAGGTAATTTCCCCATCCGTGTATGGGATTTTCCACTACCATGTACGTGAATTGTACTCCAGAGTGCGGTAATTTTACCTTACCTGTAAGGAAAACTGTGTTTCCCCCACAAGTTTGCGAATATTACCTCATACTTGTCAGGTAACTTTCCCATTATTTTTACAGTGTACACAAAATGTTGACGAAAATCAACGACAAAAACTCCGTCCAGTGATTCCTCGTATAAATACAGACGAACAGTAAACACATGGTATTTAGGCCGTGTCTCAACTCGAAAGTGTGCACACTTTCACTCGCCACTCTCACTCTGGCACACTCTGGCTCACTTTAGCGAGTTGAGACTTGTGCCCTCTGTAAGCCTTCGGCATTATCTCTCTGACAGAAGAGGTAATAGATAGTGAAAAATTAAATATTGCTAACCTTTCACTTTCCTCGAATAAATGCAGAGTATCTTATGAAATAGTAACTTATTTTAATTTGTTACATTTTTTCATGATTAAAAAATAATGGTTATGTGCAAATTACAGTATTTAATAATATACATACAATTAACCTAAATGAAACGTGAACATAACAACATCATCATTTGATATGTTCCATATCAAATGGAATATTGTTGTTATTACACATTTCCAAATCGTAATGATTTAGTTAAGTCGATAAAACATGTCTAACACTGCTTTAGAAACAACAAAATATATCTGGATATTTGAGGTTAGACTTGCAAACAACATGGCTACCAGAGAGGGTGCGAAAGTGAACACCTAGTGTACATCGTCGTTCGCTCTCCCTCTCGCACTCTCTCCTGGGAGTTGGGACAGCAGAAAGGACTCTCTGTGACGTCCAGAGTGAGCGAGAGAATACTCTCTCGGCGAACTGGTACACGGCCTAAGTCTAACTCGCTTCCTGAGGATAGTGCACGCTTGCATAGGTTTGTTCATGGTAAAGCGAGCACTTTCTAAGGCCCTCCCAGCAGGCATTAACTACTAATAAATGTATCTTATTGCAGCCTCCGGCATTAAATTTCGAGGGTGGTGAAACGTATACACTGAGTTTATTGGTTACATCGCAATGTTTACATTAAAAAGCAGCAGGAAGATGGAAATTGGATGAAAGGAAAATTTTTTGAAGGGCCTTAAAAAGTGCTCACTTTACCGCGAACAGCCTATATAGGTGTAGATGAGCAACAGGTTTACAGCACGGGACCAAATTTAGACTTCAAAGAGTGCATGAACTGTTAAAAAAAATTTCCTTCATCTTATGGAAAAGTGCTGGTAAAAATTTATCCACAAGTGTCCGTAAATCCTCCGTAAAATTACGGACACATTGATTTTCAAAAACGGACTTCCCGTAAATTTCACGGAACCTCTCCGTTAATTTCCAAGTTTGTTTTTTATACTTGCCATTTAAAATAAAACAAGATAGTGAAAATGTTTTTAATATCCGTTATGTGGGTGTTCTACTCTGTGTATAAAAATTATTTTTAAAAAGTTAAAATATTTTTTTCTTAAGCGAGGTTTGAACACGAGTCGATAAGTTACCAGTCCACGATCCCAACCATTTTTTTAAAATAAAAATAGATTTATTATCACACACGATATACAGAGGCGTTTACCCTTAACCTATTATATACAGTACACATTCAACCCACGATATAAACAATAACAAAATACTCAATAAAATATCTACACAGTTCTTACATAGGGGCACAAAACGATATGAACATTTGGTGAACTGGTTTTACTGACAAAGTCAATGAACACATAAAAAATTATTTAACGTGAGGGGCAGCGCACGGCGTACACCCCGACACGTGATACTGACTTATAACACTACCACCTATCAACGATTACTACTGGAACATTAAATTGTACAAATTAATGTTTGAAAGAATAGGTCACTGTCGCGTGGATAACCTTAACTGCCGCAGAAACGATAATTTTCTTGTTACAGTGGCGAAGAAAGCTTCGTGTGAAATCGGCATAGTTCGTCGCCGTAACTCGATGCAAAAGGGAATACGGAGACTTTCCGTATTTTTGGTATTTACGGACTTAACTCCGTTTTTCGTCATTAAGGATTGCCTTTCCGTATGTACACTGTACATTTCCGTAAAACATTCCGTAAATATACGGGAAATTTTAACAGTGTGTAGTGTTCCAGTAAATGAAGATACACATCTACTGAAAATACTGTCGGTGTACATAAGTAATAGGTTTATGGAAAAATACTGTCGGTGTACATAAGTAATAGGTTTATGGAAAAATACTGTCGGTGTACATATGTAATAGGTTTATGGAAAAATACTGTCGGTGTACATAAGTAATAGGTTTATGGAAAAATACTGTCGGTGTACATAAGTAATAGGTTTATGGAAAAATACTGTCGGTGTACATATGTAATAGGTTTATGGAAAAATACTGTCGGTGTACATATGTAATAGGTTTATGGAAAAATACTGTCGGTGTACATATGTAATAGGTTTATGGAAAAAGATGATTGTTGCCACCCAGGTGTATTCTGTCGTATTGGCGGTGACATCAACACATCACATCACTAGTGTGTGTGCACGCGCGCGCGTGGTATGCTACACGTACTTCCAAAGATCTAAGTAAATTTGGTCGCGTGCTGTAACCTGCCGCTCATCTTCACCTTTAAAGGCTGTTCACGATAAAGTGATCACTTTTGAAATCAACCTTAGGAAAAAGTTACTGCCTCTACCTGCATATACTTCAACGGGCGCACTGAGTGACATGCGCCCGGTAAAATTGGTAACGATGGATGGAAAGTAGTTCCATGTCTTAACGTCAAATGGAAAGTGCTAGGTAACCATTTGTGATGTGCATCAGTGTGTTAAAATGAGCACATTTATAAAATATTTACTTTTCTAATAATTTCAGAGTTAAACTTTGCCTACGCATGAATAACGTGATGAGGCCCATGTCAATGTTGATTTTACGTAAGGCCGAAGAATTCACAAAGTGAATATAAGTAGATCTTAAGCAGGGATTTCAAAACTGCTCATTTTACCGCGAAGAGCCTATACAAGCACGCACCATCCTTCAGAAAGCGAGTTAAGCTAAGTATCATGCAGGTATATACTGTTCGTATACATTTGTATGAGGATTTACTTGTCGGAGTTTGTCGGTGATCTTTACAAACATCCGGGGCCGTGGTGGCTGAGCAGTTAGCACTCCCCCCTCTCCCCCGCCCATCAAGCCGAACTGGGTTCAATCCTCGGCCGGTTTACCCCCGGATTTTCGTAAGTGGGAATCGTGCCGGACGATGCCGCTGGTCGGCGGGTTTTTTTCGGGGGTCTCCCGTTTCCCCCTTCCCTACATTCTGGCGCTGCTCCATACTCAGCTCACTTCATCCTCATCGGCTCTCAAGACGTCTGTTTCGAGCCGTCGAAATCTCTTCACTCACTCACTTTATGAACATTCGTGATATGAAACAGATAATTAAGGAGAAGAGCGAAGAGAAACCAGGCGGAAAATATTCATTGCGAAGAACTCTTGACAAATTTTGTTCTGGAAATGAAGTGGAGTTCAGATAGTGTTGTGAGAGTGTTGTATGAGTACGATATATATCTTCTTCTGTTTAGTAACGACTGCTTTATAACAGCTTGTGTTGATAAGATTTAATTACTAATATTGTTGATAGGTAAGGAATTCCGAGACCACAAACTTTTCTCATGTCAGTGGCTATTTTACAGAAAGTTTGAACTGTGCACTCGTTTCTCATGGCATTTTCCTAATATTCTCGCTTTATATTTCTCATGCGATGCCTCGTGCGAAATCCATTATGCGTCGTGTAAAGGACTGTAAGAAATAATTTCGATCCGCTCTGTGAGTTATACTTCCTTAAGGGGAGTATAGTACATGCAGTTCATGAAGGGAAGTCGGGGACAATTAATTAAGCTAAATGTATTAATTCAAGAGGATCTTTACTGATTCAACTTACAACAACTATGGCGTGATATGGTTGGTGGGGTTAGGGACCGAGGTAGGTGTGAAGAACAGAACAGAACAGAACAAATTCAAATGGCACCAATCACCGGCTGAAGGCCATCACTAATCTTAGTTATATTTATTAAAAAGAGTATTTATATTTAGTCGAAAGTAAAATTTGTCGCGTTATAAAATTAAAGTTAAAAATAAAAATGTATATTTATACAGAGGATTAAAATTATTAATGTTCTTTATTAAAATGGAATTTACGTTAAGGTTCGAATAAAAAATTTAAAGTTGTAAAGAATTGCGGAAATTTGCTGTTATGTATTGGGCGGAATTGCGGGCTGTAGATTGTTTGGTGTGTGAGACAGATAGAGGCTTGTGTGTGTATTCAGGGGGTTAAATTGATTCTAGGGTATGTTTATTGTTTACCAATGAATTTACAACACTCCAATCAGATTTCTGTAGACTAAGGAACCCTAGACACATACATGTAAGGCACTAGCACTCAAAATACACAGTCTTTGCCTTGAAATAAATTAGCAACTCATAAAATTTAACTCTTTAAATTATGAAAAGATCTGGATCACTGAACATAGAAAGAAAAAGAAAATATCTACTTTTAAAAAAAATATTTAGTTAAAATTCGAAATGAAAAATAAATTAAGTGAAACTGTTTAAGATGGAAAAATGAATAACTAATTAAAACTATAGTCTGCAAGTAGGTAATAAAAATAAAATACTACCACCATTGGAACTAAAATAATTACTCACATAAAATAAAAATAAAAGTTGAAAAATTAAATTATTCTGAAAAGCTACTTGTTAGAAATCAGATTAGATTAAAATCCATTTTGAACTGAATTACTGTGATATGTATTGAAAGTGTGCCGTTCAGTTAATCTTACGTATGCTGAGCTCCATTCATAAAAGTTGTAAATGAAATCCAAATGCTTTCCCAAATTAACTTGAAAAATTATAATAACTTCTCCAAAGGTTAAATATCTTCGGGGAAAATAAAATTTAAAGTTCAGTTCCAAATATTCTTAAATTAATTTTATAGTTGCCTCCGACACTAGCGCGGTCGTTGAATCTCGGACCACTGGTCTAATGTGACAGTTAAAAATACTAATTTAATCAGAAAATTTTTCTCCATCAAAATTATATCGTCTTAAAGCTCCAAATATGTATATCAAAATTCAGTAGACAGATGAGACTGTTCCACGGTCTATGACATCAAAACTGTGTCGCGTCACCTTAATTAGTATACTGTCGCACATGCTGTCATCATGGCGCCTCGGCATCGTGTTGCTCGCCGTTGTCAGCTACCATTAATAAAATCCAACTCAAATCCTTTACTCAAGCCCTCTTCTCAAACTGACTTGGTTAGCTAATAATTAAACTCACTTCGGGTACCAAAAACAATCATCTAATTTAGTTTGATGCCAGGGATTTCGCCTTATAATAATCCCGGCCATAAAAAGCGTGCAGGACCACTAGGTCCGTACCCAGAAGCCCCTTAACTTCCGGCTGCTTCCTAACTTGGGCTCAGCTATATCCGGTCACACAAATACAACTAAAACCAACACATATAAATCAATTCAACTTTCAAATAGAAAAAATTACGTTAAAAATTAAAATAATAAGTTCTGAAACATAAAAATTCACAAAAGAGAAATAATTAACATAACCTAGTTAAGTCACTATTACTCAGAATAAGATACTCTCTTGACCTAGAGCAATAAAAAACAAAAGAATTCGAATGGTGGTTCCTAAATTAACTCACACATGAAAAATAATGAACTAAATATGAAAATTGCAAAAGAGTTCAAGAGGGTTAAAAATTAAAATAAAGATCATAAATAATATGTAGAATTAAACGTCAGACATTCCAAACCACATATGGTTCATTTGCATATCAGTCTTGGTAGGCATAAAAAAGAGTGGGCGCTAATCTATCCCACGTGAAAAGTTTTAAATTCTTCTGCCTCCACCGCATACACATCACCACGCCATCCTTGTGGGAGACAAGAGGGCCGATGGCTTGTTGTTCGTGTGAGGTGCTCGCCGTACTTTGGTGTTTGCATAATGATGTGTCAGTGTCAATGTTGTGTTGTTTGTGTTATGTGTTGTTTGTGTTGTGTAATTATGCGTGTTTATTTTGTTTTAATGTCTACAACTATACAATGATGTCTTTCTGAAGTTGTAATTCACTGTTTATAATTGTGCTATAAATAACATGTCATTAAGTGTTACTGAGGCATAAGGGGTATATATTTTAAATTTTGTTTTCGAATTCATTTTAATATATATATTTGTTTGCCACTCTATCTACTATCTAAATGTAGGGACATTGCATATAAAGTTACAATATAATCGTATATGTAGGGTTTCCAGTTTCATAAATACATTCCCTTAGCAGGAATGTGTGAGTATGCACCCTCATACAAATTGAAATCTTTAAATCTTGATATAATTAGTGTTTTTTTACGGCCATTTTGCAGAAAGTCTCAACTAGATAGTAATTTAGGGAGGTCGTTCGGCGACTGGATTTCTCTACTTTAAAAGTAAGGGCCACTAGAACTTAATTGAGAATACACAAAGACGAGTAACCTAGTGCCCGCTTCGCTTCTGTTCTAGTACATGTGACGACTATATACTTCTATGCATACGATCATTGTCTACACTTTTCAAACAAGACGGACTAATACTTAGTGTGACTGAGCATACGAAACGTGTCATCTATTGACGATTTCCCTGTGTTTCTAGTGTTAGTTGCGACTGGAGTATTCTCTGCATACAGCCCTTACTAGAGATGGGCGATATTTAACGTAACAGTTATAATAAACTGTTACAATTTGGTAACGTGTTACACGAGTAACGCGTTCCATCGTTTATACCGTTATTTTTAAAACGTCTTGTATTGCCTCACTTAAACGAACGCTTGACTACTGCGCATGCGTAAAAGTTATTTTTTGGAACGTCTCGGCTGGCAACTGTGCGCATGCGTAAAAGTTATTTTTTGGAACATCTTGATTTGCAACTGCGCGCATGCGCGGATGTCATTTCTTGAAACGCCTTGCTTTGTAAGACTGAACCACGTAATTGTTACATCCCGGAACGGTCGGGACCACAGACTAAAGATGAGGCAGAACGCTTATTCGTCTTCCGCGAATGTACCCAACATTGACCTACCCCAAAAGGAACACAACTGTCAAAGTCACATAGTCAGCAATGATAAACGTGTTTGTTTATATCTTAATTGGCAAATGGCACGCACTATTACATTAATAAAACACTTTTGCCAATTTTAATTTAATCAAACTGCATTACAAATTCGTCAGAGGAACTATACAAACATCTCAAAGTACTTGTTTACTAAACAGTGTTCTAACCTCAAACCCAATCCACGCCATTTTTGCTAGACGTATAGGAAGAAATACAGTTCAGCGTTGGGACACGGAGATTGGTTGTGCGCAGCCAGCGAGATCGGTCTGCCTCATCTTTAGTCTATGTTCGGGACAGGCGAGAAATTTTTCACAGTAACCTGTTACAAGAATAACACGTTACTGGAACGTGTTACTTACTTGGAACTGGAACAAGGATGTTCGGATGTACGATATTTCAGAAGCAAGGCGAGGTTAATAAACAGTAATCCCGAGAGGCACAAGGCACCGTGTTACAAGTGATGTAAGCATTTTGTTGCGTCTACGAACTGCGCGTGACAGTCGCAGAAGCGGGACCTTCGAGTTAAGCGCATGAGAAAGACGTCCTTATCGGCCTTTCTTTGACGTGACTAATCGGACAGAAGGTTGAACACGACCCGCGAATCGTGCAGATATGAGTGAACTCCGCTTTCATAACTGCCAGTTCAACAGTCAGCAGGAATGACTGTAGTGCAGGAATATATCGCGGCTCAATGTCCTTAACACCCAGTGCTCAGCTGTTCGTCCATTCGCAAATGCCCACTGTAAAATAGGTTCTCAACAAACTTAATTTTTGTTTGTTCTATAAATCAGTATCGATAATAGATTTACATTGTAATTACAACAGTTCAACAGTATCCTTTGTGATAGTTCCATTAATTGATACGGCACGAATTACCACCACCCCCCCCCCCAACAACAAAAACTGCTTCCAAATCATACATAGTTGATATCAACCATTTCTTGCTCACCAGCTAGTGTCGCGTGTATGGATCACACAATTCCGTGCTTACTAGCTAGTAGGCACTTTAGCAATTAATTTATTGTTCACCTTTATTTTCACTTTCTTGTACAAGAAATATGCCCGTGTGTACTAGGCTTTATAGGCTGTTCACGGTAAAGTGAGCACTTTTTAACGGCCCCCCCCCCCCCCAAAAGGCATTAACCTCTGATAAATATATTTTATTGTTTATTAGTGATATTGTAATGTTTACGTTAAACAGTGGCGGAAAGGTAGAAATTAATTGAAAGAAAAAATGTAGCATGGCCTTAAAGAGTGCTCACTTTACCGTGAATAGCCTATAGTTAGCAGGTGCTGATTGGCGAACGACCGTTTCTCCATTTTGTTGTCCGTCGATGTGATGTAGCTGACGTGTGCGGCTGTAGTTCACGGTATAAGTATTATTCAGACGCGGTATACAGAATTGTGTAAATGGCACACAGCAATGTCGGCGTTGTACAATGCCGGACGCGGGATCTTCCCTGATTGACTGATTCTCAAACCAAGTCACTATTCGAGGATGTGAATGACACTTGTTTATACAGAATGTTCTGAAACTCGCAGCCCAAACTCCACGCACACTTTCTTTATGCCAATAGTATAAAACAAAATACCTGTGCACGTATATACGGAAACACGCGTTTATAGGCTATTCACGATAAAGTGAGCACTTTATAAATAAACCTTAGAGAAACGTTACTACCACTGCATCCATTTATTGTAATGGGCGCACTGAGTGACATTCGCCCAGTAAAGTTGGTAACGATGGCATGATAGCAGTTTCATATTTTAACGTTGAATAAAAAGTGTTAAGCAACCATTTGTGATAACTTAAAATTATTCCTTTCCATTTCTATTTTTTTTTTTTTTTTAATAAATCGAAGTGTAAAAATAAGCAGATTTGTAAAATATTTACTTCCTTAATAATTTCACAATTTCACCTGACCGACGCTTGAATTTTACATAAAGCGGAGTAATACACAACATGCATACAAGTATATCATAAGCAGGACTTTCAAAAGTGCTCACTTTACCGTGAACAACCCATAGAAAAAGTTGTATAGGAAGTAGGCGTGCTAATGTACCTAATAAAGTAGGCCGTGTCCGAATTCAGGTATATACTTGCGTACTTACATCCTTGCAGCCTTCACTTACCCTTGGCACCAGACTTGATGAATTCGGACATGCAGTCTTGTTGGCTTCGGTAACAGTTATTAGCCAGCTAACCACTTTTAATGTACATGTATTCCGACTAAGAATTCGATAATTACCGAAGGTTTTAGGGGTCAAATAAAGTATTAAATAATATTTCAATTTGATTTACATGATAATTTATTGTGTTGCATTGTTGTATGTAAGTGCAATTTGGACTGTTTTTTATCTTAATTTTTGTAGGTTAGGAACAGGCCTAATACGAATGAATTGTTTACACCTTTTTTAAAATTGAACCTTGCGATAATTATTTACTTAGTTCAAAATTCTATGTCTACAAAGTAGTGGTGATACCCTATTAATCTTCAAATAAAATAATTATGTCGGAAATTAATTGAAACCTACAAATTGCTTCTCGAAATGGCGACACATATAACGCAAGTATGCGAGAAGTATACAACTTCGTTTACTTGAATACTTGCATACTTCACTTGTAATTCGGACAGCACTTACGACATCACTTCCGTGGGCAGGTACGCACAAGTATGTACTCAGGCCAATTCGGACACAGCCTTAGTGTCGAGCGCCTACTTCCTATGCAACTTGTCCTGCACACATAATCGCACAGTCTTGTTCTGCACGCGGTGTACGCCGAAACTTTCAACACAACTATGTGACAGAAAAACACGTTATCCGAATATAAATGTATAGAGCTTTTGTTATTACTATTGGTTGTTAGAAACACTGTCTGGAGTTTGGGCACTGAGTTTCCGACACAGTCTGTATAATTGAACACAAAACCTACTGTCCATTAATCATGACAACGAAACAAGAGCTTTGTCGAGCTAAACTACAAGACGCATAAAAAAATTTGGTTTGTCTGTGTTGGGGACACGGCCGTTTGTTTTGCGTGAATACGTCTACGTTGACGCGCTCGGATGCCTTGAAGCTTTTTTTTTTTTTTTTTTTTTTTTACGTTCCCGGCACCGCTTCACTCGATCATGTGGGGTTTTATGGGTATCACTGGATTGCTTTTGAGATGCTCTTGTCAACCGTTTACGATTTCTGTATTTCGACTGGGCTTTTTTTTACGAGTATAGGCCGACATTGCGTTAAGCTTCCTTAATGTTTTACATTAACATCATCATACATTTTCACCATAACCACGCCACACAAATGTTTTTATACAAGCGATCGAGTGATCTTGACGAGAGCTGTCGGTTGAAAATCAAACGAGCCTTGTAGCTTCTCCTAGGCAAAAGTTATACTATGCGGAAGTTATGAGACGCGGCAGAACGAACTCGAAATTGGGCTTCCGCCCCCCCCCCCCTTACACCCAAAACCCGTCATCACGCGCGCCGCGTAATGCTTCGCAGTCCTCACCCAACGTAACATATTCTTTGATCCTTTGGCAATCGAGTGGTGTAATTGAATTTTGAATGTATACGATAAATTCGGAGTTGCAATGCCAAACTGTATCCCCGGATTTCGTTATCATCGGAAATTCTGGATTGCCTCCCACCATGGTCTCAAATTTAAATGCCTATTCACGTCATAAGTGTACTTATTTCCAACTCGTGAGAATATAAATTAAGGGCACTATGTACCTGTGCTTCCAAGGTCAAGAAACGAGGGAGCGATACGGGCGACACTAACACGCACGCCTGGCGCCTCATCGCTCCTACGCGCAAGGCGTGCAGTGTTTCCGTCCTAACGCTTTACTGTGTAAACTATATCTGTAATTGGGGGGGTTTTATTAGACGCGATGAGAGTACACAGATCTAACTATCAGCGTATAATCGTACACTACTCTTACCGCTTAAAGAAACTTCACAGGCAAGCTTTAAAAATGCGATATTTGAACACTTTCTCGATTTTTTCTCTCTCTTAATACACTTAATATGATAAAACTAAAAAGATAGCGGTATAGGCAATAGTTTTTTTTTATCCTCTCTGGCAAAACTTTGTATTTCCAGAGCATTTATTTATCGAGACAAGCGTTTAGGCACAAACAAAGAATTCACAGAAAACGTTTGAGTACGTAGGACCCTTAAAGGGGGTAATATCCACTCCTTCTTCGAATTTTCTTTCAAATCTTCGTAATGTTAGTATATGACCAGAAATAAAAAATCAAAGCTAGATATGACATGGACGACTACTTAACGATTTAATTTTTGGGTTTCAAATATATCTGAATTTTCCCATGTGGGACTTAAATTATTAAATAATTACATAATCTTTGATTACGGTTACAGATGTGACACTAATCGTGTAATAAAAAAGTGGGATTTAGAATTAACTGTTAAAATGTTCCCCATGTCATGACTAGCTTGGTTTTTAAATATTGACTCCGGAAATTAAGTTAATGAGGAAAATACGTAAATCCAAGATAGCAAGGATACTTCCCCCTTAAAACTGGTCCGAAAGATTACTCTGTGGTACAGATTACCAATAATTGTCGTACACGCGCCTCAAATAATCGTTCGCGTGCGAGTATTGCGGCACGCTTGGCAGCGGTGATAATGACGCCGGCCGAGGCATTCGGCCAGCTGACGGGACGAGGGGTAGGGCCGGAGTCCCGGCGCGTAAAGGAGGTGAAGAGCACGTCGTCTTCAGCGTGGCCGAAGAGGGGGGGGGGGAGATGACCCCGCTCCGGCCCGCGGAAGAGGAGGGGGCGGGGGGAGATGACCCCGCTCCGGCCCGGCCCGACCCCGGCCGAAACCAACACGAGGCCGGGGGCGAAGGAACTGGCTACGCGGCAAACTAGTCCACTTCCATATCTCGGGTTTGTTCGGGTCGTGTCGCTCAGGTTACTGCGACCACGCCGAGAAAAAAAAAACGTTTTGTTGAATCAAACAACATTTTCGTTTGGTGCAACCAAATGATTGGGGTTGTATAGGGGGGCGATGAAATACTTTGTTGCTGAAACCAAATTATTTTGTTGCTCTCGTTTGGTTGACCCAAACTCTTATAAGATTTTCTTGGCTGCGCGTGCATTGAACACTTTGGGCCGATATAAAAAGTTTTAGCAAGTTCGACCAAGTTTCGAACCTAGATCACCTGCGTCCGAGCGCTACGCTGTAAGAGTATCAGCTAATGTGACAGCTGATGACATCGGAAAGCTTTTGAATAAATATCACTGCAAATAATGGGCTACGTTTGTAAAAAAAAAAATATTTCAAATTTTACAGCTTCACTTGTCAGTTTCTTGTTTCATTGTTTTGTTAATGTGTTTATACGATTGTTAAGCATCGATAAATGCACTAACAAACACGGTTACTATCCTAATTGTTACAAAAAATGCAAACAAATTCTCTGAGCTGTATTTTCGAACGAAGGCATTCAAATGAGTGGCCAAACAAATCTATACAGTTGACTCACCAAAATATTTAGTTGAGTCTATTTTTATTTATTTTTTGGCCTTACTGAGAGATTTAATTTATTCAAACATACGTTTTGTTAGACGAACAAACGTAATTTTGTTGTTTTTCAAATTTTGTTTGCTCAACAATATATATTGTCAGTGCACTTGGGACTTATGTATGCAGCGATCTGCGCTTCACGAGATTCCTCCCACAGGTAACGACGGGAAACAAAACTTGTCAGATATACACGTTAGAGAGAATGACCTTTTATTACTGTTCATTAGTCGGTACTAAAGGTGGTCAATTTTATAGAACAATGCCTAGGCTACTGTTTTACTTTCGCCTTGTCTCTAATTACTGCTCATTAGTCGGTAGTAAAGGTGGTCAATTTTATAGAACAATGCCTAGGCTACTGTTTTACTTTCGCCTTGTCTCTAATTACTGCTCATTAGTCGGTAGTAAAGGTGGTCAATTTTGTAGAACAATGCCTAGGCTACTGTTTTACTTTCGCCTTGTCTCTAATTACTGCTCATTAGTCGGTAGTAAAGGTGGTCAATTTTATAGAACAATGCCTAGGCTACTGTTTTACTTTCGCCTTGTCTCTAATTACTGCTCATTAGTCGGTAGTAAAGGTGGTCAATTTTATAGAACAATGCCTAGGCTACTGTTTTACTTTCGCCTTGTCTCTAATTACTGCTCATTAGTCGGTAGTAAAGGTGGTCAATTTTGTAGAACAATGCCTAGGCTACTGTTTTACTTTCGCCTTGTCTCTAATTACTGCTCATTAGTCGGTAGTAAAGGTGGTCAATTTTATAGAACAATGCCTAGGCTACTGTTTTACTTTCGCCTTGTCTCTAATTACTGCTCATTAGTCGGTAGTAAAGGTGGTCAATTTTATAGAACAATGCCTAGGCTACTGTTTAACTTTCGCCTTGTCTCTAATTTTGTTACCGTAATTAATTCTTTTTATAGGCTGTTCACTGTAAAATGAGCACGTTTGAAAGCCCTGCTTAAGATCTACTTGTATACACGCTGTGTATTGCTCCGCCTTATGTAAAATTTTTCATTGTCACTGGTCTCATCACTTTATTCGTGCGTCGGTCGAATGAAACTGTGAAATTATTAAGAAAGTAAATACTTTACAAATCTGCTCATGTTTACACTTAGATGCATAAAAAAACCGGAAAGCAAAATAAGCAATTTTAAAAGTTATCTCAAATCGTTACCTAACGACGTTTTAAGATATGGAACTACTTTCCATCCACCGTTACCAAATTTACTGGGCGAATGTCACTCAGTGCTCCCACTGCATGCAGGGGCAGTGACTTTTTCCAAGGTTCATTTCTAAAGTGCTCACTTTATCGTGAACAGCCTTTAGTGTGATATTTGTTTTAAAGATCAAAACATTTGTGTAGCGTTGAAAGGATTACTAGTATACTTACATGTGGCCACGAAGATTGCATACTGAATATCACATCGTATGTATAAACTCTGGCATTCGCTCAGGCGTAGCTAGAATTTCATTTAGACAGGGGAAAAATATTAATTTTAAATTTCTAACGTTTACATATTTATTGGTTTATTAATTTGGTCCAATTTCGCAAAGGGAACACCTATTGAGGTTTATATCTACACCTGGCAAAATGCTTTGATTTACAATTCCCCTAGTTTCAGCATTTCTTCTCTCGGAGCCTCCCAACCCACCAGTTCTAGTACTTTCAATATCAAATATCTTTTATGGTAGGCCTATGCATTTGGAATGAGGCCAGCATAAATAATACAGTGCAAGCTATGAGTAGTATAGGCTCTCATTTGGAGCTCTCATTGAAAGCCCTCTCATTTGGAATAGTAGTCAATAAATGTATTATATTTTTTACTTAGACGTTAACTTCCGAGTGTGGTAGAACACGCACGCTTTGTTTATTACTCACACGGCGTTATTTATTTTAAAATGTTGTTAAATGATTAAAAAAAAAAAAATTGACTGAAGGAAAAAAAGTAACTAGGGCCTCAAAAGTGCTCACTTTACCGTGAACAGCCTATAGGAACACTGCTGTGGAAGTCTTAATCCATCCGCTTGTAAACATAATAACGGGACTGGGTGGTAGCCAAGAGATGGGTGGGTTAAAGTTTTTATTTAAGGGTATTTGTGAATGTATATTAAGAGGTAGCAAAATTAGACGAAAATATTTCAAGACAAGTTTTATTATAAATCACCGCGGAGTCGTTTGCCTATCTTGTTCGGCTGAATTACTTTTTGACACGTGTTATCTGTATGCACGCTAGTCACGTGTGAGCCTTGCTGATGTCGCCGAGTTCTGAGTGGTCTGGTCAAATATGAAAACGCCTCGTCAAACAGACAGCTAATAATGTCAATAGACAAACTGCTGCTGGGTGCTTATAGTAATGATACCTCGTGTACTCCTATTTTTTTCGCGAAAAATCACTAGCTCTGTGTATCATGTACGATCGGTTCCAATGGAGTATTAATAACTTCCCAAGTCTGACTGTAGACTTGGCAAGAGGATCGTCGGTACAAAATAAGTCATATTTGGAAATCATAGGCTGTTCACTTTAAAGTGAGCACTTTTTGAGGGCCTAGTTACTTTTTTTCCTTTCAGCCATTTTTCATCTTTTAACAGCCGTTTTAAATAAATATTGCCACGTAAGTAATAAACACAGAGTATATATTCAACCGCACGCGTCGAAGGCTAAAATAAAATACATTTACTGACTATTATTCCAAACGAGAGGGCTTTCAAAAGTGCTCACTTTACCGCGAATAGCCCATGGTAAAAGTGTGCCCTACAAAAAATAAAATAAGACTGGAATGAAAGCTAGGCCACCGATGCCTAGTGAATCCGAGGCTTTTCTTGTAAAATCTGCTTTCTGAAGCGTTCATGATGGAAATACGTTTAAATGTTCATTAAAATTACAAAATACATACTTTATACTTTCATATCCAAAATAAATCGTACTTTTCAGACAAATTTTAACGAGTAGTGCAGGTTGTACATTCGGGTTAAGTGATCCACCAGAAGTCACTTTACTTCTACCTAAATCCCTTAATTCACAGGTTTAAATGTCGTTTCAGGCGTTATAGACTACATATGTTTCGTTTTCGTTCAGCACTCTACTGCTATTTGCAGGAGACAGTGTCGTATATCAGGACCAATGGAAAAATATATGTATGCCTCCAATTAGCAGCTGTTGTTTATGAGATCACGGAACGTAGCATCGACAACGAACGATGCCTCATACATATGAGGGACTTACCCATAGCACGTTGTTTTCTACTGTGTACATTCTGGCTATTGGAGTAGAGATCGGCTTTACACGAGTAACGCAGTCTGTTGTTTATGAGATCACGGAACGTAGCATCGGTAACGAACGATGCCTCATACATATGAGGGACTTACCCATAGCACGTTTTCTACTGTGTACATTCTGACTATTGGAGTAGAGATCGGCTTTACACGAGTAACGCAGTCTGTTGTTTATGAGATCACGGAACGTAGCATCGGTAACGAACGATGCCTCATACATATGAGGGACTTACCCATAGCACGTTGTTTTCTACTGTGTACATTCTGACTATTGGAGTAGAGATCGGCTTTACACGAGTAACGCAGTCTGTTGTTTATACATTTATTATTTGTAACGTCTGGCTTGCCACTGTTCTACTTCCCCCACACCACCTGGCAATTACGTAATGCGCAGGCGTGAAAGTTGTTTTTTCTCCCCCTGAACGACTCGGCTTGCATCTGTGCGCATGCGCAAAAAGTTATTTCTTGGAACGCAAAGCTTCGGAACAGTGAACGACGTAATCGTTATTTCCCGGGACGTCGGGACAGGTGATAAATGTTTCACAGTAACCTGTTACGATAATAACATGTTACTGGAAAATGTTACCGACACGGAACCATACTAAGAATGAGGTAGGTCGATCTCGCTGTCTGCGCACGACCAATCTCCGTGTCCCATAATCGGAACTGCTTTTCTGTCAATACGTCTAGCGAAAACGGCATGGTTTGTATTTCAGGTTAGAAAACTGATTTGTAAACAAGTGCTTACAGATGACTTTATAATTCCTCTGACCAATTTGTAATATAGTTTGGCTAAAATTCATATTTGTAAAAGTATTTTATTAATGTAATGGTGCTTGTGATTTAAAAATCAAGATGTAACCAAACACTCCCATCACTGATGACCACGTGACTTGGACAGTTTCGTATGATAGGTCACTGTTGGGTACATGCGCAGTAGACGAACGCGCGGTCTGCCTCATCTTTAGTCTGTGCTTGGAACTGGAAAGGTGGAACTCGTTACATAAAAGTAGCTGTTTGGCTCACCCACATATTGAATACGTCTGCGGTGCACTGTCGCATCTGCAGCACACTGTGACTGGAAGTGTTAAAACTATCCAATCACGAAAGTGGCTCTGAAGTAAGCTTTTCGAAATACTTGTAAAGAAAAACTTTCTTTGTGGGGTGTAAGTGACACCCAATATTGACTCAGTATTCATCCGCTGCGGCCATGAACAGAGTGATGGAAGAAGATGAAGCAAAGTAGTTCTGTAGTAGTGGGTGCAGCTCACTTGTGCACACACACACGCACACGCTGTAGCGGTGAGGCTAATAGACCTAGTATAAAAACTTCAAGCTTTTCCAAAATTTAAATTACAAAATATATTTTTTTAAATAATTAGACAAGCACCCAGGCGAATCGTTGCCTCCCAGAATCCGGGACCTCCCAAATTTGCAAGCCCACCGCAGTCATCCTTCAAAATTGTTAACCTGTCTATTCCTGTAGCAATGTTCACCTGGCAGTTTATACAAAATAATTTTAAGACTCTGTTTTAAAATCTAACTTATTTTTAAACGTTATAACGCGACAAATTTTATGTTTCGACTACTTTATAAATTTATTTCAAATTCAAGTAACTCAGACCAGTTATGGCCTTCGGCTGGATACTGGTGCCATTTTAATATGTTCTGTTCTGTTATAGCCGTTCACGATAAAGTGAGCACTTTTAAGGCCCTTGTTACTTTTTTCCTTCCAGTCTTATATTATCCTTCAACTACATTTATAAATAAATATTGTCATGTAAGTAATGAACACTGCGTGTATATTACACCGCACTTGGAAGTTAACGTCTAAGGCTAAAATTTGATATATTTATTGACTATTATTCCAAATGAGAGGGCTTTCAAAAGTGCTCGCTTTACCGTGAACAGCATATAATGTAGGGGTGAGGCAAGTAGCGCCAAATTCGCGCGCGCGCGTGTGTGTGTCTCTGTGTATGTGTGTGTGTGCGCGCGCGCGCGGAGCTCAACAAGCCGACAGCTCGCTCACTTCCCGGAAGAGAAAAACAACTCTCTAGCAAATCACGTGGACCCGGTTACCGCAGAGCTTGTGTAATGTGCTGCCCCCACGTTTTCCCCTCCCTCCCTCCCTTTCGCCCTCCCCCCTCCACCTTTTCACCGACCTCTCCAGTCCAGTAGGCTACAATCCAGACTCGCCTCCCTCCTAGACGAACGGGGCTCGATTCCAGGCCGGGCCACTCCCGGATTTTCGAAGTGTGCGGAATCATAACGGCTGGCGAGTTTTCTCGGGGATCTCCCGTTTACCCCGCCCTCGCATTCCGCCACTGCTCCATACTCACCTCGCTTCACCCCCGTCTGTTCTCAAGACCTCGATGTTAACAAGAGATAAGTATACATATGTGAAATGCCGTGGCTTCTTTGCAGCGAACGTAAAGGCTGTTCACGATAAAGTGAACACTTTTGAAATCAACCTTAGAATAAAGTCGCTGCTCCTACCTGCATATGTTTAACAGGCACACTGAGTGACATGCTCCCAGTAAAGTTAGTAACGATGGGGGGAAAGTAATTCCAGAGCTTAAAGTCGAATAAAAAGGGTTAGGTGACCCTTCGTGAAGACTTAAATTATTTTTTTCGCTTTCTGTTTTTTTTTTTTTTATAATGCATCGGAATGTAAAAATGAGCAGAATTGTAAAATATTTACTTTTATAATAATTTTACAGTTTCATCTGATCGACACGTGATTAAAGGGGCGAAGCCCATGACAATGTTAATATTACATAAGGCGGAAGACTACACAACGTGCATATATGTAGATCTTAAGCAGGGTTTTCAATAGCGCTCGTTTTATCGTGAACCGCCTATGCCAATTTGTTGAGTGGTGAATGCACGAAGCCCTGGGCAGGGATAGGTGTGTAGTCAGGGCGAGAGACGAAGCAAATTGCTGAGCGAAGCAGGCGTGAGAATGCAAGCAATCCCGGCCTGTAGTGGTTCCGGAAAACTACGGGTTACCGAACTCAGGATGTCAGATCGGACCGGTAACTGTAGCCACGAATGTCGCCACTGTGCTACTTAAACCCGGTTGCAACATCGTGATTCGAAACTCGATCCGAGATCGGATCAAAGATCGACACGGAAAACTGTTTGCACCATTCGAGTTCAGAGCTGGACTGGAGATCGAGATGAAGTTCATTTCGAACCGCCGAAATTGGCGATTCGAAATCCCGATCCGAGATCAGCAGCCATCGTCAACAAATGTAGTTAAAAAATACTCCAACAGATAGAACTACGTTCGATTGTTTTCTTGGGAAATCATAACATTATACGCACCTGAATATTATTCAGTAAAATTCGTACAACAATAATTCATTTAAAACAGATAAAACATCGCGCATCTAGTTCTATATATAGTGAAAAATTTGCGTACTTCCATGACGTCATATATTACGAACCAATAGCAAAATGTGTCTCATACTTAATCTCGATCTCTCACTTTGGAACCAAGATCGACGAATCGGAGATCCAGAATCATGAAATTTCGTTGGTGCAACACTTTTACATTGGAAACAAGATCAAACTGGATCCTAGTTCGGAACTAGGATCAGTCAATCTCGGATCGGGGAAAGATGTTGATGCAACCGGGCCGGACATTAGCTCGCTCTCTGGGAACGAGACTTGTCTTCTGGTTGGCTATTGCGTGCTGCGAAAGATTACCTATTGGCTCTGCTGTCAGAATTTGATTACTTCGCTTCTCAAAATGCGCTTACGAAAAGCAACCTGGTAAAGTTAACTGGGTTAACTCAGTCACGTGACCAGGTATACCCGATCGCTTGCAGGTAACCAGGTTTCTTTAAACACTTAGAGTAACTCTGGTGCTATTAAATACTGTGCCAATGGGTACTGTATGTGAACATAAATCTACTAATGACAATAAAAAAAGTTCATAATCATAATCGTATAAGTGGAAAATTAATTAATCTTGTATGTAATAATTGTAATCTACAATTAAAATTGCCCAATTTTGTTCCAATTTATTTCCATAACTTAGCTGGCTATGATGCTCATTTATTTATTAAAGAGCTAGGATATGATGAAAAATATATCGATTTAATTGCGAATGGCGAAGAAAAGTTTATAACTTTTGGGAAAAAAAAAACAGAAAATTTAAAAGTGAAATTTATAGACACCTTTAAATTATGGCAAGTAGTTTAGATAAATTATCGTCTAATTTAACTACAGAACAAATGAAACGTACCCAAAAGCATTTTCCAAAAGATCAAGTTGATTTAGTAATTAGAAGAGGAGTTTATCCGTATGATTATATGGATAGTTGGAAGAAATTCGAAGAAACAGAACTTCCACAAAAATTGAAATTTACAACAAATTAAATGAATCTGACATGAGTGACGATGATTATGAACGCACAAAACTTGTATGGAATCAATTTAATATTTAAAATATTGCCGAATGTCATGATTTATATTTAAAAAAAAAACAATATATTATTGTGAACATATATATTAGAAAACTTCAGAAAAACATGTATAAATGCATATGATTTAGACTCTGCGTGGTATTTTACAGCACCAGGATTATCTTGGGATGCAATGTTAAAAATGACTATACAACCACTAGAATTATTACATCTATATGATTTTAATGGTAGAAAAAGGAATTAGAGGTGGAATATCGCAATGTTGTAAGCAATATGTTAAAGCCAATAACAAATATTTTGAAGATTTTAATCCAAATCAAGAGTCCGAATATTTAGCATATCTCGATGCTAATAATTTATATGGTTGGGCAACGTCACAATATTTACCATATGGTGGTTTCGAATGGGAGAATCATACGGCATTTCATTTTTACAATAAACATACATTAAATTTGGATGAGGATTCAAAACATGGATACATATTAGAAGTTGATTAAGAATATCCAAAATAATTTGCATAAAGATCTTCCATTTTGTCCATAAAATAAGGTAGTTCCAGGAACAAATCAATCCTAATTGCTAACTACTGTATATAAAAAAGAAAAGTATGTAAGTCACTATTGTAACATTTGAAACAATGCCTAAAAATGGATTAAAACTTACCAAAATACATAGAATATTTAAGTTTAATCAGTCTGATTGGTTGAAAAAGTATATATATTTGAATATGGAGATGAGAAAAAATGCTAAAAATGATTTCGAAAAAGATTTTTATAAGCTGATGAATAATTCTGTTAACCACAACTCTATTTTTCACCTTGTCTGCTGTCAATTCAATGTTATTAGTTTAAAATGGGTCAATCGAATTTATAGATCCCTTTAAAGATTCAATATCGTATTGTCCTTTAGGAATAGCGATAACTTCATTTTTATCAACAACAGGGCTCACATTTTCAATTGTTGTTATAGTATTTTGTCTATATTAGGAGCTAAAAATTTCCCATAGAAACTAATTAAAGCAATTGATTTTTCACTATGGATGATATCATAATGAAGTTTTATCTTTAGAACACAACTATTATTTGTTAACTTAAATACTTTATTATTCATTTATTACAAAACATATGTTATTAAATGAAAAACGTTAATTGGACTGTTGGTTTTTAATTTCTGATAAAATTTTAAAAATTAAAAGAATGGGGAAATGTTGCCTGATAACATAAGAGGCTTAATTGTTGGGCCTAGTAATTGTTTAAAAACCAACTTGATGATTAATTTTATTTAAGCCAGGATGGCTAAATTTAAAAAAATAGTATATTTGCAAAACGTTTAAACCAACATAAATTATTGAGGCACAAAATGATTTTGATGAGCTATTTAAAAAATTCAAAATTTAAGAAAAATGGAATATTTTTAATAATAATGATGAAATGATTCTTTTAGATCAATTTTAATGTATCTTATTTGGCATAAAGATATTCAAAAGCACCTAAAAAATTGCTGAGAGACAATACAAACTTTCTATGTATATTTAGACAAGATGGCACAAACTTGAGACATATTTATAATGATTTTGTTGGTGGAGACATGTCTTATGAGAAATTTAAAGAGATCTGTACAAACTGTTGGAATAAAGACTATGGTTTTATCACAATAAATTTGAGCCGAAAATTAACAGTGGTAAGTATAGACACTAAATCCAACATTTTATAATGTAACTCTGTCTAGTTTCTCTTGTACATGAGATTTCTTTATCTACTTCCTGAATAGGCACTTCAGTGTCTTGTGGTGAGTTATTCTCACCACACGATGCAGTAAAATCATCGCCTCGTTCGTCTTGTCGCCATGGCTCTGTGGCAAGGCATTTGATTTCAAATGTGAAGTTCGTGGATTCGATCCCCAGTCTGAGCAGATACTTAAATATTGTGAATATAATGCAACCATATTTGTACTATTAGATTATCACCAAATGATTCGAAATTTCAGCCAAAAAACCTTGCTCTTGCTCATACAGCAATGTATAAGTAGCGATGCAAATAAAAATGGTACACTCAAGCTTGAGAAAAAAATGCTTTGTATGCTACACTTGTAGTATAATATATATAAGCTGGAGTGTTATCGTATAGTGAATGGGTGCCTCACTATACTATAAAAAAATATATATATAAACCCTCTTTTCTCCACTAAAAAAAATGGCAGGCTGGTGGTGAAGTGAGGGGTTTCTCCAAATTGAGTTTTGATGGTGCTAATTAAGGCCAAAAAAATTAGGTCACTGGTGAGGTATTAACTTACCTGTAGACCCAAAAAATTTTGAAATTTTTAAAAATAAAAAGCACACCATAGGTGAAATGTGCATTGAACAAATGATGAACGAACATTGAGCACAATTTAGGTATGTGAAACAAGCATTAAAACACATTTTTATGTTGCATTTGAAATGATTAGCCTTCATGATCATGATCCTGCACAACCATTATCCTGTATGACTGTGATCCTGCACAACTGTTATCCTGTATGACTGTGATCCTGCATGACTGTTATCCTGCATGACTGTGATCCTTACATAATAATATATAAATTTGCAAAACATCTGTTTTATTAATCCAAGATTTACATGAGTTATCAAAACCCAACCATTTAACATAAATTTTATCACCTCAATTTTTTGAAACTTTTTCAATCAAATATTCTTTTGGATAGTCGGTTTTCATACCTTCGTATTCATAAAAACTGCCTTATATTTCTTCTCCTTTGTCATCTTTCAATTTGTAAGTTGGCATATCATTATTTAAAACCTCAAAAATGGTAAATAATTATGTTGTCCAATTAGCTGTATAATCGTTTTCAAAGATTCGTTTACTCTTGCTTACATGGACAATATCGCCAACTTTGTATTTCGGTTTGGTAATCATGTCTACAAAATTTGTTTGCATTAAATTATTTTTATTGGTCTGATTAACTTCAATTGGTTTCATACAAACTGTTCTATGTTTGGTATTGTTGTATTCTTTAACTAAATCATCTAATATATTTACCCATTTGTAATTGTCATTTTAAGCAAATATTTTCCACATTTTATACTTCATTGTACAATTAAATATTTCTACAACACTGGCATTAAGTTCACTGAATGTAGAATAGTGATGGATTTTATATTTATGCATACGTTTATTAAATATTTTATTATAGAATTTGGACACACTATCGCTTTGAATATTACTAAGTTTACTTTTAACTAATGTAGATTATAAAGCAATTGCTACATTCTTGGCTGTTTATCTTTAATTGGTATATCAAATGCATATTTTGAGAAAACATCAATAATTGTCTTAATATATTTATATCCTTTATTTACATGTGATATACCTTTTAAATTTCCAGTATCCATCTCAACAAGATCGATTTGCCATAAATCATCAATACTATACGAAATTACTTTACTTCTTGGAAAATTTTTCATGCAGTTCTATATAATTATTTGATTATTCCTTCTCTTGCACTGGGCAATTTTTTTATAAATGTTGATTTAATAGAATTACATATAGAATATTTACTTTTCTGAACTAATCGCCCATTTGTAGTATTTTCAATTTTTATATAATTATTTTAAGTTACTTTTTTGCAACTTCAAGCACTAAGTGTTCTCCATTTAATAAGAATAAAATATGATTAATCTTTATATTTTATGAATATTCCTATTGTAGTCATCAAATCAGAGATTATATTCAGATATTTCAGTTTTTTAAATAAAAAATATTACCTATGTTAACATCAAAAGGCTTACTGTAATCTATTTTTGAGATCCCTTAATAACAGTCACAGCATTATCAGATAAATTGGGATTAACAGTAATTAATTTAAAATGTTTACAATCTATCAATAATGCAAAAAAAAAATTATTATTATCTAAGTGAAAATTATTATTTCTTTTATTACACTTTTCAAGTAAATAAAAATATGTGATTTTTCTTCTTTGCATTTTAAAATCCTCGAGTTAATGAATTTATCGCAATAATTCAAAACTGATTGGTTTAAATTTTGCAATGTAACAGCTATTTCTTTATCGAAATGTCTTTTATTGACCGCAACTTTTCCATCTAAAGATCAGCCATATTATAAATTCTACGATTTTGGATAGAAACATAGTCTGTTGTATAAACAAAAACTTTACTAAGTTGATATTGTAAAGCAGAAACAATAGTATTGTATTTTGAATCTACATATGTTTTTAAATCAGAAACACTAGTGTCGTATTTTTAATCTACATTAGTTTTTAAAGCATACTCAGAAACGTTAGATTTATACTTTGAATCTACTTCCTTTTTTAGTGCCTGCTTTTCATTATTTATTCTTGTTATATAGTAAGAAACAGCATTACTGAATTGTAAATGTATATCTACTTTTGAAGCATAATCGTCTATTTGTTTATTAAAAAATATTTTATTGACTGCATCTTTATCACCTCTAGGATCATCTATATTAACAATTCTATGCCGTAAAAAACGTAAGATGTTGTACAATCAAAACAAGTGCTTAGTTTACTTTGTAAATCAGAAATGCCCGAATCCCATTGTGAATCTACATATGCTTTAAAAGTGTAATCAGAAGCAATAGTTTTGTATTTTAAATCAGCATCTTTTTTTAAACCATAAGCCCTAGTGTCAAACATTTTATTTAAAGATTTGATTAATGTTTTTCCAAATATATCTGTCACTTAATTACAAAGAAATTATATCATTAAACTTAAAATCTTTCGAAAAATGATGTAATACAATTAAACATAGATGTCCACAAATAACATAATTAACATTCTAAATTCGATTATCATTGTAATATGCATTTCTGTTTTAGAAATAATTAAATAAATTATTAGGAATGTTTCCTCCAAATGAATCAAAATAGTAAACATCATTATTTTCTTTAAAATATAAAATCCAATGAGTTCCTGGATTTGTTGAAATGTCAAAATTAACCACAGCACATTCATTTTTGAGCTTACTGTTTGGTAATTCATCAATCATGTAAACATTTATAAAAAAAATTATATTTAATATTTTTACAATTTTTTTTATATCGATATTAGATACTGGGTATATATTCAAATTTTTTGTTCTTTCCTTCATTTTTGCAACTAAACCACTTCCTGATTTATTTTCCATTGCCAAATTGTGGTTCTGTTGTTCTTCTGATTCTTTTTTATTTTTTCTAGTTTGTTCAACAGAATTGTAAATTGCACTAGCTTCTCCAGCTAAGGCACCAAGTGTACCTAAAGCAGCAAGTATAATTGGAATAATTCCTCCATTGTGTATACCACTTCCAGATTTTTCTTTGGCCATCTTTGTGACTGTTGGTAGTGATAAAGTTAATTTGAAACGTTAACTTTCTTTATTTTTTTTTCTCTCTATTTGATCATTTGTTAAAAATTTATCTACACCCAAATATTTTAATCCCTCAAAGGGAATATCGAAAGTTATATTTGGTATCTTCATTTATAAGTTATATATAATTAATAAAACATTTTAATTCCCCATCCTAATTTTCTTTTTCTAAACATAATTGAGGCAACAGCAACAGAAGCAATTTTTTCACCAATTGGAGCATTTTTATCTAACATACTTTCTTTTGCTTCATTTTGTAAAATATTATCAGCATTACGTCTAGATTCTAAATCTTTATGATCTATATAAGCAATATCGTGATATTTGCATGCTTAATCTAATTTATTTACCCCTGTCTCCTCTTTCTAGTCTTTCGGGTAAACTTAAATTATTTAATGCCCAATTTATTATTCCTTTGCAGTGATGTTCAGAATTTCAAAATGATTGTGGAATTACATTTAAAATGCTTATAAGATAAGGAATTCCTTTCGGATTGTTAACAAAATCAGAAAATGTATTGTTTAGCATATTCATTATGTTTACTCTTCATTTTAATAATTTTCATTTCCAGCATTTTTTCCACTGTGAATAACTAATAATCTATCAACCAATTTTCTAAGATCATCCATCCAAGCACATTTTTTTTTTTGGTAAATTATTGTATTTTTTATACCTTCTCCAGATCTAGGAGTTTTTGAGAAATCATTCTTTTTGGTGTGTTTGGTGCTGATTTTGAATGTGAATTTTGTATATAGTTATGTTAAATTGGTCCAATTATCTTTTTGTATTTCCAACTGTTATTTGAGTTTGTTTTCTTTCTTGTATTATATTATTGGAATGCAACATCAGTATCTAAAACAACTTTCGTGTAGTTATCATAGTCAATACCAGTGAAATTATTCTTATAATCTTCTTATTTTTCTTTTCTTAACAAATTAGAAAGTCCTTCCGTTTATTCATATTCGTAATTTTTAATGGATATTTTATAATCTTCTATCTGTACTTGTGTATTACCTATGTAAAAATGTTGTCCTTCTGCACGTAAACCATATTGAGCAGCAATAAAATTTATTCTTTTTGAAATTCCTTTTCCGAGATTTATAGTCAAATCAGACACGGTACTTTTTATGGGTAAAATGCCCATTCGCTCTTCCAAATTAGGAGATTTTTATTCTGAGAATTATTCTGTTTTGAATTATGTTTCTTCTGGTGTTGGTGGATAATCTAAATTTTTCGCTGCTACAGGAAGTAGTGTTGTTATTAAAGTTTTTATTTTTTGGTTCACTTACTTTTTATACTTTTTTTTTTTACCAATATTTCGCACTTCGTCGATTAATGGTTGCTCTTTCCTTTTTAATTTTTCATATCCTTTTCTATGATGCTTTTTATATTTTTTAATTAGAAATTTAACTCGAGAAATTCCCTTTGATTCCATCATTTATATATATATATATATATATATCTTATAAATGAGTTATAAAAGTACTGAGAGTTTCGAGGGACAAACTTTTCCCCAACTAGTCAAACTAGAGGGGATTTAAATATTTGCAATAATAGAATTGAATTTGATATTCCTATAGGAGATGGGTTTTATTTTCCAAATTATGTTTATGTTTATGAGCAATTTAGTCTACTAAAGTGGGATAAGGTTGGAGATGAGGCAGGATATAATGAAAAAGGTAATGTTGATGTTTGTTCGAACTTTTTTCCTTTTCAGTTTTCTATAGCAGAAATCTCAAAACATGGAAATATTATCGAAGCTGTTGTTAATTCTGGTATAACATCAACAATGGTGAATGCTTTATGAAGATCACCAAGTGAACAAAATTATTTGGAATTCACTGGTGTTGATAATCTATATCGTGATAAATATGTTTCTAGTCATATAGAAGATGAAGTTAAAACGGTTTCTTGTGATAAAACCAATGAAATAATGTATCCGCCATGATATTTGTTTGGTTTTATTCGTGATAACAATGAGATTTATTGGAAATGCGGTTATAAAACTACTTTTTTTCGTAATTCATCTAATAACAACTGTTTATTTCTTTATGGAAATTTAGATAAAGGTGATAAATTTAAGAAACATTGTCCTGGTCCTGGTAAAATTGTTATTGAAAAATTAGAAATTATGTGGTCTATTGTTGAATTTGAATCTAACACCGCCATTGCAATTAAAGAAGAAATGTACAAAGATCTTAAAATACGTATTAGTTTTGATTATTGGCAATTTTTAGAAAAAGAAGTCCCTGCTGGAATAACTGTTTTTAACTTTGATATAAAAGATCAGCTTCATTTAATATTTGATATGCCTGATTTTATAATAGTACGTTTTCAACTTAATAGAAGAAATCTTGCTCAACAGCATAAACATGCTACTATGTTTGACCATTGTAATGTGAGAAATATTAATGATATAAGTGGTAGATATGAAATTTTTCCTAAAGAAAACTGGAATCTAGGCATTAAAAATTGTGCTTGTCTTAAACAATTTCTTGCTTATAATGATTTTAGAAATTAAAAAACCGAACTAGATACCAACTATAGATATAATGAACTTTATTATAAACCAACTGTAAACTCTGATGGTGATATTAATTACTATTCATTGTGGGGGCGAAGACCATTATATGTTACATATTGTATCTATAGAAAACTACTGTAGTTAAAGAAAAAAACAAATATAAAAATTAGTGTTGATTTTAATAAAGAGGTTGAAGCAGGTACCATTTGTAATATTGTGTTAATTAGTAAACGAAATCTTACTATAAATTTTTTAAATTAATAAATGGAAGAATCAACAAAATGTTTCGATATTTTAATACAATATTTTAGACTTATAGTTGAGTGGTTACATTTAAAATTTTTACGAATTTTTAGAAATACAGTTGAATTATTTGATCAAATAAATATCATTTTCATAATTCTAAATGAGTTTTTTCTTTCTCGTAATAAATTTATTCTCTTTATAAATAAAATAAAACTGCCTGTGTTTCCATGCAGTTTGACTAACATTTTAAAAGGTGGTGGTAGTGGTTCAAGACAGCCTTCCTATACATTAGCTGATATTGCATCCGAAGATCTTCAAAATATGGTTCGCAAATTTCATTGAAATTTACAAAGCTTACAATCATCCATCTTAGATAACATTGACGATAGATATGAGCTTCGAGATATTGGCGAAAATCTAGAGCCAATAGAAGGAATTTTTTTTTTAATTAGTAGAACTTCGAATATAAACTGTAAAGAATAATGTGTTAATATTTCATTTGATTTTTAGCTTATTTTGCTTTATTTTGGCATAAAATTGCTTGATTTAGATAACTCACTTGCAAAATTGGCATTACTAGAAAACGTGAAAATTTACTTGATTTTCGGGTAAAATTGCCTTATTTTCGACCAAAATTGCTTGTTCATATAGTATGAAAAGTTCTGCGCGCCATTTTGTGAAATATTGGAAAATTGGCTTGATTTTGGCATAATTTTGTTTGTTTTTGAGGGTTGAAAATTGATGTCAATTGAGGTTTCTAAAAGCTTGAAAAAATTTCTTGGAAATGATGAAATTTGGCTTAAATTTACTTGGTTTTTGGATGGGAAAAGGGCGCTGCGCTGGTACCCGCATTATACATCTACTACCAAACAAATCTTGTCTGATTCAACGAAACCTCTTCCTCAGTGTGAGGGGCAGCGAGGTACAGCAGCGAGCAAACGTCGCCATACCTTGCAACAAACAGCTGCCACCTCTCGCAAACCATAGCAGCGCAGGGACGGGCGAGTGTTTTGCTGACACTGGCGGACGAATACATATTTTTTTCTCCAGCTCGGCAGGAAGTCCGGGTGATGCGACACACCTTGCCGTCTTCCTCCGCCCACGTGACCTGGCGGCCAACACAAACACCGTCCACCAATAATTCCTCCATCGACATCGACCGCCAGAAATAAACAGCCCATTACAGACTTCCTGTTCAAGAGTCTACCAACTGGGGCATGCAAAATAAAATCCTCATTCCCAGCACTCGGCCCTAGTTACAACTCATATAATGACCAATAAGGTTATTACTTACTACAGTGCGATTATGTCACGAATTCATTTGGTGGCAGGGTAATCGTCAAGAACTTACTGGACAGTATAGTCGACTCACGGTAAAGTGAGTACTTTTCAAAAGTACTTCTCGTTTCGAAGATTGGTCAAAAAAATATTTTTTATTTTAGCCTTACACGTTAAATTCCGACTGCAGAGGAATATACACACTGTGTTTATTGCTTACCCGTAATTATTTATTTTAAAAAATAGACAAAGGATAAAAAATCGGCTGAACGAAAAAAAAAAAAAAAGTCTTCAAGAGTGCTCATTTTACCATGAACAGCCTATACTTGTTCAGCCACGCTCATTGTAACTGTGGATCAGCAATGAACAGACTTCCGCGCTACGGGAGTAGGTAAAAAAGACAAAAAAAATCGTTAGGCGGATCAGCGTGTATGATCATACTGAAATAATTTTCCTCGTAATTAAACCAGCTAATTTATCATGTACAAGCAAAGGAGTCCAGGACAAAAGAAAACGAAAGTGGCCTGCACGAATGGTCTTTTGCTGTCGAAATTGTTTCTGACATTCGTAAATAGCCGCTAACTATAACACGAAGCAATAATGACTGTTCTGTTCTTTGGTTGCATTGTGAGCGAGTAACATAGCGTGTTGATTAATATTTTCACGCATTAATTACGTCTTGGCAACAGTTAAAAATGATAGAATAGCCCGGGACTGGAAAGTAGGGAGACCCGAATTTCTTGAAAAGTGGCCACGTCCGATTTTATTTCAAAACACGCTATATCACATCGAATTGCACAGTTAGATGATTTTGACTGTCTGTTGGGCGCCTTGCCGTGGTTCAGTGCCGAAGTAGTCTAGTTAGTTATTGCACTGAGAGAAAGTCGAACAAAACATTAAGGGCCAGATATATGTTTCGCTGCCCCAACAATATACATTTTTGAGCAAAGAAAATTTGCTAAGCAACTAAATTACTTTTGTTCGTCTAGCAAAATATATGTCTGAATAAACAAAATCTCTGTGCTGGGCCAAAAAAAAATTATACTGTCGACTATATATTTTGTTGAATCAATTGTATACATTTGTTTCGCCACTCATTTGTTTGCGTTCGTTCGAAGAAACAGTTCGAGAGTTTTTTTTTTGTATTTTTGTGACTATTAGGCTAGTAACCGTGTTTGTTAGTGCATCTATTGATGCTTAACAATCGTATAAACATATTAATAACACAATGCAACAAGAAACTGACAAGTAAAGGTGTAAAACTTGAAATATTTGTTTGCACACGTTGCCCAATATTTGCAGTATATCTATTTAAAAGGTTTCTGGCTTCCTTAGTTCTCGCATCAGCCGAGATTACAAACGCAGCGCTACGCTCGGACGCAGGTGATATAGCTTCGAATCTCGGTCGAACTTGTAAGAATTTTTATATATATCGGCCCAAACTGTTCAGTGTACTGTACACAGAGCCAAACAAATCTTACAGTTTGGGGCAACCAAATGAGAACAACAAAATAATTTGGCTTCAGCAACAAAATATTTCATTGCCCTTATACAAACAAATAATTTGGTTTCAACAAACAAATCTTGTCTGATTCAACAAGCCCTTTTTTCTCGGTGTGGCCTATAAGAAACGAAAATGTTTTCTCGCAAACACGCGGCCAGAAAGAAGATGAAAAATTGCAATTTTGTACGCAGGACACTGCATTCTAGCTCCCGCGTAACATTTTCCGCGAAAATGAAGTGTCCTTAATGTTAAGGTTTAATCCCTTCAGTCACAGATAAAAATGTCGTTTGGTTCTGCAGTACATACACTGTTACGAGTGTCGTATATCGGACCAGTAACAATGCATTCGTGCTCTATATGTTAACTAGCACTACATCCCTTAGTCTCCTAAGGGATGTAATGTCAATAGCGAATGTTACCTCATACACCTGAGGGACTTAACTCATTGCACACTGCGCTCTACTATATACAGGACGATTCTCAATTAGACCGACAAACTTCGGGAGATGATTATTCATGAAATAGTAGAATGAATATATATGTGACACTTTATATCTAAACCGAATATTAAGGGAGGTATGAGCCCTTAAAAGAATGAGATTTTAAACCGCATTTGTGCAAAATATCGGCTCTTACGTTGAAGGTCCCGATATAATACAATAATGTTCCGAAAGGTGTCATTGAATTTTGCTTCGTTACCGCTACGGTTTAAAACCTCGTTTTTTAAAGGCCCATACCTCCCTTAATATTCGGTTTAAGTATAAAGTGTCAAATATGTTTTCCTTTTACTTTTTCGTGAAGAATCACCTCCCGAAGTTTGTCGGTCTAGTTGCGGATCACCCTGTATAAAGCAGACCATTGGAGATGGAAGTGCTCATTTTCTCAAACGCGTGGAACCGCTTCTAACAGGCCTAAACGTGAGATCAGCAGCCGTACTTGGCACATACGATCCTGCTCACTCTACGCTCCTCTACTGACGTGCCGTTAAGACCGATCATCAGCACTACGAGTTAAGGACCTGCAGGGGCGAGCTATCTGGCGGTAATTATATCGCCGCACGTGGATTGGGGGCACGAGGTGTCTCACAGGGTGCTGTCTATTCCTGGCGCTTGTGTCTCGTGAGTTTTACTGCCTCGTACCGAACTCCGGTACTACATCCATGTCACCGTTCATTAATCACTTTCGAAATTAAGTTTTTTTTTTTTTTTGAAAAAATAACAACTGAACTTTTCTACACTTAGATCAATGTACGTATGTCCTTACTCGCATATTTATGGTGATGTTTATTGCGAATAATGGAAAATACACCTCCTGACATATACGATTTCACACCACGAAGAAATGCTGCAAATATCACTCGGGTTGGAATTTTTCTAAATCTGCGAGTAACAAGATAGACCTAATGCAGGTATAATCTAGAGTCCCTTTCAAAACTGGACTAAGTTACAATAGTTTCGACATCACTTGGAGACCTGACAACTCTTCAGATAGTAATAAACAGGAAGAAATAACGAGACCCCTATCACGTGTAACCAAGTTGAATAAAAGTAAGAACTGATGCATAGCAGTAGTCCGGATATATAAGTGAGTATGAAGTTATCAGAGTGTTGCCTGATTGGACTAACGTGTGTAGTGCGGAAACTGAGATTCCTTTTTTTATATGTATATTATGTTATGTTAATAAGAAATTGTTATTGATGTTTAGGGCCAGATCACGTTCGTGACCACAATAATGTATTTGTGAAGAAATAAAAGAATTGACATGTAGCCAAGACAAAACATTTGCACATAAAACCATATTCTTACTACATAACGATCAGACGGCGTGCTGTCAGGAACACTGAAAAGTCTAAGGCCATAACCTCATGCCAAAAAATACAAAGGATTATATTCAACACAAAGAAAACTCATCACTGGGAGCAATATTAATTTTAATTGACTTGGAAATAACTGGGATTGAAATAATAATTAATATTCCAATTAAATGTGTATATGTAATAAAGTTAAAATTAAATTGATTTACTGCAAACAGAATTGCTTAAAATAAATTAAAATATACCAACATCCTCACATAATTTTATTTAATAAAGATAATGAAAAACCAATTAAATTAAATAATTAAATTGCTGCCAATAGAAATGAATTGGAAATTAAAATGAGATTTATTTAATAACTCCCAGAAGTAGTTATCTTGCTTTATTCTGTAGTTCCTGACGAAATCTCACTGAAAATTACGTTAAACTTATGCATACATTGCGTGTCAGTTCTTGTAATTGAAATAATTTAATCTCTTCTCAAAACACACTAATATTTCAAGTCAGGTGAAAAATAATATCAATATTCAGAAATTAATTGAGGGTAAGTTGGTAGAGCGTGGACTTGTGGGTCCTACCAGCATTAAACATACGAATAATTACACGAGGGTCTGAAAAAATAGGCCATAACTAATCTGAAAAGTACCAAGTCTGTAAATGTGACTCTCAAATAAAACTTAAAGTTCGCCGATGGCCACTTCAAAATGTAAAGCGTCGTCACCTGGACCTAGGCTCTATCACAAAGCCTTACAAACATGGCGTAGCCGTAGCCTCGAACTGCGCATTCGTCGGCTGGATACCACTCAAAAATTAACTATTTAAATGAGAGGCTCCGTCCTTTTCTTCACTTGACTGGCTCTCATAACAAATATTGAACTCGCGTCTGGGAATGAGAACCTATCCTAATCTTAAGATGAAATCGTAGATTCCTCAAGTAGAAAAACCCTAAATTACAACACAACCGGGCCTTTCAAAGGACTTCTCCAGAAGCCCTTACTTCCGGCTACTAAACTAAAACCAAATCCTATTCGCTAGGAACTACTTCCAGTAAAATAAACTGAAAAACAATTAAACGTTAATCTTTTCTCAACAAAACAAATAAAATAAATAATTACGTTTTAAAATAAGACACAAAAAACGTACAGTAAAAAGGAATATACAAATAAATGGAAATTAACATATTTAGTTAATAACCTCTTATCTCAGTATCTGCACCAGCATGTCATAGAATAACAAACACCAAAATAAAAAATTCTGAAAAATTGGATTGGTGGTTCACAAATAAGAAAATATAACGTGTTTTTAATAAAGTAGCTATGAACCAAGGAGGGGCGAAAAATAAATAATATTACTCAAAATAATATAAAAATACGCGTGTGCTAGCGTCCAAAACATATATGAAACAATCGTGTGAAAATATGTCCAAACAGATATGTATACACAATAATTAACATATCAGTAAACATACTGTTAACATGAACCTATTACAAAGTCCATTCACGGTTACTTCCAACTATATGAAGCGGCATTCCTCCTCCCGATGCAAACATAACATAATCGAGTCACGAAAATTACATCAAAGGGACAACAAACCGCATTCGTGACCGCTCGGTA
This sequence comes from Dryococelus australis, assembly GCA_029891345.1. NCBI lineage: Eukaryota > Metazoa > Arthropoda > Insecta > Phasmatodea > Phasmatidae > Dryococelus > Dryococelus australis. Next base: position 72,044,728 of record CM057007.1, on the reverse strand, counting down.
TAACAACATTTTGCATATAGACTATTTATTACTAGGCATTAGGAACACGCCTGTTTTCTTGCTTTTTTTATTTAAATAAATGAAAACTGAAAAAATTATGTTTTGCAGACAGAATATGCGAAAGTTTGATTTAACCAAAAATAAGATACTTTTAAGTTAACGCAAGTATAAAACGCTTGTGATATATAACATATTTAAAAAACAACTAAGCACGTGCGAGTAGGAGCATACACTCTATATCACACACTAACGTGCAGTAGGCATGGCCACGCGAGAAGTAGAGTGAGTAAGCAAATACTCTCTATATCTCACACTAACATGCAGTAGGCATGGCCATGCGACGAGAAGTGAAGCGAGTAGGAGAATACTCTCTATATCACACTCTAACCTGCAGTAGGCATGGCCATGCGACGAGAAGTAAACCGAGTAGGAGCATACTCTCTATATCACACTCTAACCTGCAGTAGGCATGGCCATGCGACGAGAAGTAAAGCGAGTAAGAGCATACTCTCTATATCACATACTAACATGCAGTAGGCATGGCCATGCGACGAGAAGTAAAGCGAGTAAGAGCATACTCTCTATATCACACTCTAACCTGCAGTAGGCATGGCCATGCGACGAGAAGTAAACCGAGTAGGAGCATACTCTCTATATCACACTCTAACCTGCAGTAGGCATGGCCATGCGACGAGAAGTAAAGCGAGTAAGAGCATACTCTCTATATCACATACTAACCTGCAGTAGGCATGGCCATGCGACGAGAAGTGAAGCGAGTAAGAGCATACTCTCTATATCACACTCTAACCTGCAGTAGGCATGGCCATGCGACGAGAAGTAAACCGAGTAGGAGCATACTCTCTATATCACATACTAACCTGCAGTAGGCATGGCCATGCGACGAGAAGTGAAGCGAGTAAGAGCATACTCTCTATATCACACTCTAACCTCCAGTAAGCATGGCCACATTACCACTCTCATATGCCTCATCACTTTATTCATGCGTCGGCCAAGTGACCTTGTGAAATTATTATAAAAGTAAATAGTGTACTAATATGCTATTCTTTTTACTCACTGGGACGTTAAAAAAAACTGAAATCATAAGAAATAATTTAAATTATCAGGTATGTTAACGTAACACTTTTTATTGGACGTTAAGTAGGGACTGGAAAATTTCGCGAATTGATTTTAGGACAAGCCAGACTTGAAACCCGTGTACGTTTCCGTTACGTTTGCAATTGTATTAAAGTTGATAAGACACTCCCAGGTGAACTCCGAGCCAAATACAGCCCTGCATGTAAAGAAACACCGAATCACGTGCCATCTGTTTTGACGTAACTCTGGCTGCACAGATTTCAGCAACCAATGTACAGAACGTTGAAACGCGAAAATATATATGACCGTGGAGTCTAACCCACAGATAGTTTAAAACGTGAAATTATCCCGTCCCTAACGTTAAGATATGGGACTACTTTCCATCCATCTTTACGAACTCTACCGGGCGCATATCACTCGGTGCGCCCTTTAAAATATACGTAAGCAGGGGCAGTGGCACTTTTCTAAGGTTGATTTCAAAAGTGCTAACTTTATCGTTAACAGCCTTTAGTAAATAAAAACACTGAGAGAATTGGCGTGGCGGTTACTTTGACGTGGACACGCCCAGTATCTGATTGGCTGCCCAAGGCTCTGGGAACGGGCCTTGTACTTCGGGCTACGGAAAGTTCCCTGTTGGCTGAGTCGGCAAGTAAGTTCCCAGGCGGTGATTGGCGAACGACGTTCAGACACATCGCAGCCCAATGACGCCATCTTTCTGGCCAGTGTGTGCGGCTGCCGTTCATCGGTGTCTCTTTCACCTCGGAATTCCTGGGTAAAGGCTGCTCACGATAAAGTGAGCACTTTTGAAATCAACCTAATAAAAATGTCACTGCCCCTGCTTGCGTATATTTTAACGGACGCACTGAGTGACATGCGCCCGGTAAAGTTGGTAACAATGAATGGAAAGTAGTTCTATATGTTAACGTCGAATAAAAAGTGTTAGTTAACCCATCTGTGATGATTTAAATTATTTATTACACTTTCTGTTTTTTTTTTTCATCGCTTCAGCCTGTAAAAATTAGCAGATTTATAAAATAATTACTTTTGCAATAATTTATAAGTTTTACTTGACCAATGCTATAATAAAGTGACGATGCCAATGACAATGATTATTTTATATAAGGTGGAAGAATATGCAACATGCATATAGGCTGTTCACGGTAAAGTGAGCATTTTTAAGGCCTTCTAAACAAGTATTAACCACTAATAATTGTATCTTATTACAGCCTCAAGGCATTGAATTTTGAGGGTGGTGAAATCTACACACTGTGTTTATTGGTCACGTTGAAATATAAAAAAAGCAGCAGGAAGATGGAAATTGGACGAAAGGAATAACTAAGAACGGCCTTAAAAAGTGCTCGCTTTAGCGTGAACAGCCTACACAAGTATATCTTAAGCAGGGCTTTGAAAAGTGCTTATTTCACCGTGAACAGCGTATACATAGGTAGTGTGGGACAACGCCATGCAGATTGTTTGTGAGTGGCTACTCCACAGTCGCGTGGAAAAGGCCGGGTGGCCGAGACACAGGCGATGGCGCGATTAAACCAACCTTGACACGCATATCAAACGTGCTGTATCCAAGCTCAATTCGCAATCGGCCGCGAATGAAAGCACACGTGGTACGGGACACTGTAGCATGCGGCCTTATAGGCTGTTCACGGTAAAGTGAGCACTTTTCGACGCCCTCCCAAAAAGGCATTAACCCCTAACAAATGTATTTTATTGCAGTTTAAGACTTTAACTTTCGAGAGTGATGAAATGTATGCACTGTGTTTACTAATTGCAATATTTACATTAAAAAGTGTCGGAAAGGAAGAAATTAATTGAAAGGAAAAATTTAACTGGCGTTAAAAGAACCGTGAATAGCCTATATGTATATTAACTCCTTCATTCGTTGCCCCACATAGGGCACAATCAGTAGAAATTATGTACTGTCTTAACGCTTCGTGTTTCACCAAATTCCAACGCAAAATTATACGGCCTCTGATAAATACATATTTCAGTGTTCTTTTAAAACGAAACTGAAATCTAAGTAACTCTTTTTCTAAACTAAAACATCACATACTAGCCTGCACACCGACTTGGCGAAGAATATTCGGTAATTCGTTTGCAGTTGTACAACTGTTCTCTTGGCAAACAGTCTTCGAGGAAATATTTGTGGGAATACAAATTATCCTGCACAAACGTCACAGGGATCAGGATTATGACTTGAACTTTGCAGTGAGGAAGTCACAATTAGTTGCGGAGATCATCATGCAGGTTCATAAACAAATACCGCCAATGGTACGAGGCGCGAAATTAATTCCACATTTATTCCGACGTTGAAGCGGGCATTTATCGAGTATTGTATGCACAAAATTACTCATTCTAGCTCTCTGAGATTTTTTTATTTTTTTTTGGCGGGGGGGGGGGCGGTAATAAGGAGGGCCAAAGTCATTAGTCATTCGTGTAATATGACTTGCTCCCCATGTACCGCCCATGAAGGATTCTCAGCACTTTGGGTGCGGTACAGATATACTCACAATTAAGACAATATGGAAGTAGGTTGCGCTGTGTTCACTACAGCATGACCATCAGTCCTATTGGTCTCTGCGTTCTTATTTACAACCCTCCCATTGGTTCACAATACGCTTACTTTACTGTACAACGTTCATAGTTAGTTCTTTGCCAATGTAATGCCCTACATAGAACAATATACAATCCATCCTGATGACCTGAGTAACTTACATTTCGAGTGCTGCCGGCTTGGTGTTATGTCGCTTGGAGTTAACTGCGATATATGGAGTTTGCTATAACATTACGATATACGCAATTTTTTCAAGTCACGGGAGAAGAATAAATATGGCATCGCCATTACCGTTCGTAAGATTCTCTGCGGTGTAATACTTTGTCAGCAACGCTCAAATTGTAAATTACTCCAATTAGAAATATAGATTGTATATTATTGTACGTAGGAAATGACATTTGATAGGGAAACTTAACAAGTCAGCATTAGGTAAAGCCGGCCGACATTGTGCAGTGCAGCAAGTGTGCCCGGTGTCATGTGAACCAATAGGACAGCTGTAAATGGGAACACAGCAGGGGGCAGCGGTGGCGCAGTGGGTAGCGCGCTCGCCTCCCACAGCGGCGATCCGGGCCCGATCCCCGGCTGGCTCACACGTATGGGAATCGTGCTGGACGATGCCGCTTGCCGGCGGGGTTTTTTCTCGGGGTACTCCCGTCCCCCCGCCCTTGCATTCCAGCGCCGCTCCATCCTAGGTCTCATCTCATGTCACGTCCGGGGATGACGGCCACCTACGGTTTCAGCCCTGGGTTCACTCCCCACTCGAGTGAATACTGGCGACTGTCTGCTACAGCTAGGAACTGGAAAATTTCGCGAATTGATTTTAAGACAAGCTAGACTTCAAACCCATGTACGTTTGAAATTGTATTAAAGTTGATTAGACACGGCCAATAACAGACCTACAAGGAAAGAAGCATCACAGTCAATAAAACAGGTGATTATACTACATCTGAAATGGATTGGTAAGATTTATATTAATTTTTTTTATAATAAAAGTAGCCTACGTAAACCTAATTTCTAATATTGTAATTGCAAAAGAAATTAATTTACACCATTAGCAGGCAGATATTTGCTGAAATAAACTTAATTATACATTGCTGGTAATAAAAAAAATTAATCACGTTGACTAAATAACCACTCAAAAAAAAGTATTTCATCCATTAATAAAAATGTTCCTGCTAACCAACCCAAACAATTATTACCTGTTAAAAAAAGTATATATATATATAAAACAATTATTACCTGTTAAAAAAAGTATATATATATGTATATATATATATATATAATATATATATATATATATATATATATATATATATATACACACACACACACACACACACACACACTGTGACATTTAATTTTAAATATCGTTGTTATGCATTTTAACAGGAATTGGTGTTTTGGACGTCAGTTGGGCTGTAATAAGGAAAATCATCCGAGCAGCCAATTTAGAATAGATCTATCCTTGCAGTGTTTCTACTGTCGTACTCGTCGGTGTGCAAGGACAGGAGTAAAATGTATCGGTCCATGTTACTACAGAGTTAGTGAATTAAACATTTCTGTATGTCAGTGTACAATACACAGCCATAGGGTCGTGTATTATTGCCTTGATTGCCTCAGATATGAGGCAGAATACATAGATGGTGCTGTGTATCTAGGTTGTCGATTGTGCCAATTAAATAATTAATATTTGAATTGACCTGTTCTGAGGTAATACTGGCTACACAGATGTCAGCAAACGATGAACAGGACGTCGAGGCTCGAAAATATATAGGACCGTGGAGTCTAACCCTCAGATAGTTTAAAACGCGAAATTCTCCTGTCCGTAGCGATAGCTTTGTCGTAACTGTCAGCAAGTCTGTACCGCAGTCAGAGGATTAAAGAATAAATAACCGCCGGGCATTGAATACGTTAGCGAGACCATGCAGTTTAACAATGATAATAGTGAGTAAGCCCTCTGGGGCGGCAGTCGCTGGTGACTGGTAGCTCCCACGAGGGACTGCCACGGGCAATTGAGGTCGCAGTAGATGGTCATTACTGTGTGCCCCCTGCTAGACCTCCAGACGTGCTCCCCCTCCTCCGGGCAGCGTGCCGCGCCTTCAACCTGCCGCGCACTTGTGATTCTGGGCATGTCACGTCGTGAGTTGGGAACCTTGTGGGTTCCAGCAGTGCTCCAGTGAAGCCGTCCTAGCATTGCTCTGGGTAATATGTTATCCGAGCATAGTCTTATATTGATTTCCAGTGCCTTATGAATAACTACAAAGACCCACGCTTCATGATGTTATAATGTTGTGTGCACATATTTGCTGACAATTAAGACAAGCTATATATGACGGCGTGACCATAAATTCTGTTGGTCTCTGAATTCCTATTCGCAACTGACCTATTGGTTCACACAACACCGGACACACTTTCTATACTGTACAACGTCCATTACTGGCCGACTCTAATTCCTACTTGTGTCACAGTCAAGTGTCCTTCCCCACTTGAAATAATCTACGATGCATCGTGTTCAATGAAGTACTCTGCACTTTGAGTGCTGCTGATGTAATATTACGTATCAGAAAATCTTACGTAAACAGCTGGTGAAGCAATATTTCATCGGCCGTTTCTTCAAAGAATGCGGAGTGAGTGAGTGAAGATATTTGGACGGCTCTTAACATCAAGGTCTTGAGAGCCGATGAGGGTGAAGGAACCGAGATGAGTATGAAGCAGCACCGGAATGAAAAGGGAGGGGACGGGAGAACCCCGAGAAAACATGACGACCAGCGGCATCGTCCGCCACGATTCTTACTTGCGAAAATCCGAGATCGACCACGCTGGGAATCGAACCCGTCCGGTTCACCTTGATAGGAGACGAATAGTCTGACCACTAGATCACCGCGGCGCCCTCCCCCCCCCCGGGCCCATTATCGTTTAAGGGGTTTAATTCTAATATTTTCCTAGATTAATCCGTGAACTGTTCAGGCGTTTGCAAATAACGAAGGAAAAACTGCATATTTGTGGGTAAGATATTTTGAAATATAGCCATATAAAATATCAAGTTTTTTCATGTCGTCTGTTCAGGTCCTCTCACAGAGCGCATATCTTCAGTTATAGGCTGTTCACGGTAAAGTGAGCACCTTTTAAGGCCCTTCTAAATTTTTCCTTCCATATAATTTCCATCTTCCTGCTGCTTTTTAACATAAATATTGCAATGTAACCAATAAACAGAGTGATTACATTCCACCACCCTCAAAATTTAAAGTCTGAGGGTGCAATAAGATATATTTATTAGTGGTTAATGCCTGTCGGAAGGGCCTTAAAAAGTGCTCACTTTATGAACAGCCTATGTATATCTGTAATTTGAAAAATGTTGAATATTTTTTTAGCAACGTCTGCTTACGAATAGCATTTTATTGATTATTCATGTCGGAATCCTGGTTTCCTTCTTATATTTCCATCTCTTATGTGACATCCCCACTTGCCTAAACCAGTTAAAAATTGGCATTGACTCAATATTTAGAAGCACGAAGTTCAACGTGCTTCGAAAGTTGGAAGTCTCTACGTATGATTAGAGATTATGGCTAGATACAATGGAAAACGGCGAGAATTTTTGACCTCCCATATTTTCCAAAACACAGCAGTGCAGTCCTGTCTGGCAGTAGCATAGTCAGGAATATCTCAATAGGGTGGGGCGTTCTCTACTTTATGAACTTTGAATATTAGTTAAACATGTACACCAATTGGACAGAAACAGTAATATTATTGGCACTAATAGATGCCAATATAAATGACGATTTTTTTCTCAATAAAATATTTACTTAAAAAAAAGACTACAAAATTATTTAACTAATCAATCCCAATTTTTGACTGTAACCACCTCTCCACACTCTCCTCTCCACCTACCCCATCGGCTGTACCGCTAAGGCCCGGGTGCACCAACATCTTCCCAGATCCGAGATCGAATGATCCTAGTTCAGAACCAGGATCCAGTTTTATCTTGGTTCCAAGGTAAAGTGTTGCACCAACGAAATTTCATAATTCTGAATCTCCGATTCGTCGATCTTGGTTCCAAAGTGAGAGATCGAGATTAAGTATGAGACACATTTTGCTATTGGTTCGTAATATATGACGTCATGGAAGTAGGCGTATTTTTCACTATAAATAGAACTAGATGTGCGAGGTTTTATCTGTTTTAAGTGAATTATGATTGTACGAATTTTACTGAATAATATTCAAGTGCGTATAATGTTGTTTTAATTTCCCGAGAAAACAATCCACTATCTGCTGGAGTATTTTCAAACTACATTTGTTGACGATGGCTGCTGATCTCGGATCGAGATTTCGAACCCGCCAATTTCAGCTGTTCGAAATGAATTTCATCTCGATCTCCAGTCCAGCTCCGAACTCGAATGGTGCAACAATTTTTCTGTGTCGATCTTAGATCCAATCTCGGATCGAGTTTCGAACCACTATGGTGCAACCGGGCATAATTCCTGATCCTCTTATGATTGGAAGCTGCGTTTTTTTTGTCTCGGCTTGATTCTTTGCCGACAATTCATAAAGATCCAGTCTTCGAGTGTCAGAAGTGTCATTGTCCTAGGGAAATGGTAAAGTATCTTCAGACCCACACACACACACACACACACACACACACACACACACACAGGAAAGTTATCTCACAAGTCTGTCTTCCCTTTGGAAAGTATGCAAATGTCGATTAAAAGATTCCCGAACTCTAACATGGGGTCCTGAATTTTTAACTGCCTGCTATTTCGAAAATAAGTGCCCGGGGTGGTCGAAAACCACAAAAGTCGGATGTCCATAGTGATTACTTCATGTGTAGTGAGTTTGGCGAAATTAGATCCACAGGTTCGAAAGTTTCCAGGGACACACACACACACGACAAGCAATAATGAAATGAAACGTTGCAGACGTGTTCACAGTTTGTTGAAAGTTGGTATAGGCTAATCACGGTTAAATGAGCACTTTCGAAAGCCCTGATTAAGATCTACTTACATGCACGTTGTGTATTATTCCGCCTTATGTTAGATTAACATTGTCGTGGGCCTCATCACTTAATTCATGCGTCGGTCAAGTGAAACTGTGAAATTATTAGAAAACTAAATATTTTAAATTCTGTTCATTTTTACACTTTAATGTATTTAAAAAAAAAAAACAGAAAGCGAAGGAAATCATTTAAATAATCAGAATGGTTACCTAACACATTATATTGGACTTAGGTTCATGAAAGCAGTATATCTATATAGTTTGTGTCATAAGTTGTTTCACACCGGATTTTTTTTTTTTAATTTTCGACTCGTCAAGACGTAAATAACAAATTCTAGCACCTTCTTACGTTGTTAGATATCCATTGCCGTCATTATTCTCGGAGCACTGATAACAAAAAATAAAACAAAAAAAAATCCTTTTTTTTTCTTCCATCAGTGCTCCGAAAATAACAATGTCAGTGAATATCTAGCAACGTAAGATGGTGTTAAAAGTTGTTATTTACGTCTTGAAGTGCCAAAAAAAAAAATAAAATAAAAAAAAATTAAAAAAAAAAAATCCGCTGTGAAACAAGTAATGACAAATTATATAAGTATACTGCTTCCATGCACCAATGGCCTTAAGATGCGAAACTACTTCCCTTACATCGTTACCAACGTTACAGGGCGCATGTCACTCAAGGTGCCCGTTAAAATATATGCAGGTAGGGGCAGTGACTTTTTTTTCTAAGGTTGATTTCTAAAGAGCTCACTTAATCGTGATCAGCTTTTAAACAGTAAACTGCTGCCGCTAAATACGGCCGTGGCTTAGTAGGCCTACTGGTGGCGGCGTGGCTGGGTGTACGACGGCGACCTCACAAGGGCGTCTGTCGTCGTCGAAGTGAGTGGCTCCTGTGCCTCGTCGTCATTGGTAGTTGATGACGGGGGTGAGCGGGTCAACTGCTGACGGCAACCCCGGGTGATATTTATAGTCGCCCTTCGTCCACTGACAGTTGGACCCGCCGGGTACTATAGCGCCGTCGTTAAGGGTCCTGTCGACTGAAACGTTTCCTGCGAGATCGTTGTTTGCGCCTAAACGCGTGTCTCGGTAAATAAATGTTCTGGAAATACGAAGTTATGCAAGAACGGATTAAAAAAAAAAACTATTGTCTGTATCGCTGTATTTTTAGTTTTATCATATGAAGTGTATTGATAGAGAAAAAAAACCTGAAAGTCGTCACATATCGCATTTTTAAAGCTTGCCTATGAAGTTTCTTTAAGGGGAATGGTGCATGAAAGCAGTTTACTTACCCGATTTTCAATATGAGTCGTTTTCCAAACAGTTTATCGAAATTTTTAGCTCGACAAATAATAATTTCAACGCCTTTTTATGTTGTTAGATATTCACTGCCGTCATTATTCTCGGAGCACTCATGGAAGAAAAGAAAGAATTCTAAATATATCTCCAATCAGTGCTCCGAGAATATCGAACATCGTGAATTTGTGACAATGCAAGAAGGTGTTCAAAATTTACGTCTTGCCGAGCAAAAAATTTGGAAAAATCCGCTGTAGGGCCTGTTACAAGTTATGACAAAAATTATGTGAATATTCGGTTTGCGTGCACCATTCCTCTTAAACGGTAAGAGAAAAGTACGATTATACGCAGGTAGTTTGATCTGTGTACTTTCATCGCGTGCAATAGAAATTACACTGTAACTGATCTAGTTTGCTTAGTAAAGCGTTAGGACGGAAACACTGCACGCCTTGCGCGTAGGAGCGAAGAGGCGCTAGGCGTGCGTGTTAGTGTCGCCCGTATCGCTCCCTCGCTTCTTGACCTTGGACGCGCAGCTACGCAGTCCTCTTAACGTGGCTGGTCAAGTTCCCTGTATATTTAGATACGGTGGAGAGAGAAGAGGCCTGGGCGCCATTCACGTCTCTCAGTTAATAATTGTTCTCGAAATACAACTTTTTATCCGTGAACTGTAAAAAAAAAAAAACTATCTAAGACCATCATTATTTACTTTTACCCTATTAAAAACTCGTCTTTGCTTCTTCTTTTTCTCGTCGTAATGTCGGATTCGTAGTAATTAACGACAGTGCGCGATTATCGGAAATTTTCATTTCACGAGTCGTTTAATATTTTTGTGCGTGATTTCAGTTTTTTTTTTAAATCTGCTTCTTGTTGTAAAATGTCAAGAACGTATTTACAGATCTCGTCAATAAGTTCCCGCCATTTTGCAAGCAGAAAATAACACAGAGTGAAGATTGGATACAAAAGTATTGGTACCTGCAATGTGTACTCTGGGCGGTATTGCTGGGGCCGTAACAAATATTGTTATGATGGGTTTACGATTTAAGACTGAAGCATTAAGGATTTGCACTTGGACGACTCGATAAGCATACGGGAAATGAATAATAAGAAGTTTTGCAGTTTATGATTGAATTAGCAACTGTTAAGTCTAGCCAATCGCGATCGTAGAAGAAGAAAGCATCAGACATAACCTGGAAACATGGACAATAGTGAAGATTATTTACATATATTTAATCATGTTTGGTTACTGCTTGTGTAAACTTGTTGAAAAACTCGTGATATCTTATAGAAGGGAAAGCCGATGCCAACATTGGGTATTTCCATCAATACACCTGAAAAGGTTAATTAAATCGAATTCAATAACCTCTTCCAAGAAATAAAATATGACCGTGAACAGTTTTTTAACTAAGAGAATGCTGTCTCTAGATTAAAATAGTTACTTTCATACGATTTCACAATATGTCATAGCCTAAATACAAGATGTAAATACAGTTTCCCGCCAAAAACAAATGTCACTGGGCTTTGATTGGCTACTTTATCTTGATTTGTACTTAACATACAAAATATAATTATCTCTTGCGTCACGTCAAGACCAGCACACGGCAGTCATAAACTAATACCCTTTAATGCAGTGAATAATAACTTAAGCATACGGCGCACTTATTCTGTTAAGCCAATCATAAACTCACCTTTAGTGCGGTGAAGCGAGTTTCGAATGGTAGTAAACATTTGGCGGATAACTGCAGCCACAGCTGTGAACTGGAAGCTGTCGCCATGGGGGGTGGCCTTCAGGCTACATTTCAATACACTATCTCCTCGGGTGTCCGCACCCTTAAAATCCCTACCGCAGTCCACGCATGTGTATCAATGTTTATTTTGATCTAGCTGGCAGCTTGCCTTGGGCCTTCGGGAATTGCTGAAATTTGTGAAATTTGCACTACGGAGTTTACAATGTGTTTGTGCGGCTCGTTTTACACTGCCCGTGCATGATCTATGATGTTTTACACTGCCCGTGCATGATCTATGATGTTTTACACTGCCCGTGCATGATCTATGATGTTTTACACTGCCCGTGCATGATATATGATGTTTTACACTGCCCGCGCATGATCTATGATGTTTCACACTGCCCGTGCATGATCTATGATGTTTTACACTGCCCGTGCATGATCTATGATGTTTTACACTGCCCGTGCATGATCTATGATGTTTTACACTGCCCGTGCATGATCTATGATGTTTTTTTTCGTTATTGTCTTTGCGACTTATAGTAGCCCCACACCTATCACGCACCTGTTTATCCCCCTTCAGATGATTGTGTGGGCGCTGGCGTTCATAGAGCACGAAGAAGCAAAGGAAGTAAGTCACGTGACCCTGCTGTCCAGTGTACTGCAGAGGATCACCAGCCTGAAACATACTCGTGCAACAAGCATTTATTCTTATCAGTACAAAAAAATACATAGTTACATACCTACAGTTTCGTTTGAATAGGCACATGAAATATTTGTTTGGAAAAAGTCCTTACAAATAACCTTTTTGGGATTTTTTATTAGCTAGAAATTTATTTCCGCTTGACTGTGCAGTAAAAAATATTTGGTGAACGTTATTTATATTTTTTATTGATATTTTCGCAGTAAATTACACCTGCCTGCAAGTACAATAAGCTTTGGTTATGCTACCGTTCATACTTGGTACTCGGCTTGTTGGCACATTTAGAAAAAAAATTGCGTTATGGTGCAGATGTTTTGACTACAACCAACTCCTAAAAAAAATGTTTTCTTTACCTGTCCAAATAAATTCGCCTTTATCGACGTTGGACAACGTGCAAAACCAAATAAAAAATATTCAGTATTTCGCATGATAAAAAAAATGCAGTAGACGAAACATAGTAATTAAAAAAAAAAGAACTTAATAAAATGTGAAATTAAAATTTATTAAAGAAATGAGATGGGAGACACCCGAGAAAATCCACTAAGCACAGAGAAATATCCAGGGCAGTCCACTGCCTGGAATCAATACGTTGTACACATATCTGGGGCAGGAAACTATTGGACAGGAGTTTTGGTAAATTACTATTAAACTATGATGATGAAAGACTGTTCACAAAACGATAATGGTACCACGCCAAGCGATGAAAAAAGGTTATGTACTTAAAATGTGAATGTGAAATTAGTTAAATAAATGAAGAGGGAGGCTACCGAGAAAACCGCTGAGGCACAGACAAATATCCACGACGACCCCGCCAGGGGAATCATTCCCCAGTACGCAGTGATTTCAGCAACATTGATCTACTTACGTAAACTTACCAAGAACCGCAGACAGAAGTAACGGCTGTTCAACGATGATCGTCTCGACTGGATCTCCAATGGAACGTGCAAGTTGCAGCTCGATGTTCAACAATCAGGAGACAACCTACGAACACACATATAAATTTTTATTCAGAAAATAAACATCATATTTAGCACGACAACACGAAAAATGCTTTAAAAAGACGAGCAACCTATGGACGAGAAAATGAACATATGTATACAACACAGGAAAATTCCAAGAGGGAATAGAGTCAAAAACAGAACAGCAACTAATTACGAGAAATATATGTATATATACATGACCGACAGATAACACATAGGAACCAACACAGACAAGAAACCTGCCGACAAAGTTAGGACAACACTGGCAAAATAAGTAAGAACAAAATAGGACAACACAACAAAGAAACACACTAAAACACATCAGTTTAACCAGACACGACAGAATACAAACCTGGAATGCTGTAGTCAAGAATTCTTTGTTGTGATGTCCTATTTTGTTCTTACTTATTTTGTCAGTGTTGTCCTAACTTTGTCGGCAGGTTTCTTGTCTGTGTTGGTTTCTATGTGTTATCTGTCGGTCATGTATATATACATATATTTTTCGAAATTAGTTGCTGTTCTGTATTTTGACTCTATTCCCTCTTGGAATTTTCCAGTGTCGTATACATATATTTATATTCTCATCCATAGGTTGCTTGTCTTTTTTAAGTATTTTTTTCGTGCTCAGTCCCGTTTTTTTCCACCACAGACATCTGCATCGCAATGGCGAATGTCCGAAAATCTCCATCTTGTCACAGACACAGACAAATACCCACGACGGACCACTGCTTGGAACCACGTTCCCCGTATGGTGTGCAGCGCAGTACGAGTTAATTATATCGTTTAAAATAAATTTACGTACACGGCCCAGCGAATTCCACCACGGAAAATAGCAGTTCATGTAATATTATTCAAATGATGCATTCAGCTTCCATCAAATTTTTTTTTTTTTTTCGGTGTCCAGCTCGTATAATATGCAGCTCCTGTTAGCTGCATACAATTTCGTGTTAGCATGCAGGACCCAGCAGTGTTCTTTCTCTCATTCTCAATTTTTTATCAGGCGAAGAAACTTTTTCCTGCTATCCGTACTGTGTTCCTGAAACATGTTTGCAGAGCACTGTGTTCCCTACAAATATTTTACTGAATTCTGCACACAAATTATAAAGGATTGTTCTGCAGTAATGCAAACATTACAAGTACAGTCATATGGTAGACATATTTTTAGAAGCACTACTTGCCTACGAAACTTAAATTGTTTTAAATCGACTACATTTATTTTTACTAACCATTTTCTTAATTTATACGGGACTTGTGGTACGGTATAGGCCTGCGGAAATGAAGTAAGTATAAAATAGCATATTAGTAAATTATATACAAAATATCTGCGCCTGAGAAAAGCAAATGCGTCACAGATACTGCGTGATATGTATAAGTGTCTGCTCACAAATACACGATCTAGCTAAGAGAGAGGAAAAACTGTAATTATATTAAAAACGAGTGGTCACGGAATTTTTTTTTTTCGCGGCTAACCAACTGCAATCAACAGTTATACTAATATTGTATGTCTATCTTAAAACGGAGTTTAGGGCACGCGTGCATGTCTACAATGTCGAACCCACTTCGCTTTGCATACGAAGGCGCGAGCTTTGACACACATGTGTTCGTGTGTGTGAGCGCATGTGTAGATGTGTGTGAGAGTGTCTAGACTGTCGAACTCACGACGCTGTGTGTATAGAGCCACGAGCTTTGGCACCTGTGTGTAAAGACCGTTCACGATAAAATGAGCACTTTTGAAATCAACCTTATAAAAATTTCACTGCTCCTATCTGCACATATATTAACGGACGCCCTGAGTGACATGTGCCCTGTAAAGTTGGTCACGATAGAGGGAAAGTAGTTCCGTATAACTACGTCGAATAAAATGTGTTAGTAACCATTTGTGACGACTAAAACTATTTATTTCGCTTTCTGCCTTCTTTAAAAGCACCAAACTGTAAAAATGAGCAGATGTGTAAAATATTGACTTTTCTAACAATTTCACTGGACCGATGCATGAATAAAGCGATGAGGCCCATGACAATGTTAATTTTACATAAAGCGTAAGACTACACAACGTGCATACAAGTAGATCTTAAGCAGGGCTTTCAAAAGTGCTCATTTTACCGTGAACAGCCTATACATGTGTGAGCAAGCGTGCGCATGTATTATGTAGCCTTTCGTTTCCTGCATAAGCCAAATTGGAATTTGTTTTCTAGAGCCATCCCACGTGGGAAGAGAACGAGGCATTATGGCAACAGTGCAATGTTGGCAAAATAAGCGCCGTGTATTTAAACTAGCGGGGCATCAGGCACGAGTCTTGTCGTACTACATCCAGCTGTCGACAGGGTAACATGGAGAGACTACGCGAGCGGTTCTGTCCGCCGAAGCCGTTGCGATGACCAGCCTACAAAGCCGGCAGCCGCGAACTCGGACAATCAATGTTAAACGAAATTCCTTCTCATTGCGCCAATTTTAAAGATAACAATTTCAAACAAAAAGTATTTCACGTGAAATTTCTTAAGGAATGATGCTACGTTAAAATAGTTTGCCGGTTTTTGTTTAGTATTTAATTTCTAAAATGTAAAAATTGAAATTTACATATTTAAAAAAAAATGGACAAAAATTAATTGTCAAAAACAGTTTTATGTAGCAATATTCTCTGAGAAAATCACGTCAATGGGTTTTTTTTTTGTTTGAAATAGTTATCTTTGAAATTGACGCAGTGAGTAGTTTCGTTTAAAATTGATTTTCCAATTTGAAGTTCGCGATTGCCGGCTTGGTAGGCAGGCCCGTTAGGGTAAAGACGTTCCAATTAGCTTACCAAAAAACTTTAGAGTAACTCGTACGCGGCTCATTAGAATGAATACATAATTAATTAACTGTTGCAACTAAAAAGTAAATCACATATCTCAAGTCGAACTCTCCCGAAGTAAATTATAGTAAAGTAATAGATGTATAGGGCTGTAAACCATATTGTGAACGTTGTGCTGGTTATATTTTAAATACGCGACGTTGAAATAGTATTACGTGTCATATCCTTCTGAACATACTTCCCACTTATATTTTGTATTGCCCTCTAATGAACCATGACACTGCGCACCTGTACGAGCAGTTATTTTGCCTGTAATGAACGTCATCTTCACCTGCAAGCTTAGACGATGGCTGCGTAGCCTTTGGTTGACAATGTAGACCTTCCCCCATCTCACTCACATCCGTTCGAACACAGCCTACCCCTCCCCCTCCCGCCATCGCCGGACTGACCAGATCCAGATGTTGCTTCAGTGATCGAGGCGAGCAGTTGTCTGCGCAACTGTTCCTTCAAGGACTTTACATACGAACTGTACTGAGGCCCAGTTGCACCGACATCTTCCCCCGATCAGAGATTGACTGATCCTAGTTCCGAACTAGGATCCAGATGTTGCTTAAGCGATAGAGGCGAGCAGTTGTCTGCGCAACTGTTCCTTCAAGGACTTTACATACGAACTGTACTAAGGCCTAGTTGCACCGACATCTTCCCCCGATCCGAGATCGACTGATCCTAGTTCCGAACTAGGATCCAGATGTTGCTTCAGTGATCGAGGCGAGCAATTGTCTGCGCAACTGTTCCTTCAAGGACTTTACATACGAACTGTACTGAGGCCCGGTTGCACCGACATCTTCCCCCGATCCGAGATTGACTGATCCTAGTTCCGAACTAGGATCCAGATGTTGCTTCAGCGATAGAGGCGAGCAATTGTCTGCACTACTGTTCCTTCAAGGACTTTACATACGAACTGCGCTAAGGCCCGGTTGCACCGACATCTTCCCCCGATCCGAGATTGACTGATCCTAGTTCCGAACTAGGATCCAGATGTTGCTTCAGTGATCGAGGCGAGCAGTTGTCTGCGCAACTGTTCCTTCAAGGACTTTACATACGAACTGCACTAAGACCCGGTTGCACCGACATCTTTCCTCGATCCGAGATTGACTGATCCTAGTTCCGAACTAGGGTCCAGATGTTGCTTCAGTGATCGAGGCGAGCTGTTGGCTGCGCAACTGTTCCTTCAAGGACTTTACATAGGAACTGCGCTAAGGCCCAGTTGCACCGACATCTTCCCCCGATCCGAGATTGACTGATCCTAGTTCCGAACTAGGATCCAGATGTTGCTTCAGTGATCGAGGCGAGCAGTTGGCTGCGCAACTGTTCCTTCAAGGACTTTACATAGGAACTGTACTGAGGCCCAGTTGCACCGACATCTTCCCCCGATCCGAGATCGACTGATCCTAGTTCCGAACTAGGGTCCAGATGTTGCTTCAGTGATCGAGGCGAGCTGTTGGCTGCGCAACTGTTCCTTCAAGGACTTTACATAGGAACTGCGCTAAGGCCCAGTTGCACCGACATCTTCCCCCGATCCGAGATTGACTGATCCTAGTTCCGAACTAGGATCCAGATGTTGCTTCAGTGATCGAGGCGAGCAGTTGGCTGCGCAACTGTTCCTTCAAGGACTTTACATAGGAACTGTACTGAGGCCCAGTTGCACCGACATCTTCCCCCGATCCGAGATCGACTGATCCTAGTTCCGAACTAGGATCCAGATGTTGCTTCAGTGATCGAGGCGAGCGGTTGTTTGCGCAACTGTTCCTTCAAGGACTTTACATACGAACTGTACTGAGGCCCGGTTGCACCGACATCTTCCCCCGATCCGAGATTGACTGATCCTAGTTCCGAACTAGGATCCAGATGTTGCTTCAGTGATCGAGGCGAGCAGTTGTCTGCGCAACTGTTCCTTCAAGGACTTTACATACGAACTGTACTGAGGCCCGGTTGCACCGACATCTTCCCCCGATCCGAGATTGACTGATCCTAGTTCCGAACTAGGATCCAGATGTTGCTTCAGTGATCGAGGCAAGCAGTTGTCTGCGCAACTGTTCCTTCAAGGACTTTACATACGAACTGTACTGAGGCCCGGTTGCACCGACATCTTCCCCCGATCCGAGATTGACTGATCCTAGTTCCGAACTAGGATCCAGATGTTGCTTCAGTGATCGAGGCGAGCAGTTGTCTGCGCAACTGTTCCTTCAAGGACTTTACATAGGAACTGCGCTAAGGCCCGGTTGCACCGACATCTTCCCCCGATCCGAGATCGACTGATCCTAGTTCCGAACTAGGATCCAGATGTTGCTTCAGTGATCGAGGCGAGCAGTTGTCTGCGCAACTGTTCCTTCAAGGACTTTACATACGAACTGTACTGAGGCCCGGTTGCACCGACATCCCCCGATCCGAGATTGACTGATCCTAGTTCCGAACTAGGATCCAGATGTTGCTTCAGTGATCGAGGCGAGCAGTTGTCTGCACAGCTGTTCCTTCAAGGACTTTACATACGAACTGCACTAGGGCCCAGTTGCACCGACATCTTCCCCTGATCCGAGATTGACTGATCCTTGTTCCGAACTAGGATCCAGTTTGATCTTGTTTCCAATGTAAAAGTGTTGCACCAACGAAATTTCATTATTCTGGATCTCCGATTCGTCGATCTTGGTTCCAAAGTGAGAGTTCGAGATTAAGTATGAGACACATTTTGCTATTGGTTCGTAATATATGACGTCATGGAAGTACGCATATTTTTTACTATATATAGAACTAGATGCGCGATGTTTTATCTGTTTTAAATGAATTATTGTTGTACGAATTTTACTGAATAATATTCAGGTGCGCATAATGTTATGATTTCCCAAGAAAACAATCGAACGTAGTTCTATCTGTTGGAGTATTTTCTAACTACATTTGTTGACGATGGCTGCTGATCTCGGATCGGTATTTCGAATCGCCAATTTCGGCGGTTCGAAATGAACTTCATCTCGATCTCCAGTCCAGCTCTGAACTCGAAAGTGTGCAACAGTTTTCTGTGTCGATCTTATATCCGATCTCGGATCGAGTTTCAAACCACGGTGGTACAACCGGACATAAGGAATTCCACAACCGACATGGCATTATAGAATGGAATCCAATGCCTGTAGCTGAATGTTAGTTCGCGTCTGTACGTAATGTATCGTTAAACTAAGGGGACAGCTTAAGCAGCGACTGCAACAAAAAAAAAAAAAACGAAGCTATTCCACTGACGAAAATAACCGAAACCCCAAAATATGGCGAGACATTAATTACAAACAAAAACAATCCCGAAACCTTTAAAAAAAAAAAAAAAAAAAAAGGGAGAAACAATATACAGACAAAGAAAACAAAGAAAGTTAACTGGCAGCGATACAATGATATGGGTTTCACAAACAATCGGAGACAGAGGAGCATAGTTGGTCATCATGAACCTTCAATCACTTTGGGCAATGATCAGGAGTGTCACAGATGCACCCGCTGTGATAGGGACAGTGAAAATTTGGGGGGGGGATTAAATAATTTAAAAAAAATAGTAGAAAAAATGGTGACAAGAGTTACTATAGGCGGTTCACGGTAAAATGAGCACTTTTGAAAGCCTTGCTTAAGATCTACTTGTATGCACGTTGTGTGTTCTTCCGCCTTATGTAAAATTAACATTGTCATGGGCCTCATCACTTTACCCATGCGTCGATCAAGGGACACTGTGAAATTATTAGAAAGGTAAATATTTTTCATATCTACTCATTTTTACACTTATATGCATAAATAAATACAAAAAGCGAGAAAAGATAATTTTAGTTATGGTTACCTAACACTTTTCATTGGACGTTAATATATGGAACTACTTTCCCCTTCATCGTCGCCGACTTTACTGGACACAAGTCACTCAGTGCGCCCGTTAAAATACTCGCAGGTAGGTAGGGGCAGTGGCTTTTTTCTAAGGTTGATTTCAAAAGTTCTCACTTTATCGTGAACAGCCTTTAACATAATGGGAACAGTTAAAGGAAAGGAAGGAACGAGTATATATGTGCATCACGGTTACAACAGTCTTGCTTCCTGTTTTTTTTTTTTTTTTTTTTTAACGTATGGAACGGAAGTATTGCCCAATTTGTAATCAGAATGCGTGCACGACCTTGTGGTGGGAAGATAAGGAAAGAATAAGTGGAGGGGGAAATCGCTTTGTTTCACTTGTGCTGTGTTTGCAGTACACTATTGTGCACACCGGGTTTGAACGGGTTATTGAAATGTCCTCCTTTCATAGAGTGAACGTCGGAGTTTCCCCCCCCCCCCCCCCCCCATCACCGTCACGAGTGTGTAGCAGGGGAGTGTGCGGTGTCGTAGAACGGCCAGCGCGGTTCCCCTACGTTAGGGGGGGGGGGGGAGCGGAAACCGCGAACATTGGAGAACAAAGCCCGCCCGGCTATGTGCGAGGAGGGGGAAGGGGTTTCTCATTGTCGCTGATTTGGTCAGGAACGGCCCGCGAAGACCTTGTGACCAACTGCATCGTATCACGTGCTCCCAGAGTCGCTCTCAGCTTGCGGAGACTTCCCCGCCCGTACTTCGCCAACCTGGCGTGACAACACCTCGCCCAGGACGAGCGGGGAGACACCAGACGCGGCTTACAATCGCGTTACATGAAGTAAGTGACCGTGGAAACACCAACATAGACATTTTACCACTAGAATTAATGATTTTACGGAACACATCGGTTTTGACTCAAAGCTATGAGTGTTTTGTTTCTCAAACGTACTGATTTATCCTACATATATTTCAGGTGCTGATTTAATAACCTTCTAAAACGATTAGATATATTTGATCCATTTTTTGCACTGCTAGTACAAGATTTATTCCATTCTGTTGGTCACATTTGGAGGCAACGTAAATATTTCAAACACAGGGCTAACACAACAGCACAGGTATATATTTAATTATTGCCGAAAACAGCATTCGGCAACTAAATGGTGTTAGTCAAGTAGGCTCTAATAAAGCAATTTTAAAACTTCGTTCTAGAACCTCTCAAGAATAATGTAAGCTGTAAACATACTGTAAGTGTAAAATGCTACCCAGCAATAGACCAAAGGAAAAAAAAAGAATGATAATTTTGTTTTTGTAAATAAGCTATTTTATTGAACATTGAACACAGCGTGATTATTAACTACTTCAATGAACCGTGTTTATTACAAAATAATCATTTAATAACAATAATTTTTGTTTTATTATACTAGGTGATTATTTTTGGTAATGCTTGTTTGCTGTTGGTATTAATCCAGGCAGCTGCCACCCACCCACCCACCCACCCACCACCCCTGAAAAAACCTTTAAAATAAGACGATCGTTACTACTGCTCTTGTCTCCTTACTTGCTCTATGGCCACGGCCGAGCTTAGGTGGTGAGGATGGGACCTACCCCCCTCCCTCCTTACGCAAATAACTGAAGGGGGTGAAATCCTCTACAAGGGGCGATAACTCAAAGTGTGTGTTTTAAACTGGCTACATGTGAGAAGAGGTATTTGCAAGCATTTCACATTCTTTTGAAATTAAATACGATGCATATTGTAAGAAATAATTTTGTTCAATGGAAACTTATTATAGAATAGGATGGATGACTTTCGAATTAGTCATTTGCAGTACTGCAACCTTATAACAATACAAATGATCACCGATTTGAAACGTTTAAAAGAGTCTGTACGCGGCATGTCACGTCGCCGTATCGACGTAACTCTCGCTTCCAACAACAGAGCGTGGCACGTGTACTGTACTTTAAGCAAGCTCCCCTCGAGGCCTCGCTGTTTGTACGAACTCAGTTGGTGTCGGTTGATCGTTTCCGTGTTCTATCGCGTATTGTGTACGAGTAGTGAGATTTGTGTTCCCATTCCTTCATCATATTCAGTTAAGTACTGCTGTACTCTGTAGTTGTATGTTTAGATGATAATGCCTGTTTCACGTGTGCGCCGAACAATCAGAGAGGAAAACTAGAACAACCAATCACAAGCAGTCCTCGGTTTCAGCCCGAGTCGCGCAGAAAACTTGAGCTCGTGCCAATGCTTTCTGCTCGAGGAAAGAGCAGACTTCGCCGATATTTCCCAGAAGTCAACTGGTTCCAATATTTTATACTAGAGGAAAGTAGACAAATATGGAATACCAACTCCATTTTGTTTAATAACTTTTTGGTATTCCAGTTGCAATGATGCAATATACAAGGAATAATTCAAGTACTTTTTGCTTATTATTTATAATGCACAATCTTGGGAAAAAAAACTTTTAAAAATTAATTTTCGTATTGTTGCACAAAACGCCAATTCACAAGAAGGGTGACAAATATGGAATAGTGACTATAGTATGACATAATGTGCTGTCTATCATGTTACACTGTCGACAAAACACTGTATATGTTTACTACTGTGAACATTGATTTGAAATTCCTCTATTTACAAGCTAGACATAATATTTTATTTACAAATGTCACAAAACTTATGTTCCACTTTCATAACCGGCACACTCGGAATGATACCAAAGTTGGCAAATGGCACACTGTATCCACCATTCGTTTTGTGTATCCTCTGAATACTTTGTTTCACTGAAGATAAACCCTGCATCATCATTATCCGGAGTTATTCCACTGTGTTCCACTTCAATGTCACTGGAATCGTCGTGAACAGAAGAAGTAGATTCATTTGGCACACTGCCCTGACTTTTAGTGCCAAGAGATTTGGCTCCCCTACCACTGCTAACTGTAGACTTTCTTTTGTGCCGTCCTCTTCTCACATCTTTCTTCTTTTCTGACAACAGACGTTTGGCTGACTCGTTCTGTATTCGTTCTTTGTATGGTGATGAAGTGATAATCGCGCATGTCCCAGGCTTTCGGCCATGCCTGGAAGTCGAAGCAGTTTGTTGTTTTCTACACCTGATGTTAGGGATGGGAGAAATTTTAGTTGGGACAATGATCCTAGATGTAGATGAAGATGGATTCCCTAGTTTCACATGAGAGTTCCTCTCAGCGCTCATATGTTGAATGTTAGATATACCTGGAATTGATTTAACTGGCATAGAAACATCTTCTGTTATAGTTTCTTGTTAGCTAGTTTCGTTACTGCAAGAAGAGCATGGCAAGATGGGTACATATTCCTTCAGATTAGGTCTACTAGATGGTAGAACATTTTCTATGGCACACTGTAGAACTACTGTACCATCAGTTTGACTTTCCTCTGGAGTGGAAATTGCATGCTCATTTCGTTCATCATAACAAGAAAATCATGGCCACGGAAGATATTCCTGTTAACAGGATAAAACCCAGTTGCCTTAAAACTGTTCTCTGCGATTGCTTCAAATTGAATCTTCAAATATGCGCTCTCAAACAATTCAACAACATCGAAATGAGTCATATGCCTGCCAGATTGTCGCAACCAGGGACGCATTTCTTCACTATAGTAGGTCTTAAGAGCACA
The DNA here is from genome assembly GCA_029891345.1 of Dryococelus australis. NCBI lineage: Eukaryota > Metazoa > Arthropoda > Insecta > Phasmatodea > Phasmatidae > Dryococelus > Dryococelus australis. The sequence goes on along the minus strand of CM057007.1, from coordinate 72,021,083 downwards.
CATTAATGTCTTATCTAGTGGTTGCATCTTATTGGTGGTGTGAGGAGGTAAACATAAGATTGTAACATTGCTTTCTCTTGTCAGATTTATGACCTCTATATTCCTAGTGTGGGTATTGTGCTCATCTAGTATTAAAAGAACTGGAGACTCTTTTGTGGGTGTCACATCCTGAAGAAAGTTCCTAAACCACATGTGAAAAAGTGTGTCTGTATCCATCCAGATGGATGGCATGCTGAAATGGACCCTGGAGGTGCACCCTTCATGAGATGTGAACTCATCAGTTTGTGTGGGAATATAATGAGAGGTGGACCAAATGATCCTCCAGCACACATACACAAAACTACAGTCATCAAGGACCTCCTCACTGCCGAAGCATTCGTGCCAACTTGACGTTTTCCTTTCGGAGAAATAACATGCGGAACCTTGCTTTGAACAACAGACAACCCTGTCTCATCGATATTGTATATTCTATTTGGAGGATACTTCTTCCTGTCCATTTCACGCTCCAGCATTGTGAATAATTGATCAATTGACTCTTTGTTGAATCCCAAAACCCTTGAAAATGAAGTGCCTGTAGGCTTCCTGAACGACAAAGCACCTTTGTGAAGTCTAAAAGTAGCTTAAGCAAACCTTTTCCAGCTGTGCCAAGAACACGAAATGAATGTGGAGTGTTATTTAACATAGCCAAATGGTAGACCATATTGCGCACATAGCTTCTTGTCAGTTAAAAGAAGTTACGTTCAATTTATATACAGTATCTTACTAGTTCTACTTCTAGATGTGTTGGGAGAATAGTCTTCCTGCCTAGTTTCGTTGTGGCTGTCTGATGTGGATCCTTGCAATGGTCTCTTGCACGGCGGAAAAAATGTTCTTCTTGGTACACCGAACTCTTGGGATGCTTTCAAAAACCTCATTTTCTGCTCACTTACAGCAAATATCGATTGGGCCATTTTATCTCGGTCCCTCACATTCCTTCTTTTTCCAAACTGCATTCCTTCTTTTTCCAAACTGATTTACATTTGCTCGACATGGTTGACGATATTTTTCATCTGTGAGAAGAAGACATCAACTAATTTGCAACAGTTTTAACATCAGCCCAAATTGAGTTTTTTTAAATCCCCCGATTTTATGTAATAAAGCTTGATAAGGGATGGCTTACACATTTACTTACTTACACCTGCGGACAGGCATGAGCAGCAATGCCCGAGCCGGGATTCGAACCCAAAGCCTCTCGCATCATACGACGGCGTGCTACCGATTGCGCCATGGAGGCCGACCCATACAAGCAATGTTTAGATGGTGAATAAGTGGCGAGTACTGCTGAACATTAAAATGTAAACTGAGCAACGTGGCGCAAGGGTATAACACACTGGACTCGCGTTCCGGTGGATACGGGCTCGATTCTCGGTTCGGCCATCCTAATTTGGATTTTCCATGGTTTCGCGAAATCACTCCAGGCAAATGCTGGAATAATTTATTAATAAAGGCATGGCCGATTCCTTCCCCAGATCCTGTCACTTGTGTAAACGCTGTCAAGGAGACGTAAAAGCCCACTAAAAATAAATAAAATATAAATTGACACCTTAGGGTGTTCCATCAAGCCATATGTGCACTTAGGCCACACAAGGGATCGTTGTACACCCCTGAAAGGTGATATAACATCGAGCCATAACAATAGAGATTCAGTGGTAAGATAATTGATAACATAGCGCCGTACTTAGCTATGCATTTAGCAATCGATCACAAAAGGCTAGAGATAAATTTCTTTATTCAGTAGATAACATTAAAATTAGGATACAAATATGGAATAGTGTTCCATATTTATAACACCAGTGGTATTCCATATTACTGCCCTCGCCATCTTGCACTACTTCGCTTGGAGACATTTTAAAAATTTTTGTAAAGAGAAATGTGTTACGTGTTACAGGCAGCTGCGAATGCGTACTTTACATAGAACACAAGTACTTTGCTAAGTTATGGGAGGTTTAATAAATATACATTTTTTCAAACTTACCTGTTGACTTCTCAAGATTTCTAATTTCACAAATGCTTCAAAATAACATGCGTCTTCTTCTGCAACACACTTAGAATGGTAGTAACCCGTCAGGGGCACAATACCAAGAAGTTGTGGCAGTTTCCGCTAGATGGTAATCCTATGCTATTTGTCTACTTTCCTATACTAATGTGTTGGCTAATCGAAGTGTATTGATGTAATGTATAGAATAGTTCAATGTACGTATTTATAATTAAATATGTGAATATAAACGTTAATTTAATTCAAAATTTGTATTGTGTTTTAATTTTTTTTGGGGGGGGGGGGGGGTGCGAAATTCTATAGTTTCATTTTCACCCGCCTCTTTTTAAGGCTGTGCACAGCCCTAAAATCACCACACTCTTACGCCCGGTTGCACCATCGTAGTTCGAAACTCGATCCGAGATCGGGTCTAAGATCGACACAGAAAACTGTTGCACCATTCGAGTTCGGTGATGGACTGGAGATAGAGATGAAGATGATTTCGAACCACCGGAATTGGCGGTTCCAAAACTCGATCCGAGATCAGCAGCCATAGTAGACAGATGTATTTTAAAAATACGCCAACAGGTAGAACTACATTCGATTGTTTTCTTGGGAAATTGAAACAACATTATGCAACCTTGAATATTATTCAGTAAAATTCGTATAATCATAATTCACTTAAAACAGGTACAACATCGCATATCTAGTTCTATCTGTAGTGAAAAATACGCCTACTTCCATGACGTCATATATTACGAACCAATAGCAAAATGTGTCTCATACTTAATCTCGATCTCTCACTTTGGAACCAAGATCGAAGAATCCGAGATCCAGAATCATGAAATTTCGTTGGCGCCACACTTACCTTGGAATCAAGGTCAAACTGGATCCTGGTTCGGAACTAGGATCATTTGACCTCGGATCGGGGAAGATGTTGGTGCAACCGGGCATTAGTGATGCCTCATAATACCATTCACACTCGCGCGATTACCAGTATGTACTTGTCGCACATGAAGGTTGGTTGGGGCCTGTCACCTGGGCGCTGATTAGCAGAGGACGACGCCACATTGCTGGCAAGTGAGACCGTTATGCTGGCGTGCGCCGCTAACTTCGTGAAATACCCCACATTTCCCTTCTGTATTTTTCAGTATTCTCTGGAATTACAATATTGAAATGGATAAACATCTTCACACGCGCGCGCGCCACACACACACACAACACATACACATACACACACGAGCGCCAATAAATTGATGAACACGTCGTTTACACAGTACTTTACAAACTAGCAGTCACTCAATGTATTCCCTCTGCCATTCACTCTCTGGATATACAGTACACCATGCGTCCTAGCGAAGACTATTTCATTATTTCATTTTCATTTTAGAAAAATGGGTTCTGGAGGAATGCAAGTATTTCTAAGACAAAGAAGGAATATTGGCCCTAAGGCTGCTAACTCTCCTATGTATAAAATTGTTTACCAATGTTTTGCGGTAAGTTTTATTTCTGTAGATGTGCAAACTTTTTCGGCATTCCTGTATGACTGCCATTTTGAAAATTAGTGCCTTGTCAATTTAAATTGCATATGTATAATGGCCTACCATAGTAGTATATACTTTCCAAATTTGGTGAGAATTGGTGTAGTAGTTTTCGAGATAAAATGTAAAATCTTTATATTTGCATGTGGCGCTATCTTATAAAAATGGCTGACCAACCACTATCAACCCCTCAATTCGATGCTTACACGATGCGCTGCCAACATACAAAATTTGGTAAATCTGTTGAATGGTCACCGTCAATGAAATCAGCTTAAATTTTGAAATGTCCGCCATTTTGAAAGTAAGTTCCAGGAATGGTCAAAAACTATAAAAGTCAGGTGTCCATAGTAAGTACTGTGTGTACGCAGTTTGGTTAAATTCGGTTAACGCTATTTGAAGAGTGGGGGGGGGGGGATGGCGACACATATGCACAAAAACACATATCCACACACAAACACATGCAGAGGAAAGTGATTTCATACACTTTTCTTACCTTCGGAAAGTAGACTAAAGACAGTGGGGAAATAGCGTGTTGTTAATGCTTAGTAATAAATAGTTCTTACGCAAAATATAATCAACCAACGTGGTAAGAATGCGGTGCGTTGCCCCTTTGGCGTAATCTTATAGACTCGGTTACGCTTTGTTTTCATGAGGCGGAGGAAAATGTGGAGAGCAGGACTTCAGAAGCCAGGGATTCAGGAAAGTTGGACGTAACTGTGATGTACTATGGCATATTTTACCACACTTTAACACCTTCAGTGCGTTACATAGGCACTAAAGGCTGTTTACGATAAAGTGAGCTGTTTTTAAATGAACCTTAGAAAAACTTCACTGCTGCTGCGCGGCATATATTTTAACGGGTTCACTGAATGATATGCGCCCAGAGTTGGTATCGATGGAGGGGAAGTAGTTCTATATCTTAATGTCGAATAAAAAGTGCTAAGTAACCATTTGTAATAACTTCAAATATTTCTTTTTGTTTCTGGTTTTTTTCCCCCCGTCCAAGTGTAAATATGAGCAGATTTGCAAAATATTTACTTTTCTTATAATTTCACAATTTCACTTGACCGACGTATGACTACAGTGATGGGACCTATGACAGTGTTAATTTTACATAAGGCGGAGGAATACGCAACGTCATACAAGTAGATACAAGCAGAGCTTTCAAATGTGCTCATTTTACCGTAAACAGCTTATACAAACATTCGAGACACGCACGTAGTGGATCAGTTACATGTCTACGTCACTTTTAAGGAAAATACCAGTTCTGTTGGTCTCTGATACACACTTGCAAAACCGTCCTATTGGTTCACACAACATCGGACGCACTTACTATTCTGCACAACGTTAACTTCTGACCGACTCTCTGACTATGTAATGCCGACTTGACATTGTCCCAGTGAACTGTTATTTTCTTCAGATAAGACAACATCCAATCCATTCAGTTCATTTGAGTAATTTTTCACTTCAAGCGCTGCCCACGCAAATATACGTTTCGGCGTATCTCATTAAAACTGCTGGTGAAATAATATTACGTCGACAATGTTTTTAAAGAATACTGGAGACAGAAATATTACAGCAAACTCCATAAACTCCGTTGATGTCGATAACAGTGACAATGGACAGATTCCGGACATCGAGGTCTTGACAAGCCGATGAGTGTGGAGCAGCGCCGGAATGCTAGCGCGGGGGAGGGGGGAAACGGGAGATCCCCGAGAAAATCCTACGGCCAGTGGCATTGTCTGACACGGTTCCCAGATACAATAATCCAGTAGCAACCCTGCGAGGAATCGATCCTGGTTCGCCTAGGTGGGAGACGGGTAGTCTAGCTACTGCACCACCGCGGCCCCATAGCAGTCACAGTGTTAAGCACCTCAATTATAGCTTATCAGTAGAGATGCGAAAATTTCGTGGATACATTTAGCAACAAGCTAGACTCCACAATGATTTGTGCAATCGATAGTCAGTTAGTTGTTCACAGACTGATGCTACTATGTTACCCCAGACCAAGTAGCGCGAGATTCGCTCCTTTTTTTCTTGCCTATTAGTTATTGGTAGAGCCCCGAGTATTTCGCGAATCCATTCGGTGGTGAGGTAGACTTCTAACACTTGCTCTTTTCTCCTGCTACTGTGATTGGACGACAATTGTTTGGACACGCCCCGTTTAAAAAATGAGCCAGTAATGATCAGGAAACTGTAGTGTGAGTTAGTGTTGAACAGTCATGTACCAAGGCCTCACTTGATCGCAGCAACTAACAAGCAGACTATAGTGTCTCGAGGGTGTAGAGGAGTGTAAAGTCAAGCCTGCTGCCACAATAATCCGGGAAATACTCGTGGCTCTAGTTATTATTGGCTTGAGCTACGTTTACACGAGGCCAGTAGCTGGAGACAATAGCTGGAATCCTGAAGAAAAGGACAGTATCAGGTTACAGGTTCCAGCCAATTTTTGCACGTTGCCAGTTGCCAAAGTTAAACAATATGGCGACATTTGGCGCGAAGAACGTACTTCGTTGTGGTATACAGTATGTTGCACAGGTGCGTATATCCGAGTTGGAGACACTACCATAGAACTAGAACAAGAAGAGAATTTAAGACTTAACACTCTGGGTGCTTCAAAACACTGTTACGTGAACTTGCTGACGGAGATCCTAATATGTATACCAACCACTTGAGGATGACAGAAAACAATTTTGAATGGCTTTTAAATAAAGTCGAAGGTGCAATTAAAAAAGAAGACACCTTGATGAGGCAAGTTTTTCCTGCCAGACTGAAACTACAAATTACGTTTGAAACACTGAGTGGAGAACAGCGCGTATTCAACTATAGACTATCCTGTGATAGACGCACTGCAGAAAATGCGTTCTATACTCGGTACATGGCATCTGCTTCCTCGTGCAACAGGATTGAGAAATAGCGGACGTGTTCCAGGAATACAATACAAGAATGGTGCAAAAATTTTACGCGACTGATATACACAATATTTCTCTGCAGAGGGTGCAGTTTCGTGGCAACATAAAATGATATAATTACCTGACTGTAGGATGTCTCAAAATCATGTATACTTGAGATCAACTTGAACATCTATGTCAGTAAATTTTATTTAGTAAGTCACAAACGGTAAAGAGATAGTTTATAACTCTTCCGAATATTAAACCAGTGCTTAATGAAATAACTTCTATATTGGAACTATTTTCTGTTAAATCATTTCTCATCGCATACTTGGAGCATCCATTTGTAGGCTAATAAAAGTATCTATTTACTATGCATGCTGTCCATGTTTTAAATATATATCCCAAATATTTCCTTTATCATGTTCGTAAAATTACAACTCATCAGATTTGAAGGGCTTGTCCGGATGGTTATATCTGGGCGAAGGAAGGAATCTGCCTTCGAAAATCATAACAGTTGTGGCTTGTATACGCCCAAAGTAGCTCCCGATTTCGTACACTTGTGGATTTTGTCACTTCTTGACTATACATAGACCGAAGTGATTTTATTTAATTTGTTTTATGTCTTGCACTGTTCCTAGCACTGGCAGATTTTCTACAATGACCTTGAGCGCTTTTCCCCTTTCCCCACGTTTCTTTTATTTTGCGCTTGTTGTGTTTCACAATTCATGCGTTTCGTACAAGAGTACATCTTTACCATTCCACGACGTCAGTTGCTCGGAGTTCCAGGAATTGTGCATTCCAGTTCCTTACCGCCGCGCCAGTAGCTGTCTTGTTGAGACAGCTACTGGGACGTCAGAATACTGGTTCCAGTGCTGGCGCCAGTTACTAGAACAGGGTGTCTGCACGTTTCCATTTCATTTTCCAGTGAACCGGATCCAGCCACTGGCCTCCTGTAAACGTGCCTTTATGTCTGTACAGGGCGTGGCCTACAAACTACAATTAATTCGCGACATTTACTAACCAGCTCAAAATGACAATGAGTGAGCAACTAGCAACAAGTAAAATAATGCAAGTATACACGGCTTCTCAGAGAATGAGAAACGCGGGCTGCTTCTCAATATGGTACAATCGGTTAACTGCGGTTGTCTTGTTTGTTTTGGGTTTCAATAGTAGCGCTCGAGATAAGCATGCAAGTTCCCGCAGCTCAGCGAGGCCTACTGGACACACAACTCCAAGGATATCTGCGAGTAAATATTGGAAGACTAATGTCCTGGCGGCTGGCATTGGCGCACTCGAGAGGAAGCTGATAGCGACTATGTTCAGCTACGTCTCAGTTCAAGTTATGGCGTAAGTGTTTGTCTTCTATAGCTGCTGTTCCTGCGATGTCCGAACCATAGACTAAATATGAGGTAGACCGATCTCGTTGGCTGCGCACAACCAATTTCCGTGTCCCAGCATCGAACTGTTTTTCTGCATACACGTCTAGCAAAAATGGCGTGGATTGGGTTTGAGGTTAGAACACTGTTTAGTAAACAAGTGCTTTTGAGAAGATTTTATACTTCCTCTAATCAATTTGTAATTCTTTTTGATTACATTAAAACTGGTAAAAGTATTTTATCAATATAATAGTGCTTGTAGTTTAAAAATTAAGATGTAAACAAACCCGTCCAACACTGTTGACCATGTGACTTTTACAGTTGTGTAGGATTGGGGTAGGTGAATGTTGGATATATGCGCAGAAGACGAATAAGCGATCTACCTCATCTTTAGTCTGTGGTCCGAACGGCAAGTCTCCGCGTGTTCTTCGCGAACTTGATGACCCAATGTTCCCAACCTAACATCATCCTACTCAGTTGCCAATCTAAGAACATGCGTTCGAGATTTCGGCTACAAATAAATAAAACAAATCTACGCGCCACAAGTGAATAATTGACATACTGCTATTCAAAAATAAAATAGTAAGAATTCCTTATAAATTCAAATATTTTAAACTCATTTATAAATGACTTCCTCTCATTTTGGTAACTACACGCTTCAGAAAAGAAAATTAATTTTTTTAATATCAGAGATTGGTGAGAATGGTATTATGCGGAAAGAGACCAACTCTCAAAAAATAAAATAAGTTAATGCGGCTATTTATTGGAGGCTGTGATCAATTCTGTTTTCTGCAATAATATCCAATCCATGTATGTTCTTTGTGCTGATCTCTGTGGCTGATGAAACTAACCCACATTTCTATAATTTATAGGTTGGAGTTTGTATTCTCTGTTTTGAACTTCTAAGGCTTCGATCCTTTCTGCAATTAAACTCCTTCCGGCCGCGAAATATTACAAACCGGCTGTCACCACACTGTGATAATCTTGTTTTTGAAAAATAAACACCATAATGATCACGTTTTAAACTAAAGGCTGGAGAGTTAGTACTGCATTTTATTGGGGAAAAGAGATAATACATATAATATAAGAGTACATAAGGTACAAAATAATACAGTATTTTTAGATCGTACCTTAATTTGGCTACGTTTGATGTCCAACGTCCAATGTCCAACTAAAGTCTTTATTGTCATTCTATTTACAGATCTAACGTTTATAAGTGAGTGCTCATAGCACCACTTTAAAGTTCTGAGAGATTAAATGATACGACATAAAAAATAACGAAAAAAATAAACAACTATTTTATTATAATAATTATTATTTTGTAACTATATTTTCAGAATAAATCAGTTTATCACATCATCTGATGTAACTCCAATCATTAAGTTCTCTTATGATCGAAACTACCTCTTACATGGTCAAGTAATCCCCACGTTGTTGCTTATCGAGCAAATATCTAAGTCTGTCTACAAGTTTGTTGGGATCTTCGGTAAACATATCGCCTGTATACTCGGTGTCTTCTAACTTATTCACGTCATTTGTCGAAGGAAACTCGTTGAGGAAATGTGCAGGACCGTCGAGGGAATGATCATCGTCTTCAACACTATCACTGTCGCCATAGTTATCATCAATACTGTCTTCATGATCGTCTTCACTTCCTGCTTCGTTCTCAATAACAAGTTGACTGTTCTGTGTAGCAGGAGTTGTATGTTCATCAGTATTTAGAGCTGATGGTCGTTTATTGTGAAGCTCGTCGACTTCATGCGGACATCTTGCAAGTGTAGGTTCCGCGCAAACCGACTGTACTGCACTCATTCCGTCTTTGGCATTAACTGTCTCGTCATAATCGCCTGCGGAAAGGGTACCCATCGATATAGGAGAAGGTATTGATGGTATCACTTGCTGGCTACCAGTAGACGAACCCTTGTAGATCTGACTATCTTCCTGAAATGTATCATCTTGCAAAAGCTGCATGCGACCATTGTCGTAATGCTTCATCGCGCGAAAAGGCCTCTTCGCACAGGCCGTTCGCTCATATCGTCAATAATTTCGACCATAGGTGAACACTCGATCACAGAATCGACATTGAATACAACCAGTTAGAGATTATGCAGGTCGTGGCTCCATGTTAGCTGAGATCAAATGGAGACCTTCGTTTTCGCAATTTATCTCTGTGGTATAGCGAGAGAGAGCGCTTCCTAATTGACGTTTACCTGACGGAGTCAGAACATCAACTGTTATTTTTTCTATATAAATGCCGTTCTTTTTAGCAGTAAAGCGTCTAGCTTGTGTCCACAAGAGAACTTCCTCCGTACAATTTATATGCAAAAAATGGTAGCACTCTGAGAAAACCCAATTACTCGTTTCTTGTTAAGTATTCTTTGGCTCTGGCATAGTCCTCAAAGTGTTAAACTTACTCGTATTTGGATTATAGCTTGTCCTGAAGTTTAATAGAAAAATTATCATGTCTCTGCTTATCATTAATTAAAGTACATCCCTGCTTATTCAAAGCCGCGTGATCTAAACATGTCCACACTTCTATCGTGTTGTACGCTGCCGGTTTTTTTTTTTTAACAGTCGCTCGAAACTGGCAGCTCCAGTCAATTAAGTTCCAGGAACTCGTGCCGTGAGTGTTCAGAGGTTCGTTATGCATGATCTTAATCAATGTTGAGAAAATGTCATCATCCGTCTGTGCGCAGTTTAACGTGAACGCAGCAGGGTGGCATGTCAGCGATTAATGAGAAGTTGTTCTATGTTCAGACAGCGTACGTGTTGCGGTGGGCTGTATTGACACAGAAAACAGAATAATCCAGAATCAAAACATCCTCTCTCCAGTTGCACAAACCATCAAGATTGCGTCGCTGGCCGACACGTTGGAACGCCGTTCGCCATCAGCGCCTGGTAACTTACTCCGCGCTCTAAATCTGAATCAGGTGAAAATTTCACTGTTTCAATCAGTCAAACGTATCTGACTGATACAACAGTCACTTCAGTGAATTTAACTGATGATCCAGTGGAAAAATGCCATATTTCCTTCACTGATTGATTCAGTGACTTTCCCACTGATTCGCCAGTCATTTTTTCCACTGTTTTCTCAGTGGTTTAATTTTTGACTGATGGACCAGTGAAACATCTGAGCAACTTGCTCCGTCTCTAATTATTTTTCACTGATGTATTAGTGTAAAAGTGGCCGTCGAACATCGTTTAAAAATGGCCGGTATACAACGTGTGGTCAAGTGAAGTAACAACTAACAAACTAATACAAAATACTTTCTAAAATGAGTTTCGTCTTTTAAAACGCCATTTTACGAGGTAGTGTGAACGCACAGCCTTTCATTCCGTTTTTATGTCTTTCATTTCGATTCCATGTAATCGTCACAGTGCTCTTCTTGAAGGTTTAAACTGTATTTAATGTGGTGAAAGGAGTACACTCTACTATCCGTTTTAACAATCCTTACTGTTCCAATCAAACCAAACACGAAAAGTATGAGCATATAACTTCAAACTACACAGTTTCGCAATGAATCTGTAAGATATATATGTTCTTCTTCTGGCTTTAGCGTGGCGTGATAACTCAGATGACTAGGCAATAGATAATAGTCGTAGTGTGCGCGAGTTCAATCCGGCCCCCTGCGAAAAATTTTTTCTTTTTTAAATGACGGTAAATTGCATAATATAAATACTAAACTATCGTAAATATGTTTATTTCACGTAATTATTTACCTACATTCAACAAAAGCAATATTTAATTCGCCACTGCAGTCGGCCGTCACTTATTTAATCAGTGAAATTGTGTCATCGCTAATTAAATCAGTGAAATTTTTTCGCTTAAACAATCAGTGGTTTTCCACTGATTCAAAGCGGATCCATTTTCACTGATTAGATTAGTTGAATTTCACTGCGAATCAGTGGTTCACCACTGATTTGAATTAAGTGTGTGGAAATAATTCAGCAAAGATCTGGCAGTAGAACAGTTGTGTAAACGAGCTTCAGGATACCTTCAACACAGTGGTCCGTTAGTTACAGTAGGTATTGTTTGCTACGGAAACAGTCGAGCTATTGCTGAAGTGGTTATGTTGAAGGATTGACTTGCTCTGTAGATGGGACAGGATGATCTGCTGTAGGGACAATATTCATAGTTGCAGATACAACCACACGCAAGGCCACAATAATTATTGTGTAGCAGCAGGGCCGTTTTATGGGCATGCGAGGTCCGGTGGCAACATAAATCTCAGGCCGTCTTTACAGCTACAGTTTAGGAATTATAGTTTTAAACCATGACACATTTATACGAACGTTAATTATCTTTACTATGGATTACTTATTTACAACGCCGACTTAGCCCTTTATTCTTAGCTAAGTTATGGCTTTTTTTTTTTTGGGGATTGCGTTTGTTACTAAACTAACTCATTACTTCAAATGAAAAATAAGTTACTGTTGTACTAAATATAATTAAAACATGTACTTCAATTAGTAATATCCGCAGCAACCCCTGATGGTTAGATGATAATCTTAGAAAGTCAATTCATTATAAATTATTTCTTTTAATGAAAATAAGTGGCCCTCTTGGAATGTGGGGCCCGGGGCAAATGCCCTTTTTGCCCCCCGCCCCTCACCGCCTAGACTCGGCCCTGTGAAGGAGTTACTTCGTAGGTTTACGATGTTTAAATGGTACCGGCAACCATTCTGATTGCTGCGCTTATATTAGCAGTCTACATAGGTTGCAGATACAGAAATGGCGTTCCTACAACTATACTTTCATCTCAGTGTACTTGCGAGCCGGCAGTCTAGTCAACTGCGGCAAGCAACCACACCGTAAAAAATAATGGGAAAAATTACCTGACAAGTGTAAGGTAATATTCACAAACTGGTGGGGGGGAACATAGTTTTCCTTACAGGCAAGGTAAAATTACCGCATTCTGGAGTAAAATTCGCGTACATGGTAGTGGAAAATCCCATACATGGATGGGGAAATTACCCTACGACACGTGCATCTCCTTAGCATTCTCAACAGCTAACTGGGGGGGGGGGGGGGGGATGGGCGGAAGAAACAATCCTGGTGCCGTCACATTGTCGTGGTGGTGTAATGGATAGAACTTCGGTCTCTCGTGCTAGAGGACCATGGTTCGCGCCCAACCACGAGCTAGTGTCGAGGTTTCGGTTACTGTTCGTCAGAGGATACAGGTAATAAAGAAATTAACAGTTCTAATACTCCGGTATGTGTTTAAAAATAATTTCATTATACAATATAGTTAATTTTCCCTTTCTTGCATGGGATTCACCCCCCCCCCCCCCCCCAAACCCGGTCCCCCAATTTTGTCGGGTACTTTTCCCGTAGGCCTACGTTTAGGAAATATTACTTTAATTGTTATATAAATTTACTTTAGAGGTAATATTACCTTGCATGTAGAGGTAATTAATTAGCTTCCCTTACATGTAAGGGAATTTTACCTCAATTTTATTTTTACAGTGAGACGTTCTATAAAATCCCACGCAGCCAATTAGAAAATGGTTACGCTCACATTAAAAAAAAAATCGTCACGTAATTTCGCCTCTGCGTAATTTTCTGCTCTGTGCCTACAGATTACCTTTGGTTACTGGCCGCGTTTCCTTGCGGAATTTCATTTCTTGTAGTCGACTGCGCCAACCATTACTGTGCTACACCGATACTGAACGTATGTGGTTCGTGGACGAACACTTGACGACCGTAAATCGTCCAATCACGACAGAGCATCTGAAGTCAGGTGTTTTGAACAGTGTTCCGCTGTGTTGAAAGGCGTGGCCAGCTTCATGTGAACCTATACCACTAGCGATGATTGTCGCTAGTTCATCACGAGTGACGTATTTTATAGCTGAGCGGTTTTATTTGGCAGGACGATATTTTGTAAGGACAAATATTTCGTTTTCGCTCCTTACTTACCAAGCTAAATAATGAATTTGAGTAGGGAGGTGTGTGATATTTTAAAACTAAAGAGTTGGTGAATTGTTACTCGCATACGGACATCATGTTGACAGTAGTAATTTAAGAATTCTGTAAGTTCTGATTGTACTGTATATACTGCCGGAAAAAATAAGAACAAAAAAATAAACACAAAACAAATTCGAAACCGGACAACAAAATCTTAAAACTATATAAGAACCTAAACACTAATAACATTTTTCTCTTGTGTGTTCATTGTGGGCATTATTTGTGTCGTGTTTCGATTTTCGTCCGGAATCGGGTTTTTGGCAAATATTACTTGAACTGTGTTTCCTTCCGCTGTAATTTCTTGCGGTGTTTAATAATTTTAAATCGATTCCTTAAATTCTGGCAGTAAATAATCTCGTCCTGGTCTGTGTTCATTGTAGTTGTTCTCCATTGTTTTTCTTGCTTGGCTCGTTGGTTCATGTTCTACTGACTACAAGGTTCTTGCATATTGTCATTTACTTCCCGGAATTTGATTGTTTTTGTTACTGTGCTTATTTTCAACAATGGATACAGTAATTCGTATGTCCTCCGAAATAATTTCTCTGCAATTGCAGTGAAATAATATTGCCAGTAACATTAGACGATTAGACGAACGGATGCAATACCAATGATGAGATAGATTTGACTGTCGTCGGATACACACAGGAATCTAAACAAGCACTTTATAAGCGTTCTGCTAAACGCGAACAAGCTAAACGGGGCGATGTTCTGCGAGAAGTGTCCTGGCAGTGTGTTGCTTTACTCGCAGGGACGCAGCGGAAGTAAGTTTACACCCCTCCCTCCCCTTTTCCTCCTTGCCCCTCACAACAGTCACATTCCAGCTCTTCGCCTAAACAGCTGACGAAGAAGATGCAAACTGCGCTGTCGGCGCAGCCTCGCGACTCTCTTACGACTCGCCTCCGGAACGCGAACGTCTTGACGGATCGAGTGGCGGCGCACTCGCAGGCGTCCAAGACATGTCACAAGTGCGCCAGCTGTGTCCGCGACTTCGGGCCGCAATCCATTCGCAGTTACTTCGCGCTTTTCTGAAGCCCTGCTGAAGTTCCACTTCCAGGATCTTCTTCCGCCTCGCCCAAACCCGAGCACCACTAAAGTCTGGGAATTTACGCCAAAGGGCAAGTTTTAGAATTCGTGTGCACTCGGTTGTAATCATATTTTGCACGAGAACTGACTTATTTATTACCAGGCGCTTCCGACACACATGTTTTCTCACTGTCTTTAATCATATTTATCATAAATAAAATATTTTAATTCATAAATAAATTATAGGTGAAACTTCAATTTAACGGCCGTGATATATGGCATATTTAGGAAATAACTAAACACGTCATACATGAAGCGATTTTTCATAAGTTTGATTTAAAAAATGTGAAGAAACCGCGAATAGACTACACAGCAGTTATGTTGATCTGGATATTTCGCTTATTACTGTCGCATTGGTCCGCGTCTCACAGGACACTCCTATGTTGTGTATGTAATCTACTAACGATTTCTTCACACTTTATGATTCAAACCTTTGAAAATTCACCCCATGTAAGATGTCTTTGTTTGTTTCCTAGATATGTCGTTTATCACGAGTGTTTTATACTTCTGTTAACGTAAAAGTACCTTATGTTTGGTTCAATTAAAATTTTACTTGTATTTCATGTATAAATTATAATATTTAATTTATAATTAAAGTGAGCGAAAATAGGGAGAAAATAGGTGTGTTGGTAATGCCTAGTAAGAAATAGTTCTCATGCAAAATTGTACACTCAGTGCGCACGAATGCGGTGTGCATTGGTGTGCATTTCTAGACGTAGTTAAAGCCTGGGTACAATAGATTTAGCACAGAACATAGCACAGGCACAGAAAAGAAGAATACACGTATTAGCATGACGCTCGCTACAATCACGCACAGTGCACGCACAGAAAGTAGGGCTATGTCCTATAATTCCTGTGTGCGCGCGTCGTGCGCCGCGCGTGGCCAATCAGATCATCGATATCGCCGAGTGCACGTGACAATCAAAATGGCTACAAATGTAGTGAATTTGACTAGAGCTTGAAGAGTTTGGAGCCATATAAACAGAAGTTCGTTTTGATTGAAACTGTTACTGTACAAGCAGTGTATGTTAAGAATAGCGGTATAACATATTATATTTCTACAAATTACGACACAAGCAGCAAGCTAAACAGAGCTGTCAACAGTAAATTGTTTCATTCCAATGTTGCCAACACACGCACGCGCAATTTACCGAGCATCGTTTCCTTTCATTTCACGACTGTTTTCTGTAAACGTACGTCGTTTCTGTGCGTGTGCTTTTTTTGATTGTAGCTTTCATATTCGAGCTGTGCGTGTGTTCTGTGCTATCGCACGTGCTGTGCGTGTGCTAATTCAATTGTAGCCCAGCCTTTAAGCTCAGTTTGCACGAGGCGGAGAACTCTAGCAGGACTTCAGAAAAGTGTGAAGTAATGGTGAATGGCCTTTACCACAGAGAGCCAAATAAGAATATAGAGGTGAGAGAGCTGCGTCGCCAACTCTAACCGCACACACTAGCCGGCGACATGGCGTCAATTGCCTGCGACATGTTAGGACGCCTTCCGCCACACAGCAACCCAGCCAATAGCGAACCTCCGCAACACGCAGTAGCAGCCAATCAACTCACGGCTGTTCCCAGAACTTCGCACAGCCTATCAGCGAATGGATACGCCCACATCAGAGCTACCACCACGCCATTTTGTCTCTGTGTATTTATATACTCTGTGCTCTAAACGTAACCGTCATCGGCGTCTTCTTCTGCCGCATTAGTAGGGGAGCAGCGGGGTTTCAGCTCACTAAGTGAGGAACGATGTCCTGAACAATCTTTCAACGATAACCCCAATCATACAAATCCCTAAGCGAGGCCACAGGCCCTCTAGAATGTCATATAGACGGGTGCATTAGTGCGCAGCGCGCGAGAATTGATCGGGGAAGCGCTGCGGCAAACTCTCTTCTCCTATGTTTTTTATACTAGATGTCTGACCCAGCACTACCACCCCCCCCCCCTCCCTTACTACTGTTGGGTGGAAGGGGTGCTGTTGGGTCAGACATCAAGTATAAAAAACCATAGGAGAAGAGAGTTTGCCGCCCTGCTTCCCCGATCCACTCATGTAATCTTGTAATCCTGAATTAGTTCCTTTAAAAAATACCTCCGCTAAGGGTGGTACCTGCATTTTCATTAAAATTATGTAATGTTTAAAAAATGACACGCTTTTGTTATGCGAAGATCAAGTTTTTGAGTGCAGTTATGTGGAAGTAATAATCGACAAATGTAAAAAAGTGGGGGTCCTGATTATATGTGGAGCCCCTTCTACAAATTTGAGTAACTTCTTAAAATTTCTTGAAGCAAACCTTAAAGCCATTAACAGAGTCAATCTAGAGATTATTCTTAGACTACAATTGATTATTTAAAAGAAAGCAACCAAAGAACTGAACTCGATAGTCTACTCAGAACCTTAAACCTTAAATCCGTAGTCAATTTTGCTACCAGAATAGAAGGAACCAGTCAGACAGCAATTGATAACATTTTCATTGATAATAACACAGTTGCAGAGTGCCACTGTCTCCCAATAATAAATGGCTTATCAGATCATCATGCACAAATATTAATTATGCCTTCCATAAAAATGCCTCCAAAAGCATTTCTTATAAGAAAATACGACATTTTTCACTGGAAAACGTATTACTATTCAAAAGTGAGCTGAGCAGGGAGCAATGGTTAACATTGGACACTTGTACCGAAGCAAATGAACAATTCAACTTTTTTCTTAACCAAGTTCTTCATTGTTTTGAAAAATGTTTCCCTTCCCGACTGACCCACAGTAATGCAAATCCAAAGAAAAATGTATGGCTCACCAAAGGAATAAAAATTTCCTACAAAAACAAAAGAAAACTGTACAAGGCCGCCAGAACCAGCAGCAATCCTGACACAATGAATCACTACAGGAAATACTGAAAAATTTTGAGTAAGGTCATAAAATCTGCGAAAAAGGATAGTTCTTTACGATCATTCAGAATTCTCAAAACAAAATAACAACTACATGGAATATTGTAAAAAACACAACATGAAGAACAACAGAGCAATGCCCATTTGTAAACCTAAAAGTAAACAACTGCATATCCTCAGACCCTAGATTAGTCGCAGATAAATTTAATTCCTACTACATAAATGCCATAGAAAACAAGATAACCAAAAAAATTAAACAAGATATAAACCATATCCCTACACTACAGGGTACAAAATACCCTGCTATATCTTTTACAAACATAACTCCAAAAGAAGTGGGCGAAACAATAAATTCTTTGCAGCCAAAATTATCAAGTGGCTATGAATGCATTGGCTGTAGGTTATTAAAGCAATGTGCTTTTGAATTCAGTGTTCCGGTAAGCCATATTTGTAATGCTATCTTCAATACAGGATTATTTCCAGACAGACTCAAATGGGATATGGTAACACCATTGTTCAAGAAAGCGAAGTAACCAATTATAGACGTATCTCACTTCTTACATCCTTTTCAAAAGTAATTGAAAAACTAATTTACAGGAGATTGCTGCAAAATTTTGAGAATCATCAAATTTCCAGTTTGGCTTTAGGAGAAATACCTCAACAAATAAAGCAATTTTCAAAATAACAAATAAATAGCCTTCTTAATGCACTTGATAAGAAGATGCCATCTAATGGAATATTTTGCGACCTCACCTAAGCATTTGACTGTGTAGATCACAACATACTTATAGAAAAATTAAAGTTTTATGGATCCTCAGTTACACCAAATAAACCTTTCAAACAGACAACAACGAGCGCAGATCAAAGGAAAAACTACTTCAATTTACTCTGAACCAGGAAAAATCAAGCATGGGGTCCCACAAGGATTCATATTAGGCCCCCTACTCTTCCTAGTTTATATAAGTGCCTCCCATGTCCTTTTACCTCATAAACTACTCCAATTTTGTTTGCAGATGATACTAGCATCTTAGTAACTGGAGACTCAATAAATGATCTTACACAAAAAAATACACAAAATTTACAGGGTTAAATTCATGATTTCCTGCAAATAAATTAAATCTCAACATAGATAAAACATGTCTCTTGAATTTCCTCACAAAGAACAGAAATAACTAATTCATATGTTAGCAGTAACACAGACAAAATTAATTAAACATCAGTGACTAAGTTTCTTGGCCTAAAAGTAGACTATTTACTGAACTGGAAATCCCACATTCCGTATGTTTTACCTAAACTAAGTTCAGTCTGTTTCGCTCTGCGTGGCGTTGCAGAGGTCTTGAACAAAAATACAACAAAAATCGTATATTTTTCATATTTTCATTCCATCATGTGTTATGGTAGAATTTTTTGGGGTAGTTCCACTGACAGCAAAAAAGTGTTTTTACATGCAAAAGAGAGCTGCAAGAATAATCCATGGCAAAAAAAAAAATTGAAACTCATTTAGACCGCTTTTCAAGAGCTCAGCTATTTTAACATTTGCATGTAAGTACATGTATTCAGTACTTATATTCACGTCAAAAAAGTCATTTATTTCAGAAAAATTAGTCCTTCCATAACCATGACACTAGAATAAAAAAAACTTAGCTACACAGAACATCAGTTAACTTAAAACTTGTCCAGAAAGGGCCATCCTACCTTGGTGGACTACTTTTTAATAAATTACCACAACAAATTCAAGAAATTTACTTCTCTGACCTAAAACTTGTCCAGAAAGGGCCATCCTACCTTGGTGGACTACTTTTTAATAAATTACCACAACAAATTCAAGAAATTTACTTCTCTAACCTAAAACTTGTCCAGAAAGGGCCATCCTACCTTGGTGGACTACTTTATAATAAATTACCACAACAAATTCAAGAAATTTACTTCTCTAACCTAAAACTTGTCCAGAAAGGGCCATCCTACCTTGGTGGACTACTTTTTAATAAATTACCACAACAAATTCAAGAAATTTACTTCTCTAACCTAAAACTTGTCCAGAAAGGGCCATCCTCCCTTGGTGGACTACTTTTTAATAAATTACCACAACAAATTCAAGAAATTTACTTCTCTAACCTAAAACTTGTCCAGAAAGGGCCATCCTACCTTGGTGGACTACTTTTTAATAAATTACCACAACAAATTCAAGAAATTTACTTCTCTAACCTAAAACTTGTCCAGAAAGGGCCATCCTACCTTGGTGGACTACTTTTTAATAAATTACCACAACAAATTCAAGAAATTTACTTCTCTAACCTAAAACTTGTCCAGAAAGGGCCATCCTACCTTGGTGGACTACTTTTTAATAAATTACCACAACAAATTCAAAAAATTTACTTCTCTAACCTAAAACTTGTCCAGAAAGGGCCATCCTACCTTGGTGGACTACTTTTTAATAAATTACCACAACAAATTCAAGAAATTTACTTCTCTAACCTAAAACTTGTCCAGAAAGGGCCATCCTACCTTGGTGGACTACTTTTTAATAAATTACCACAACAAATTCAAGAAATTTACTTCTCTAACCTAAAACTTGTCCAGAAAGGGCCATCCTACCTTGGTGGACTACTTTTTAATAAATTACCACAACAAATTCAAGAAATTTACTTCTCTAACCTAAAACTTGTCCAGAAAGGGCCATCCTACCTTGGTGGACTACTTTTTAATAAATTACCACAACAAATTCAAGAAATTTACTTCTCTAACCTAAAACTTGTCCAGAAAGGGCCATCCTACCTTGGTGGACTACTTTTTAATAAATTACCACAACAAATTCAAGAAATTTACTTCTCTAACCTAAAACTTGTCCAGAAAGGGCCATCCTACCTTGGTGGACTACTTTTTAATAAATTACCACAACAAATTCAAGAAATTTACTTCTCTAACCTAAAACTCTTTAAAAAAAAACAGCTGAAAGAATTTTTTATTGAATGTGCGTTTTATAGCGTAGATGAATATCTAAACTACAGAAATTATGAAACAACTGTAACATATAATTGTAAGCATTTTTTGTTCCGGTTTTTCTCGTTTCCTTTTTCTTCTGTTTCGGTAAAATGACGACGCCCCACAGCATGTTGGAAATAGATAAGTCAAATTATGAAGAAAAGATATACGATGTGTGTACGTGTATATATATATATATATATATATATATATATATATATATATATATATATATATATATATATACACACACACACGTGTGTGTGTGTGCGTGTGTGTGATAGAGATAGAGAGATTGCACGTACACACATCGTGTATATATATATATATATATATATATATATATATATATATATATATATATATATGTGTGTGTGTGTGTGTGTGTGTGTGTGTGTGTGTGTGTGTGTGTTTACTATGTCCAGTGTATAAACTTTGTAAACTGTAATTTGACTTGTCCAATATCTTTGTACGACTATGCGTTGAAAAAAGATCTTACGGACGCAGTAAAACATACAAACAAACAAAAAACCACGTGCACTTACAGAAGTTCCATAGTATTTTGTCCATATCTTCACGCCCCAGATAAGACGTGTTAGCTTGGTATTTTAGTGGATTGTTTACAAGCGTTACGACGGATAAAAGCGAGCACGGTAGAGATAACGTAGCTCATTGTAGTAATTACTGTTTACCGACGAGACGCAGTCTGGTAATAACGTCCCGTGTGTGTACGCGCTAATGCTTGTCAGGGACACGTGATCTTCAAGTTAGACTGTCCAACAAACAGCAACCGGCTCTCACAGGGAAAGAACAAGTGCCTCGCGCGTATCTAAGAGAACTACCAGGGATGCCTGTCTGGTTCTTATTGTTACTATTTATTAAAGGCTGTTCACAATAAAGTGAGCACTTTTGAAATCAACCTCAGAGAAATGCCACTGCCCTTGCCTGCATATAGACCTATTTTGACTATCGAACTGAGTGACATGCGCCCGGTAAAGTTGGTAACGATGGATGAAAAGCAGTTCCACATGTTAACGTCGAATAAAAAGTGTTGGGTAACCATTCGTGATAATTTAAATTATTTCTTAAGCTTTATGTTTTATTTCTAACGACTCAGTGTGTAAAGATTAGCAGATTTACAAAATATTTTATCGTTTCTCTTGATCGACGCATGAATAAAGTGACGAGGCCCTTGGGAGCGTTAATTTCACATAAGGTGGAAGAATACACAACGTGCATGCAAGTAGATTTTAAGCAGGTCTTTCAAAAGTGCTAATTTTACCGCGAACAGCCTATACCTGGGCGTAGCTTGATTCGCGATGGGTTTTAATTTTTATTAAATGCAATAACACTTCGCAGTCTTGGCTCGAGTGCAGCTCGATCAAAGATACAATGGAAATTCGTTTGTCCTTGAAAACAAAATACACGCCAATAGAGAAAAAATTGGTCCGCTATAGCGTTTAACATCATCTTACAAGAACACTATGGCCTAGGAAAATATTTACTGGATACCATTTCTGATATCTACTCAAATAAAATAATTGATTTCGAATTATCGTACACAGTACCTGCACGTAATTTGAGTGGGACAAAATCAATCCGGCATCGTAAAGGCTAATAAACGAGCCATTAATGGACGGCTGTACAATAACAGTGCGTTCTCTGGTGTGTTGTGCAACAAGATGCTGGTAAGTGAATGCGAAGGCCAACAGAACTGGTGCTTCGATCTGAGCGTCTGTGATTCGCAGACAGGGATGTAAAGCACGCAGCAGTTGAGATAATACCACTGCGGAAGTGGCTCTGAAATAAGTGTCTTGAAATAGAAGACAGGGATACTGGAGTGAAGACAGTCTCTCTAATAGAACACTGCCAAAAAATAATGGGGAAAATTACCTGACAAGTGTAAGGTAATATTCGCAATCTGGAGTAAAATTCACGTACATCCCACACATGGAAGGGAAAATTACCGTACATGTGGATCGCCTCGTCCATTTGTAACGGTCTGATAATTGCATACTCATACAAGCTGTTTAACATGACTCTTTATATGTAAGGTATAATTACCACACTCTGGAGTAAAATTCATCACTTACACGGCGGTGGAAAATCCCATAAACGAATAGGAAAATTACCTCACGACGGGTGTATCTCGTCAGCATTGTCTCAACAGGTGATTGGGGGGACGGGCGGAAGAAACAATCTTGTAACACGTAATATTCACTGATACTGTCACACTGTCGTCGTGGTGTAATGGATAGCGCCTCGGCCTATCATGAACGAGGACCATGATACGCGCCCATCCGCCAGCAGTTGATGAGGATTTTAGTGTTGAGGTTTCAGTTAGAATATGTAGGCAATAAAAAATTAACAGTACATACACTACGGGATATTTTTTTAATTTAATTTTATTATACAATATAGTTAATTTTCCTGTATTTGTATAGGATTTTTCCTCAACTTTTGTCATGTACTTTACCCGTACGATTAGGGAACAGCACTTTACTTGTTATGTAAATTTACTCTACATTTAAGAGATCATTTTAACTTACATGTAGAGGTAATTAGATTCCCTTACATGTCGGGGAATTTGACCTCAATTTTTTTTACAGTGAAGCTATACAGTAAAATAGCTAACACTCCGCATTAAAAATATCTGACACTTTACATTAAAAATATTGGAACCACTCGGTCTTTCACTGCCGTACTGCCCAGTAAATGAATCACAAGCAAACTAAGGAGCCACGGTGGCTGAGCGGTTAGCCCGCTCACCTCCCACCATGGCGAACCGGGTTCAATCCTTAGTTCGTGTTCCTATTGGATTTTTGCATGTGCGAATCGAATCGTGCCGAACGATGCCGCTGGCCGGCGGGTTTTCTCAGGAATGTCCCGTTTCTTCCACCCTTGCTCTCTGGTGCTTCTCCATACTCGCCTCAATCACCCTCATCGACTCTGAAGACCTCGCTGTCAAGGCCCGTCCTACAATGCACGGATACGTAAGAAAACGAACACGGGATCACAAGCGGAACAAGCCGATGACTCTGGTTGAATTTGAACCATTCTACAATACGAATAAACGTACAGTCGTGCAACTTACGAAATCAAAAATACTCAGCTGTTTCAAATTACTGATACAGGTTTCATAATATACACATCTCATTTTGTATGTTTTTACAGTGTTTAGAAATACGTAAATACTATTGCCGAACCGTGCGAACTTATCTATTAAAACAAAGATAATAATCACCACGGTAAATCGAAGCACTAGTTGCCGTGTATACCACAATGGCCACGGAAACGAATATCAACAAACCAAACACCCGATTCATATTGGCTACACGGATTCATGATGGACACGCAAGAGTTGGGAGTTGCCGAGCTTCCTTCCGCGTGTCCGCACGTTACCCGCGTCAGCGTGCTTCTCATTGAGATCGCGTCACGCGTCTGTTTACGTGATGTGTATCCGCGTGCGTGTCATTGTAGGACGCGCCTGAGAGAGGCTCAAATATCTCCCGCGTGAGCTAGCTGTACTCCTACACTACCATCGTCCTCCCATATATCTCCACTGGCTTGCAACCCTCAGCCCTCAGAGCAACTAAGTAGACATACGTGTAATCAACTCAACTCGCGAGTTCTTCACACTTTCTGAATCAAACCTTTCAAAAATCATCTTATATGTGACGTGTTTGGCTGTTTCCTAAATATGCCGTGTATCGCAAGCGGTTTATACTTCTGCAAACAAAAATCGTCTTACTTTTAATTAAATCGAATTATTATTTAATTTTTTATTTATATAAATATATTATTTTATAGATAATCAATACGAATAAAAACAAGAAGATGGGTGTTTTGGTAATTCCTAGTAAGAAATAGATCGCATCCAAAATTATATTGAACTGAGCGTGCACGCTTTGCATTGTCACTCATAAAAGAAGACAAATATTTGTAACTTTCCTATCCAGATAAACATATAAAACTTATTTAATTTATTTTGGGGCAGTTTGAACTTAAGTGTGGCAATTATTAAATAAGCATACTTTTCGTTAATTAATTAATTGGATAAACGTATACATTTTTTTGTGTTGGAAAAATTAGGCTACACTATAAAAACAATTTGTAACAAAATTTTAAGAGGATTTTACAATATTGACTCCCGTTTGGGTACAAAAATTAATTGTCGCAAAAGCTGTAGAATTGAAGAAGAATATTTTGGCGAATATTTTGCAAGTTTTTGTACAGGTAGAGAAAAATTAGTGCATGTAATTGTTGGCACTTAGAGACTAGAGTCCATTCACGACTGGAACAGACTTATGAAAATCAACCTTTGAAAAAACCACCCTAGACATTAGCTGCATGCATAGCTAGTAATAAAAGTGGCTGTGATTGATTTTCATAAGTCTTTTCCAGTCGTGAATGGACTATACGCATGTGCCGTGAGGTCGTGGCAGTCTTGACGTGATCTGCTGGCGACGGCAGCCGCTCACAAGTGTACTGCAGGCTGAAGTGTGGCGGGACAATGGCAGGAACCAACAGGGGAGGTAGTTAGCCGCACCTCGCGAATTGCGTCCACCACCTGGTGACATCTGGCACCCAGCTGCGCCGGACCTTGGAGCCAGGCAATCCTCTCTACAGTCTAGCGGACACATGTGGACTGAAGACGAGGCACAGGAAAGGACGGGAGACGGGCGTCTGTAGACTGGACTGCACTTGCATGGGATTGTCCTCAACTCCAGGTACGAACTTTCGGCGTATTCGAGAATTCACCGGTGCATCCAGCGATGTACACCGGGCGTTCGGAAATTATTCGTTAGGCGAGTCCGGTTGAACCGGTTTATCCATCGGTTCCAGCGGCCTGAAAATCTGGTGGATCTGGTGGATATGCACCAAAACGTCAACGGACGAATTTTCGAAAGCTTTCTCTGAAAAATTAAGTAAAAACAACCAAAACTCGTAATTTTTCAAGCATTCCAAAATAAACCAAAAATGGGCGACTGAAACTTTATAATTTAAGCGAACTTGTATTAATTAACATGTGTCTGAAAGCAGACGAAACCACTACTAAAAATCAACCTGATGTTCGAAAAATGCCTCGACCGGAGTCCATCAGTGTTTCAACCACTGGTGGATTCAGCGATGAATTTTCGAATACGCGGTTTGTGAGGTAATGCGTGGCGGTTTCCGAATACACAGACCGGTCTATGGCCTAACGTGATTATTATGGGAGACACATGCCCTCGTTAAAATAAATTACTAGCATGAAGTCATAAAATACATGAGATGAATCAACAAATTGGCGAGTAGCGTTAACCTGATTTGATATGTGCTATTTGTGGACATTCGGCAGGTGTTAACACCGTCGTTCATTAGGGAATTAGGGTTGGAACAATCGGCCTGGCAAGATAGGTTGAATATCTGGCTGGTAACCTAAAGCCTATTACACACGGGCATCTTTCTTGTACAAGAAAGTGAGCACGTTCTTGTACACTCCGACTTGCATCGTGTGAACGGGCCGCCGAGTATGCTAGTTACCAGCACACAAGAACTTGTATACTAGCTAGTGCCATATAGGGACGATCATATTTTTCGCCACCTTTCTTGTACAAGTCGAATGTAAACAAAACATATATTTTGTTGATGCTAGCAATAAGCAAATATGTTAATGTTTTTAATACGATAAAATGTTTAATAGTCCCACTATCGTCAATAATTCTGTGTGTGAATTTTAAAAAATAGAGAGGTTTGACTGTTTCTGTGAGTGATTGTAGATATTCTGCATGTGTATATATTTAGTGCTTGAAATATGTCTGGTTGGACTAAATATTTTATTCTTTTTTTATGGCAACTGTTATTGATAATGCACAAATTTCCCCCACAACTACAAAAACTGCTTCCAAATCATACATAGTTGACATCAACCATCAACTTTCTTGCTCACCAGCTACTGTCGTGTGTATGGATCACACAATCCCTTGCTTACTAGCTAGCAGGCACTTTAGTAATTAATTTGTTGTTCACCTCTATTTTCACTTTCTTGTCCCGTAGACATCCTTTCAAGCTGTCGTATATTTTCTCAGGAATCGTTCGTCTGCGGATGCCACGCCAAAACAACGCTGCGTGCTCCGTTCATGCACACGACCATTGCGTCACCCTCGAGTAGCTAGCACACACTTGTTAGATAATAACATGGCACATCACTCAGTTCCTGATGACAGTCGATGGTCTCGTCGATCCAGTGTTGACAGATGGAAGCTCTCAAATCAGGCTAACACTATTCACGTGTCTGTTTTATATCACGTTCTTTTTAACTAATCTTAACTCTTTAACATTCGAGGCTGGCTATGCCTCTCCCTATTGATCATCGCAGAGTCACAAGCATAATTTTATTGCCTAGCTCATTTTCCATACTGAATCGCTTGACAATGTTCGTGCGCTTGGTCGAGGACAGCCGTAGGGCCTCAGATATGTGACAATTCATTACTACCCCAGGGAGTAAGCAGAACTAGTATAAGCTGTTCACGGTAAAATGACCGCTTTTTAAGGCCCTTCTAAATTTTCCCTTTCATCCAATTTCCATCTTCCTGCTGCTTTTTAATATAAACATTGCAATACGACCAATAAACACAGTGTATACAATTCACCATCCTCAAATTTTAATGTCCGAGGCTGCAATAAGATATATGTATTTGTGGTTAATGCCTGTTGGTAGGGCCTTAAAAAGTGCTCATTTCACCAAGAACAGCCTATAGCACGGCATTCCGTCCTTCTTTCCTTGCCACAACATGTAGCACAACAGCGAACAGGTGACTTAATTTTACTAACATACGCTCTTCACCAAAATATTTATTATTTTATATTGTACGAAATTCCTATCAACGTGCAGAAATTACTTTAAGTATAGGTCGTTCACGGTAAAGTGAGAACTTGTTAAGGCCCTCCCAACAAACATTAATCACAAATAAATACACCTTATTGCAGTCTCAGCCATTAAATCGCGAGGTTGGTGAAATGTATATACTGTGCTTATTGGTCACATTGCAATGTTTGTATTAAAGAGCAGCAGAAAGATGGAAAATGCATGAAAAGAAAAATTTATAAGGGCCTTAAAAAACTCACTTTACCGTGAACAGCCTATATTTATAATAGCACAAAAATATTTGAATCGCGTAGTTGTTGATTTGTAGCATTTCAGAATCACAGTTTTGGTTGTTTTTAAAATTCACAAATATAATAAAGGAAAATATTTACAGAAGATGTAACAAGGGTTACCGAAAGGTCACGTCTTAATTCATTTGAAGGTTTGATTAGAAAAATTAATTTCACAAAAAATATTATAGTCTGCAACAAATTACAAACATGTGAAAATTTTCGTATATTGAGCAGTTTTATTTTAATTGCGGAAAATATTCTTAAAATGATTTTAAACATTTCTTGAAGTAACTCATATGATCTTCTTTCAATGTGAATTAATTAATTTCGGTAAGTGAGTTCAATTTTCTTATTAGTAAATCGCAAATTCATTAAAATTATGATTTTTACATAATATTATGCAAAAACTATTTGGTCTAAATTATTTGAGGTTTCGGAAATGGTAGTTATAAATAATGCTTACATGTTTGACAATATTTCGTACAAATACAAAATAATGCCTTTTTTTTTTCTGGGACAAGCATTTTTTCCTGTCCTCGTTTAATATGCGACGTAAAACTACAATACTAATTTCCCTATTTAACTGAGTTGCAAGAAGGGATGATCATCGGCTTTCGCGCCAGTGGGGAGAGCATTTCAGGAACAGCGACGTTTATTAACTGTGCACATGCCTCTGTGGTAAAGGTGTATCGTGTGTGGACAAATGGCTCCATTGACAATAACCGTCGAGGAAACTGCGGAGCTCCACGCGCCATTGGTGGTCGAGGTGAACGTCGAATACGACGGTGCGTGAATACCAACCAACAGGCTACAGTGGAACAGCTCACTGTCCAAACGAACCAGGGGGCGTCCAGACAAGTGTCTACCGCAGCAGTTCAGCGAACCCTTCTGCGAATGGGGCTCCGGGGTAGACGGAGGGTGACTGCAACCATGCAGACACAGGTTCATCGGTGGAAACGACTGTAATTTGCTCTACAGTATGGCGACTGGACCGCTGATGATTGGCGACGGGTAGTCTTCTCCAACGAGTCACGTTTTCAGCTGCATAGAATGGATGGATGTGTCAGCGTGTCCGGCGAGAAATGTCTGAGAACAGACACCCTGCGTCCATCGCTGGACGAACACAAGGCGATAGGGGCAGTGTTATGGTTTGGGAAATGTTCTCGTGATATTCTGTAAGTCCCATCGTCCGTATGGAAGGCACTCTTTATGATTTGGTTATGAATACATCCTCGGCGATCACGTCTACCCGTACATGATGAGTCTTTCTGTGGGAGGATGAAATCTCCCAGCATAATAACGCACCTTGCCACACAGCTATAAGTGTTCGCACGTGGCTGGAATAGCACGATCAAGACTTCACAGTTATTCCCTGGCCCCCAAACAGTCTCGACCTCAATCCAATTGAACATCTCAGTTGCTTTACTTCAACCTTAATTATAATTTAATCATAATAGCCGCCTTCCAACCAAGTGTTAGTTTTACAACGTGACCCTTCTTGCATCTAGTGTAGTACCTGGAGGGGGGGGGGAGACTGGGGGACTAACAGTAGGAAGCATTGAAACCCGAGAAATGAAATATTACCTCTAGCAAGCTGGAGCACTAATGGCCGATTCAAATTGCATTTAATATGGTGTTCGTTACGTTACACTTACGTTACATCTGTATCAATTGTTTTTATAAAATTGTACATGTGTTTACGTTGCAGTTAAGGCTCGTATTTGATAAGTTGTAATTTAGTGCTACCAAATACGCTATACCTGGAATCTGAAAAAAATAAAATAAAATAAAAGGAGGGTATACATAGCTAGGTTTGCAAGTATATGTAAGTATGAACAGTTGTTATAATATTTGAAATATTTTACTCTGCATGCTAATAATAATTTCATTCCTCACATGAACTGATACCAAGTTGCCCCCAAATATTTAATTTAATTCCATTGTTTTTTAAATAGTTTATTTGTTACCATCCAAATACATTACAGCCCTTTTCAACCTAACTCGATTTGTCCAAAACCGGGTTAACCGAATCAATACTAGAAAAATTACAATAAATAATTGGTTCACATAGATGTCTAATGTCGGTACGCATGTGTCAGTGATCCGATTAAATGAATGTATTAATATCTTAACTGTATTTTAACCTTTAATGTGTAAATTATTTATATTATTTTAATTAAATGCGTTTTTTCTGAACATTTTATGTTTTTCGCACCTTTCAACATATGAACGTAGCCTTCATGGACAATTCGAAAAAATTAGCTACACGAAACAGCTCTCTTTAACTCGGTTTAAAAAGGATTCTGCTCTAAGCACGAGCGAAATTGTAACTTCAACGTATGTTGCAATCAAAGCATAATGCACAATAAACAATCCAGTCGGAAATTGGCAGGAAGAAAAATGAATACAAAAATTAAAGGAAATAACCGCCCCTTGAATATGATTGGCTAAACTACGTTAATTTTACGTAATGTGGCATTTGGGTCAACTTCTCGCATGCAAAATATACCTTTGCGTCGTTTTTCATCCAATGTGATTGATCATCATAATAATTTATTGAATGCGTATCGGCTTTAAGCGTATGTTCGTCAGAAGCGCTTGCGCCATGAAAAACTAAATAAGTTAATTGAAATCTGCAAGATGTGGAAGCCAGTATAGCGAGAGAAATGCTACATACATTATCTTTGCCAACTCTATGAGCAGATGTTTTACTGGGATTATAGTATTCTCTCTAGCCATTTCTTACACCGTAAATTTACTCTCGTTTCCCCTTCTTCCCCTGCGAGGTGTGATGTGATTGGTTGTTGGTATAAGAAGCAAAATAGGCACAAGTGCCATTTGGAAGTATAGATGTTCACTCTTCGGTGGCCAGCGAGCGATTGACCAGGTTGAGAGCTCTGAAGATGATTTTTCGTTGGCTTCTGCAGAGATTTTCACCCTCCGGTGGTCGACGAGCAACTGAGAAGTGAAGCTGGCTAAGTGAGGAGATTGGGAAGGAGGAGGTGATGAAATGTAATAATTATCCGAGTAAATTCTTATAACTAGCAATTGAATAATTACAAATTAAGTATGTGTAATTAGAGTAATTGCACAATTACCAATTGACAATTTCACATTTACAAATACCAATACTATTTACACAGTAAGGACATGCAACAAAAGTAATTGCACATTGACCAATTGAAAAATTGCATTTACAAGTACCATACTAATTACACAGTAAGTATGTGCAACACAAGTAATTACACAATTACAAATTAGAGTAATTATCATTTTCACAATTACCAA
Organism: Dryococelus australis; assembly: GCA_029891345.1. Classification (NCBI taxonomy): domain Eukaryota; kingdom Metazoa; phylum Arthropoda; class Insecta; order Phasmatodea; family Phasmatidae; genus Dryococelus; species Dryococelus australis. The sequence goes on along the minus strand of CM057007.1, from coordinate 71,989,918 downwards.
TACTAATTACACAGGATGTATGTGTACTGAGAGAGTAAATGTGCAATTGCTAATTACAAAAACTAATTTCATGTCCACTCACCACCATTCCCCATTGACGACTGACCTGATATTGTATTTACCATTCATTATAAACCCAACCAGTAATGCCCTCCTACTGAACACCGTGCAACACTGGCTCCAAACAGCCTGCACTGTGCTACTCCCGGCTGCCGACATCGCCACCCGCCAACAGTCCCTAGCACATCACGGCTGTAACTACTTACACCTTACAACTATTAAAATTATATATTTTATTAAACGAAGTGTTACACTGTCTGTCATTCATTACATCCCTCGTAAGCCAAGAAGTTTGCTTGTAGGTGAAGTCATTATATTTTAAGTAATGACAAATATTGCCAGTATGTAATAAAAAGAAATGCCCAATTTTAAATTAATGTATATTTTAGTAACTTGTAATCACGATGTAAAAAGAATCTGTTGTCGAAGAAGAGCGTTAAAAAAATACTTTTTCCAACCTTGTTTGACAGAAACTCTTTTCTCGAACATCTGAATTATGAGCTAAGACTCCTCATTTTTCCATTTTACGTCTTCTCATAGTAAATTATAGTATTAACAGAAGACTTCGTTTTAGTTCACACACACATATAAAAAAAAAAAGAGTATAAGTGTTGCCAAGATTTATGTGTAATCCCTGTCTCCCACTATGTCAGTAATTGTTTCATCATATGGCTTTATCTCGGGAGGGCGGTATGGTTTGTGAACGCATCATCGGCCACAGCTGTCGACCGTCCAACTATAAACACCGCTGTCGACTGTCTAACTGTAGGGAGTTGTATCTCCACTCTGCTGCCAAGAGTACGGATTATGTGTGTTAACTCTGACTGCCGCCGCTTGGCTGCGCCACAACCCATCGCTGCCTCGCAGATGCCGGTGACTTGCCCGCTCTGCCACACCAGACATGCGTGATTTAACACACATGTGAAGTTAGCACTGTTTTTGCTTACATATTTTATACCTTATTGTCATTCATGTTTTACCAGATATGGCACCAATTATTTCAGGTTTAAATAATGCGCTTTTTATGAAAGTAATAAATACTGTTCATACCTAAAGTGTCTTAATTGCGTAAGCAGTTTACAACTGCTGTTTTTCCCACATTTGTTACCTTAAATTATTTACAAAGTGTCTTAGTTGTGTAAACCCTGTTAAATATTTTTACACATATTATTCCTTTTGAAAAATACTGTGCTCATCATTTTGTTTTATTCAATTAGGTTATTAATTTCTGTAAAAAAATTTTTACTGACCCCACACTCTATTAAAAGGTACATATCTGGGTCTGTCAACAGCTTCAACCGCACGCCTGTTTTTATCAATAAAGCATCCAACGAGAGGGACAGAGCTGTCACTTACATTGTGGGGTCAAGATCGTAACCTGCCAAAAATATGGTCCTAAAATTTTCTAAAATGTATGCCAGCAAACATGTGTCTATATATAAATATTGAATTGCGTACTTTAGTAAATTTGGACAACAGAAAACATTCCACGCGAATTGGGCATGAGCATAATCCGCATTGCTAATGCCTCACCTTTCGTTACATTATGAAATGCGTCTTTGGGCAGGAGTGATGTAGAGTTCAGACATTCAATCGACTTAACAAAGTCATAAGAAAATACTTCCTTTCTTTGTGCCAAATCAAATTGTGTGTCATCTGGATACAGCGAGGAGGTAATTATCAACTGGGCAGGCGTCAAATTACTTGCCAATGTCTCCAGAGATGCATTCATTAATTGAAACGAATCAATGAAATACAATTGCAAGTACAGCATAGTTCACTGTAAATCTCTACCATCGAGAATAAGTTTGGTAATGGATTTATGTTTCTCCAAGGTCATTCCAAGAATCCTGATATTACCTGAATTTTCGATTATCACAGTCGCGTCGGGTTGTGTGAAGTGTCTCAAAGCCAATAGCTTCATAAGAAAGTGGGCATCATAATTTTGCAGATAATCGAATACAGCAACAAGTTGGTTTTCGGTAGTCTGAACGTCAAATTACACTGATTGTGTGTACAGCCTCCGATTTTGTCTGTCAAACGATCGCAGTCTGCCACAAAAACTTTGCTGAATGGCTTATTACAAATGTGACATCTTGATTGGCCATTAGCCTGGTTCTCTCTGCTCTTGTCATTGGATTCATCAGAACAGATATGCTGTAAATGTCTGCAACCCACTTTGTCTATTCAACTAATTTATCAACCATCTGGTCCATACAGTCTTCGCCCACACACTCGTGGTACTGTGGAATACTGGAACCGTAAGCACACACGAGCAAAATGCTATAAGCATGTGGAACGTGTGGTGCTGCTAGTATTGTTATGTGGTAAAAAAGTGGACATGGGCTTCAGACAAGCCTCAGTATTGCAGTATGCTACAAAACCCATACTTTACTGTTTGGCAAAATTCTTAAATTCCAGGTACTTTTTTCCTTCAGATACACCTCACAGTATCGTGTTGTTTTTGAATAATTCAGTGTGGTTTGCAAGTTTCTCCTCACTTATAAAATATTGGAGACATCGCTCGCAAATAATTGTTTTGTGTTTGTTTTTTATTCAATGGGCTCTTAAGCAGCCGTGGCAAACTTTTTATCATTACTAAATGTAAAATGTTCATGATGCACAGGAGAAATGTGTATGGGTACGAACATTCCTTCCTTGGCATTGTGAAACGATTCATCAACAATATCCTCATCTTTGTCTGCTACAAGAAAACATCGATAGAAAAAATATTGAGCTTCTCGGAGTGTTTGATCTCATTTAACACCACATGAGTCAACAATACTTCTGTTTTCAAAACCTCATTAGGTTTTGGATATGAGTAGATATTGCTGACATTGTTTGTGGCAGGAAATAAACTCGCTACCACGGCATACAGGAAGCACTCGTCTTCCGAGCACTACACATAAATGCAGGCCTTACTCTAAACAATGAACTAAAAAACTAAAAAAAACTAGTGCAGTCGTTTCATGCACAGAAATCTGCAGGTCGCGAACGCAGCTACCGTCGAGATCTCGACGGATGAACAGAACCACAATGACTGTCCAACTTTTCCGTACATGTTATACAACAGTATTTGTTCATCTCAAGTACTTGTAGCCCGCCAGTCAGTCAGAAGTAGATAACAAGCAGGTCACACTGGGATAAACCGAGATAGGCTAAATGCATCGTCATGCAGTGATAATCGTATGAAAGGGACTCTGGAGAGTCGCTACAAGCATTACAATATCAATGTTACTACTGTGGAGCTTCAACGAAGGGATTTGTGCGATAGGAATGACAGGGGGTATTTTCGTTAGGAATGAATCGTGGGCAGGAGCACCCGGGGAAAACCTCCAGGTGTCGGAATGCACGAACAGGAAGTCGGTGGTGCCAGCTTCACCTGGAATGTCAGGGTGTGGCGTTCGCAACTTTCGGTTAGTAGGAATCGCGGGTGGGAGCACCCTGGAAAAATTCTGGCACCAGAATGCAAGAACAGGAAGTTAACATCAAAGATGGCTGTTGGGAGAGGGAACTTTTTGAGAGACGTTTTGGACGTTTTTTGGTGGAAATTTAGAGGCATATTTCCCACATGACATCACAGACAATATGTCGGTCAAGAATCCCCAATCCCCAGCCCCAAGCACTGGCGCCAAACCACTATTTTCTAATTACTCTGTAAACAGGTATATTTGGAGATCTTCCAAACTGTTTGTTCATGCAGTTAATTGATGTAACATTTAGGTTTTAGCAGTTACTGTTCCATAATTTTTTTTTGGTGAAATAAAAAAAAAAATGTCATAAGCTACAAGATTTTGGATTTTTGCAATCTGTAGAAAACAATTTTTTATCTGTTGTGTTATACCTAAAATGGATGGGAAAGAATTAAACTAATGTATTTTTTAATAATGAACTTTATTCAGAAATCTAATATGAGATTTTAACTTCCTTTAGTTGCGTATATTTTGTGTTTGAATTTTAACTGTAGCGCACTAAGAGTAAAATCATTCCAACAGAAAGAATCTTGGTAAATGTTTTCATGCCAGAGTATACATGACGAAACTGTTAGTAATGCAGCACCCTGCAGCGTCTGAACCATCGCCACATTCCGCCCTGTTTCCATAACAACAGCAAGTTCAAGTGTCACGTTGCAACTACCTCCTGTTTGGACAGTATCATTTCTTACACTCATGCCAGTCTCTCTCAATTTGTTTCCAGTTCCAGACTTCGTGTTTTGCACTCAGTTAGCCTGTTTCCTTACTTTGTCCAAGTTCTTTTTGCACCGTTTACTCGTTAAGGATGTTACAGAAACGTTCTGATGTTTTTCTTGGTGTATCTTGTTTCATCTTTCGTCCGGACTAAGTAATTTGAATTCCACTAGCGGGATGTAAAAGTATAATAACGTCGAAACATTAGCTTGGTTTTGTTTTACTGGACTACTTTTCAAAACGGCCAAAGCCAGGAACAAGTTATGAACCTGAAGGTAAGCTGCAAGAATTAATTGATTTGTGTTTACTTCTTAGGGCCTGTAATACCACCTATGAATAAAAAGTTCAGAAACCTGATAATTCTCGATAAGATAGGATAGGCTTTTGTCGAATATCTGCAGTTGACAAATTTTATTACCTCTGGGTACCAACCAATCAGCTATAACTTCACATCGTAGATTTTTTTATATTTTGGTAGTGAAACTTTCCTTGTAGTGATCAAATAACGGAATGCCTGTATAGTGAATGAGCCAGTCTTCTTCTAAGTAACTTATACAGTTTTTACACATAATACACACTTATATGGTAAAAATTAATTCCTTTGTTTTCCGAAACTTGTAAAGAATGTCAGCAGCATGTGTTGCAAATCAAAATTTCGACTAAGGGGAGTGTTTTTTTTTTTTGCGAACAAGACGTTTGAAAATCTAAGGCATACAATTCGATTTTTATCTTTAGAGTGTAATACAGGCCTTACATTTTACTGATAAGGGCATGGCATGATTTACAAGTATTACTGACAAGAAATAAAACATTTCCCTCGAGTTGTTTAAGAAACAAGTGTAACAATAAATGCAACTACATCTTCTTAAAACCACTGATAACAGGCTAAGTATTATCTTTCATTAAATAAAAACATGTCAAAAACTGTATAGCAGCTATGTCAGAAACGATACATTGATTACATTTACTTTTTATGCATTATGCATTTATCCTTTTATTATGAAAAAAAACTTTTTTTATAATTTTACCTAATTTATATGTATTTGAGTGTGCTAAATTCGGAAGTAGTACTCAAATTCTCATACCATGCAAGGTTTTTCCACAAAGTAAGGTTATGTAACTGACTAATGTAAGCTGCACATTTTATATCTTCAGGGACTTCTTTACTTCGTATCTACTCATTTTGGGGAAAAAAAGTTCTCAAATATGTTGTTATGTTTACTTCTGTCGACTCATCATCGTGACAATCCAAGCACATGCGGGAAAACCAAACCCCGCTCTTTCATGACCCAGAGAAAAAGGGACTATGGCTATTAAATAAAATCAATGCGTAAATTTAAGCATTCTGGAAATATTTTTTTTTATAAAATATCGATTTACATATGAGTTCTGTTCAATAATATACCCCGAATAATTTAGCAACAACAGTTAATAGGATTACAGTACAAAGGTGTATTACAAAACATTGGTACGCGATAGAGAAAAACTGAGGCCAGTTTCGTATTCAGCATTCCAATCACACGTTGGATAGGATAAATGTCTAAAAAAGTTTTTTAAAAGACAAACATTTTGCAAGTCTGTGTAATTGTATTATAAAATTTTGAAACTCCCACGAAGAGAAATATATTGCTGAGGAAAGTGAAACCGAGGCGAAACACATACGACATAGCGAATTTTGTTGTAAGTGATGTAACAAATAGTGAGAAGAAAGAAGTCTTGACAAAATTGTGGTCATTATCAGAAACCTGTGCTTACCCGTCATCAGGTCAAAGAAATTTAAAATGTCAACAAAAATAGTTGGCAGAATGGAAATGATTTAGTTACTCAAACAAAGCCGATGGAGATTTCGCAATTTTTGTGTCTTGTTCAATCAAAAGTGTGTTGGTGAAGGAAGTCACCAAAACCTGGGACAGTTGTGTTCTGAAAAAATTAACAACTGGAAAAAAAAAAAACCAGAACGTTTCAGTCACCACCAGTAAAGCTCGTATCGCAAGTGAAATGTTAAGATTGAGACTGGATAGCAAGATCCAATAAATTTGCAACTAAGTGAAGACATAAAGAAGGAAATTTTGTAGAACAGAAAGAAATTAAAAGCAATTAATGAGAAGGTGCTCTTCTGCGGGAGACAGGGTTCAAGTTTGAGGGGTCGTCGGGATACTGGAACAGTTCAAGAAGATGCGGAGGTAAATGAGGGAAATTTCCGAGAGCTTTTACAATACCGGGAAAAAAATTACAATATCCTCCAAAATCCGTTATCTAATAGTAAAAATAATGCACTGTACACTAGTTGAAAAATTCAAAACTAAATTATTGAAATAAGCAACAACCGTATTCTTGATGGATTGGTGGTCAAAGTCAATTAGTAATTTTTTTCTGTGGTCCTTGATGAAACGACTCACGTTTCTAGTGTTCAGAAAATGTAGTTTTGCATTCGCTCTCTAGATTCTGCAGTGCCAAATGTTGAGGAACTTTTTTTCGCAGTTTGTACCACTTGAAGATGTTACAGGCAAAGGAATTGCATTTACAACATCACTGATCAACTCAAGGCTTTGGGAATAGATTTGGGCAAGTGGCATGACCAATTATACGACGGAGCAGCTACACTGAGCTGAAAATTCAACGGCGTACAGACCCAATTTTAGTCTTTATTTCCTCACGCACTGTATGTCCTCGTGCTCCACACTCCTTAAATTGAGCTGTATCTAATTCCTGCTGAATTCTTTCAATTAGAAACGGTTTGGGTACAATTGGAAAGTTGTACAATTTTTTTCACTCCCCGAAAAGACAGTCTGCAATTGATAATTGTTTAAAAGAAGTAACAGTTAGCTCTGAGTACGGAAAACTAGAACAAATTTGTGCCACTAGGTGGGCTGAAAGATAAAGTTCTGTTGTAGTTATTCTTGAGTTGTATGATGGTATTGTTCTGGCTTCAAAAAGTATTTATGAGTGGTCCGACAAATATTCTGTTAATGCTGCACACCAGCTAAATTGTACAGTATAAAAGGCTGATTTTGTATTGCTCTTCATGTTGTGAAACAGATATTTTCCTACAGGAGCATTTTATGTAAGCTATTACAACAAAGAAATGTTGGTTTGGAAAAGGCACGTCATCTTGCAGAGGATACAATACAGGAGATTAAAATTTTTAAAGAAAATGCTAACTCAGAGTTCGCTAAATTACTTTTGAAAGCTGCAAAAATGGCTGAAATTTTTTTGGATGTTTTTATAAATAATTTGGGGGAAAGATTTTCAAAACACAAGTCGATATTGACAGGATTTCAAACATTGCTGCCAGCAGATCCTAGCAAACAGTCTGAGGAAACTATCTTTGGCGTTGTTATACAAAAACGATCTACATGAGACAGTTGACGAACTAAAAATAGATCTGAAGTTTTGGTACAGAACTATTGCTAGGCTGCACAAGGATGACTGGTCAAATGATGCATTAAGTGCTCTAAGGCACTGTGAAGAAGATGTGATACAGAAACCGACCATTTAAACATTGTTGCATATATTAACTGTATTTCCTATGTCCACTGCTGCAAGTCAAATAACTTTTTCCACTCTGCATAAACTAAAGAGTTATTTAAGAAATTCTACGCTTGGGACTAAACAGTATGGTTTTACTCTTCTTCGCCTACACAGGAAAAAGATCCCATCAGCTGACTCCATTTTAGACAATATGGCAGAAAACCCACGAAGAATAGATATAAGTTAGAAATAAGTGTTTTGTAGTAGCCTTTATAAAATAATTTGGATGTGTAGTTTTTGCAGGTCAAGGTTACCAAGCATATGATTTCATTTAGCATGTAATATATGTAATATGTATAATCCTTACCGTATTTGACAGAACTCATGCAATGTTTTTGAAGGCAAAGCTTTCATTTTATATACAAATAGATGGGGAAATCGAGAAGTACGTGAGAGTAATTCAATGGAACAAGAAGTTCATTTTCCACTTTTCTCTTAATTCAATGTAATATTTTTATTTACATTCTCTTAATATGTTGCTTTGTTATAATGTGTGTGTTACACTAAACTAAAAATTGGCCATGATTATTTGAAATGAGGTGATGTTAAGATTACTATAAAATTTTTATATGTAACTATACTACTTTAGTGTAAAATATTACAGTCAATTAACTTAAATAATATATTCATATTCTACATATTTACCTCTGACTTTCAACATAAGAGAGCAGTTTCTCTGTAGTCTACAAATTGATGTTAAAGTGCATTCCTTTGTTGTATATTTTCGTGTGATTTTGTTTTACATAACAAACGCTAGTTAACGTATTCCATATTATGTATCTCAACAGAAAGTTTACTAAAAAAAAGGCAACTAATATAATTGTTAGGAATTATACCTTTACATTCTACAACCAGTAAAGAAAGCATGAGGGATGACATTACATTGCATTTCAATTCAGGGTCTTTAACTCCTTCCGGTAAATAATCCCGAGTGCGCCACTGGGTGTGGTATCTCGCCTCTCACCAAGGCAAACTGGCTGCTCTTCCCGGAGGGGACACTCCCGCATTTTCGCACGTGGGGAATCTTGCCAGGCTGGTCGGAGGGTTTTTTCGGGGATCTCCCGTTTCCCCCGCCCTTGCACTGCTACGCTGCTCCATGCCTCCTTCTCTTTGCCAGCACCATCTCTCGAGACCTCGGTTTTTAAGTGCCACCCAAATATCCCCATTCCACTCCTGCTGTAGCTGTTTTAACCAATCGACGCTTCATTCTGATGAAGCTGTCGTCATACTTTATTTAGTGGGCGGAGTCAGGTGCGTTCAAGGGGCTGAAAATATTTTCCACATCTTTAGCATATTACACTATTTTTCTCAGTGGTATAAAAAAACGTTAAAAATATGACAACGCAAGATAATTTTCTTTAAAAAAAAAATAACCAGGTTTGTGGAATTTAAAATATATAAGTTTTTCTTATAAATATCGACATGGAACAAAATGGCTACATCTCTGAATACCTAATTGTTCGTGTTATTAAAACGCCACGAAGAAGGTTTGATGGAAATTTGTACAGCGGTTCGCACGTTATTCAATCTTAACAATCGAGATACATTTTAAAGTCAGAGAGAACCAACCAAATCAAAGAGAACCAACTGTCAGATTTCAAGCAAATTGCAATATGTCGCTCTTTAATAAACACTTCAGCCGAAACAAAATATTGCATTAGAATAACTATTTTTTTTATTTCGCACGAATCAATTTTCTGAGTTAAAATTGTCATATGTAAGACAAAAAAAATATTGTTCCTTTTTTTAAATTTTTTATTACATTATCATCGACACCAAGGCACAAAACCATAAAATATCGATAGAAAGTAGAAAAAAATTGGCTGATGAGTAGCCTTAATGGACACAGTTGTCAGGGAGGTGGTAAAAGTAATGCCTTGTCTTGTCTTATAAAAATGTGATATTTAAATCGCTAGAAAGTTTATAATGTTACTGTTTGTTTACATATGTAAGGGTAAAAGCTTATGCACGGATAACATATAACAATGTCACATTTTCACTTGATTGACGCGTGAATTTAGTGACCGGGGTTCTTGTCAATGTTAATTTTACACACAGCGGAAGGATACAAAACGAGTATCCCAACAAGACTAAACCACAGACTAAAGATGAGGTAGGCCGATTTCCGTTTTCCGTGTGTGTCGCCAACATTCACTCGCACATCGCCAGTACAGCTGTCGAGTCACGTGGTCAACACTGATGAACGTGTTTGCTTACATTTAAACTTTCGACAGAGCCGCTCTTTCTATATAAATGAAATACTTTGACCAACTGAATTAGGTGCTATTTGCACTAAAACTAAGTTAGAGGAAGTGTGCAAACACCTTAAAGCCCTTACGTGCATAGAACACTGTCCTAACCTCAAAACGTATTTGTGCTGTTTTTGAAAGAGGCATTGGCAAGAGGCAAGTCCAATGTTGGACCAAAGAGAATGCCTGCTGCGTGACTACAATGCGCACTCTACCACATTTGACCTTTTATTAATTAAACAACGAACGGTTTGTAGTACAGTTCTGAGATGTATTCAGCTAATTGTGTACCCACTGATGTAGCAATATACGCCACAGCACAATGTGTGTTTAGGCTGTCTATGATTTATTGAGCACGTTTGAAACCAACCTTTGAAAATTTTCACTGTCCATACTTGCATGTATTTCGACGGGCACGCTGAGTGACAAGTGGCGCCCAGTAAAGTTGGTAACTACGGAGGTAAAGTAATCTCGTGTCTTAACGTTGAATTTAAAATGTCAGGTAAACATTTGTGAATATTAAAATTATTTATTTTGCGGTTTTTTACATGCATAAAGTGTAATGATTTGTATAGATTTGTAAGATATTTACCTTTGTAATAATATCGCAATCCTGCTTGACAGACGCATGAATAAATTAACCAGGCTCATTGCATCGTTAATTGGACATATTGTGGGATAATGTACAATGCGCATATAAAGAGAGATGTTAAAGCAGGGCTTTCATAAGTGCTGAGTTGACCGCGAACAGCCTGTGCCTTGTTTGTTCGGCGAACTCTTGTTGACTGTGTTGTACATTGTTGCAGGTAGAGCCGGCTCGTGGTGACAAGCCATTGAGTGACCTCGCGAGAGTGCAACACCCCCCCTCCGGTGAGTCTCTCTTGCAACAGACGCGGTGTCTAAAGCCCAGTACACACGACCATCTTTCTCGCACAAGAAATTGAAACAAAAAATGCCTACTAGCTAGTATGCACGGGATTGTGTGATCCATACACACGACACTAGATGGCGAGCAAGAAAGTGGATGGTTGATGATTTGGAAGCAGTGTTTTGGGGTTGTGGGGGTAATTTGTGCATTATCAATAGCATCTGCCATAAAAAGGAATAAAATATTTAGTCCAATCAGACATATTTCAAGCACTAAATATATACAAATGTATAAAATTTAAAATCACTCGCGGAAAAAAAGACAAGCCTCTATTTTTTTTAAAATTCACACACAGAATTATTTGCGATAGTGGGGCCGTTGAACATTTTTTCGTATTAACACACCAACAAAATATGTTATGTTTTGTTTACATTCGACATGTACGTGAAAGATGGTGAAAAATATGATCGTCCCTATATGGCACTAGCTAGTATACAAGCTCTTGTGTACTGGTAACTAGTATACTCGGCGGCCCGTTCACACGATGCAAGTCGGAGTGTACAAGAACGAGCTCACTTTCTTGTACGAGAAAGATGCCCGTGTGTGCTGGGCTAGACACGTTGAATATCTGGCTGGTAACCTAAAGCCTTGTAATCTTCAATGTGTTTGAAAATGAGCAACACTGCCAAATTTTTTTTTATGGGAGAATATAATTTTAATCATTATTTAAACTTCTTTTTTTTTTTTTTTTTTTTTCATGGCGAGTTATTGATTTTGTTTTTTCATGCAGTCCATTTCACGAAGAATGTAAGTTAAGTTGTAATTTATTTCCGCCTCTTCACAAAATTCAATTTTCCAGAGATGTTTCCTGCACAATGGCAATTAATGCCTTTGAGTTCGTAGTATTATGTGCAATATTCACTTAAAATAAAATTCATTCCCAGACAGCTTCTGCATAAATTAATTGTCTTCGTAGTCTACTTCGTTTTCAGCAATTGTTCGTTATTTTAAAGTTACTTGACGTCCATTTTTTTTTCGTGCACGATTCTGATTGGTTGAGACCGTCAAACATCAAATAAATCTTAGACCGGTCCAATCTTCAAATGTATTTTAAACTGAAGTCATCCAATGTTTTCAGACGAAAATGGCGGTGTTTGTGACGTTTCGATGATGTCATAACTGTCCAACTTTATTTTACAAAACTTATTGGAGGCAGTTTGACGGGAAAAATTTCACAATGCGGCAGGGGCTTTAGGCTGTGGTAAGATTTATACTACTCAGGTTGGGAAGTTTAATGCTTTTAGTTCGGCAACGAAACTTTTTCACTGTTAGTTAAACGCTAGTATCGCATGTGTGCCGGATTTTTTAAAAATATTTTCTACGTTTAAAAAATCAAAGTAATTACAATAACCATAAATGTAATTTAAAATAAGTACTCCACTAAGTAAAATCTCTCTCTTTTATTATTCACGTAGCTCAAAATTGTTATTAAAAGTGACGTCTTTGGAACACTAGCGCCTACCTAGCGGTGAAAATTTTCCTTATTCCAAACTCTCCCATAAGAAAACTCGTTTTGTTCCTAACCTAAGTATAACTAAACTTAGTTATGGCTGTGTCACTGACTGGCGCCGTATAGGAAACATAGTGAGCGTGTCAGATACGTAAAGGCTGTTCACGATAAAGTGAGCACTTTTTGAAATCAACTTTAGAAAAAAGTCTCTGCCCCTGCCCGTATATATGTTAACGGGCGCAACGAGTGACATGTGCCCAGTAAAGTCCGTAACGAACGAGAAGAAAGCTATTCCACATATTAACGTCGAACAAAAAGTGTCAGGTAACCATTTGCGACAACTTAAATTATTGCTCTCGCTTTCTGTATTTTTTGATGCATCGAAGTGTAAAATGAGTAGATTGGTACAATATTTACTTTTCTAATAATTTTACAGTTTCACCTGACCCACGCATGTATAAATTGATGAGGACCATGACGATGCTAATTTTACATAAGGCAGAAGAATATACAATGAGTATACAAGTAGAACTTAAGCAGGGCTTTCAAAAGTGCTCAGTTTACCTTGAACAGCCTATAGTAACCATGCTTCGTGTTCCAGCACTGTACTACAGTTTCGCCAGTCGCATTATAAAAAACAACGTGTGTAGTATTTGAGTTTAAAAGACTTTGTGAACTTTGAGACATTTCTACACTCCCTTAAAAGGGAGAAGTTCAAAATTTTCAAGATATCAACGATATCGAATATAAGCATGCTTTCTTGTTTTATAAATTTTACTTAGTTTAAAATCCTTCTAAAATTGTTCCCTTATTATTTTTTACCTTTCTATGTTTTTAGTGGTTATTTTAGTCATTTTAAATAATTTCGATTCTCAGTCACTCCAAATAAAAATATTAAATGAGATGTTAATGTATTGAATGTTAAATAAACTTTATGAAAGTATTGTGTATGAATATTTATAATTAAAATTTACATTTAAAAATGTATTCTTTTTAAAATTTCGAATTATTAAGTTTTATTTTTTCGTTTGTGTCATACACAATCCGTTTATAATTTAAAACTCTTCGGGATTAACTTCATTCTATTCTTTTTTGTACAATAATTTTATAATTAATATAAATTTAAACAGAAATTTCATAACAATAAAAAATACAGATAAAAGAATATTCAGAATCAAATAACATCCTAGTTTTAATTCAGGTGCAGAACAAGTTAATTTGAAACAAAAATTTAGAAATAATAATGAAATTTTTAACCTTGCGATGTTTATTAATGTGATTATAAAATAATTTTTTATGAATGCGTATTCACTTTTCAAATAATACTTTTATTTATTTTTTGTTTAACAAAACAAATATACATAAAAAATAAAATATAAAAAAAACATGAACTAATTCTCATCTCGGATATTTCCACAGCCTTTCATATTTTCACCCACAGTGCCTTCCCTTTGTTGCTAAGCGGAAGTGACAGCGTGAACAGTAACATCGTTTATAGAAGTGGTTCACTTTTCATATATCTGTACTGTAGGCTTCGAAAGGGGATGAGCCCAAGATGAATTGGGGTATTTTGAGAAATACTGTACGTTACTCATCCAAGATAGACTAACCACGTCTATTAAATAATAAGCTCACTATTCATGGGCGATTTGAAAATCTTGAATGGATTTTTATGAAGAGTATATGAAATGAAGTTATTTATATTTTCAAATTAATAACAATGATTTTATGGTGAGTTACACCAAACAATAAAAAATATAATTTATAAAATGTTATTTTATATGTAAAAAAACTATCTTAGATGATGGGAAATATTGTATTTTATCGATTCCACTACTTCGTGTTTTGAGCTTTAATTTAGTTATATTTTATGATCTTGTATACTGAACAAATATTTTCTGATATGTACTTGTAAACACGAATGCTTGCCAGTACACAAGGTGCATTTTACTATCTGTAATAGGAATGTAGGTAACAACAAAAATGCATTTTATATAAATATATATAATATATTACATTATTTTTTAAATCATGATTAATATCTATTAATAATTATAATGTTGACTATTTGCTAGTTAAAAAAATCAAACCTTCTGTTATCTTTAGGTGAGATCCATATTTATAAAAAACAGCGAAATATTTAATAATAAAATAATAATTTTCTTTTCATAAAACTATTTTATAAGATAATTATATTTTCTTATATAAAAATAAAATCACAAAAAATGTATGATAATTATATTATTTTTTAGAGAAATATTTTGCAATAACTATTTTATAATATTATAATAAAATTCTTTGTTTAATAAGTAACAAATATATTTTATATTATAATTATTTTATCTGTTACAGACATAGTAAACAGTAATTATTTTATAAGACAGTAGTTTTTTATTTTTGTGTAAATTGTATATATTAACATTTCATATGATGAATATTTTCTCTTTTATAGAAATATTATATTATACACCATATAAATACGAAAAATGAAATGAAGTATTAAGTTATTTTAAAAAGTAGCGAAATGCTACCTTTATATGGGCATGAAAAAAATTTCTATATTACTGAATCTTGTTTACATTAATTAACCTTGTCTTCTTAAAAAACAAAAAGCTAACAAATATAAAAAATTATTTTAATTTCGGAGGAGATATTATGTGTGGCCAATTATGGGATATCAACTGGAAGCATCTCACCAACTAAAAATTAAAAAAAAAAAAAAAAAAAAAAATAATTTAAATAAATATTTAAATAGGTCTGTGAATTAGCTTCTGGAGATATTAAACTTTAAAAAGGAAAAATTCGACAAGTATAAAAAGTTGCTTTTTTGAAAGGGCATTATTAAGTTAGAATTATTTACTCAAAAAACTTTATTGATCAAAAAATATTCGAACAACTAATAAAATAATTAGTTTCTAGATAATATTCCCGGTGGTAAATATTTACCAGATGAATTTTTATCAAGAAGTACTAAAATAACATACAAAACATATTATGAATTTAGTGATCCCAAAGTAGCACTACTTAGAAATATTAAAAATAATATTTCCATTTCTAAATAATTATAGTTAAGAGTTTATATAATGTAAATCAATAAATAATTTTTACTTTCATTAAAAACAAATAAAATTATATACTTCTTTTCAATATGGAATTCTACCCCCTGGCTCCCTCTCTGCTAAATAATTATTTCCAAATAAATTATTTTAAAAAATTTATTGAACAAATTATTTTAATAGTATTATGAATAAATTATGGAATTGTTTTTTTTTTTCTAACTGGACAGGTTCATAAATCATACCAACAATTTTGAATTCGGTGTGATAGAGAATTAAATATTTTTGAGTATATCGATAAAATAATATGAAATGAAGATATGTTCTTGCTTTAATGATATTTGATTTCCTTTTTATAATGATAAAAATGTGTAGTTAAAATGAGCTTATTTAATATTTTCTAATTAAAATTTATTTTTATAAAATTGTGTCGAATATGGATCTCAGAAACAAATGTCTTGATATCAATATTGCTGAGAAACAATTTTATATATATATATATATATATATATATATATATATATATATATATATATATATATTATATATATATATACACACACACACACACAAATCAGTAAGCAAGAATAATTAAAATATTAGTTTAGTATCATTGTTTAAAGATATTTGGATTCCTTTATTTATGAAACATTGTATTAATAACTAAAAATAAATTATATGCTATAGGATTTCTGGTACAAAAAAATTAGCACCAGGAAATTCCGACCTTTTAGAAAAGGTAAATATACAAAACAGTGTTTTTTTTAATATTTAAATTTTATTATGTTTAATTCATTATCGGTTTGCAGTAAATATCATCACAGCCACTTAAAAGTCTGACAAAATAAAATACAATTTAATAATTATATATTATGATTTTCAGCAGATCCAAATTTATCCACTTATTAATTTTTACTGATAATTTAAGAACATTTGTATTCAAAAACAGTTGCTGAATCCAGTAGGATCGAATTTTATAAATAAATAAATTGTATACAAAAATACATATTTATATTTCAATATTATTATTAACATTTAAAATGTTTTGTTTTATTCAATATGGAATGTTAGAGCGTGGCTTCCTGCACACTATAGCTTTTTCTAAAATTAAACAGAATTTCAATTTTTTTTTTTAATATACTATTATCTCTATTGAAATAAAATATTGAAATCGATTGACTTTAGCAAATGAGTACATTCGAAGTCAAATAAAAATTATAGCACCAAATAATTTGTCTTAAACATTAGTATCAGTGACAGTTATATTGCGATATAACTTGGAATGGTATAAGAACATTAATTAACAACCAAGAAACGAGCATGCGACACACTTATGTAGTACTAGAGATACAAATTTTCCAGAAATTTGTAAGGCTGAAAAAAGTTGAGATTTATTTTTTAATGGAAATATTGGGAAAATTTAACTATAAATAAATTTAAGTTAATTTATAAACATAATTCTTAAGTCCAGTCCCTTATGCATATATAAAGTTATAAATAGTTTATATAACTATTTTAAATTTGGATTCATTTTACAAAAATAAAATGTTCACAAAAATTCTAGTTTAATAATACTGCTGTAATATAATTTTTGAATAATATTCCATTGAGGAAAACATTTCAACCTGAAAATTTATGTAAAACTAAACAAAATTATATACATTTTCTTAAAATCAATAAAAGTTTTTATATTGACATTAAACGTGACAATCCTGTAGCTTTAGTTCAAGAACTGCCTTGAATTATCAGTACCAAAATTAAATCCTTGAATTCTCTTCAATCTCATTGTTTCATTGAAAATAAGTTGTATAAAATCATTTCATTTTGTACTGTCATTTCAATTAATATAAGAATAGCCTTAAATATTTAAATATTTAGCAATCTGTATCAATTCTGAAACCTTCACATTATCTTCTAAATAATATAAAAATTTTTTTTTCCAAAATAAATTTATAATTCAGTATAATTTGTATGATATATTTTTAAAGATAAAATTGTAATAATTTTCAATCTTTAGTACCTTTCCAATAATATATCATAGTTTTAATTTTAATGCCTCATTTTAAGTATATTTGGGGTATATTATCTTTATTTATACCAGGATTGTTATTTTGAAGTTATCAATTATTTCTATAAGGTCTTGTTTTCTCTTACAAGAATAATCTTATATTTATACATATTATATATACATATGTTATATATTTCTCTTAATTCTCCTAATTCAGTGTATCTTTAACAAGAATAACTTCATTTTGAATTCAACATTTTTTGAGTTAATATTCTTTTAAAAATCCATTCCAGCTCTCTTGTAAATTGCTTGTAGTGCTTCCAATTTATAAAAAATTATTTTAAATATAAGTTAAATTTCTGAAGGGGGGCTGTTTAGTTGGGGCTGCATAGTTTATAAAAACTTCAGTTACATACAAAGTTAAATTTTGAAAGAGTGTCATTTAGCTATCTTTTTATATTAATATTAATGCAGTTGTTAATTTTTTATATTATATTACATAGAGGAAAACTTTCACCCTGGCTTTTTAAACGAAATAAAATGATTTTGTAAACATTCTTAAAGGTAGTAAAATATTTTCTAAGATAATAATGATCTTTTTTGTATAAATATTATGTCATACACATTTTAAAGTAATTTTTATACTCTTTTATGATAATAGTATATGATGATTATTTCATATGTTAATAGCTATTTTCTCTTTTATAGCAATAGTATATGAAAAATATTTCTACAATATAAATTATTTTATATTTATACAAATATTTTATATGCTTATATATATTTGAAGAGGTTGTATTAAGTGCATGTTTTTTTCTATTTTCAAGGTCACTGGCGGGATAACAATAATTTGATTCCATGTAATACAGGAGTTTATATAACTTGAAACCATTGTCCCAAATTAATATTATAATTATTTTCTCTTTTTAAAAAAATATAATTTTAATTTTATAGAAATAGAGTTTCATTGATATTATATATCACAACAATTACAGGATCATTTTAACATAGTCAAAATTTATTTTTATTTTTATTAAAATTTGTTTATATAAATGGATAAGGTTATGGACAAAAAACCGTATATATCTTCTATTTTATTGAAAATAATAAATCTTGATATCAAAGAACATATGTTATTAAAATTTTAGAATATAATTATCCAAACCCTTCAAATTATAATATATAAAAAATGACACAAAAATATTAAGATTTAGTCTTGTAATTCATCCATGATACAATATATGAAACGAAACACAATTTTATCAATGAATTAGCTTTATACTAATTAATTATTTTATCAAAATTTGCTTTTAAAAAAAATTTACTTATTAGGTTACCAAATAAGTTATTCCTTCGATTAGAAAAACTGGTGAATATATATTAGAAAAATAATAACATAATTGTCTGTATAGTTTGAAAACTCATAAAAATTACAGAAGAACTAAAAAAAGATAATGTATTGAAATACAAAACTATAATTAATAAAGCAAAAGTATGAAAAATAGATAATGTTATCTAAATTGCTACAAATACACACTTTGATCAATAAAATTATTATTTTTAAGAGGGTGGTATTCAGATAATATATTTTGAAAAAAGGTTATTTAATTATGATACTGACAGAGCTGAAGGAGAATGAATGTTTTATATTTTTCCTTATAAATTCCACAATTTTGAGAAGATATAGGGATAATTATTTTAATGTATTACAACAATTTAAAATTGAAGCAGATAATGAAATGTTTTAAATATAAATCGAAGATACAAGGAAAAATACTGTCTGCAGTAAAATTTAAATAAACTGAATTTTGTGTTTTTTCTATATTACCTATTTCATATAGTAGAATGAATCTTGTGTAGTGTCTAGCCTTCGTTATTTACGAGTTAATACCAGAAAATATTTGTTCAGTATTGGAATCAGTTAAACCAAATATTTCACATCATCTGAGATAGTTTTCATTAAACATCACGACATATTTTAAATGTTATTTTTCATTGTTTAGTATATCGCAGTAATAAATAATTCTTATTTCAGTTGAAAATATAAATAAGTTTGTTTCGTATACGTTTCATTTAAGTCCATTCAAGGCTTTCAAATAGCATCTCAATAGTAAGTGAATCGCCAGTATTTTCAAAATACACCAATTCGCTTTGGGCTCTTCCCCCTGTCAAAACCAGTATTGCAGATAGCTGAAAAATTAGTCACTTCCATAAACAATGTTAGTCTTTGTGTTGACACTTCTGCTCAAAACAAAGTTTGACACTGTTTGTAAAAATATGGAAGGCGATGGAAAGATAAGAGATGAAGATGGGCTGCGGTATTAGCTAATTTTTATATCCTTTAATTCGTAGTTGTTTAGTAGTTGTCTAACATAAAACATATTTTAATATCCCCTTAAAAAACTTATAATAATTCATACTTGTATTATGCATGGAATGTAAAATTATATATATATATATATATATATATATATATATATATATATATATATATATATATATATATATATATATATATATATATATATATATATATATATATACATACATTTTTTTAACTTAGTGTAATATTGTTTTTGTGATGGAAATTTTTATTATGTATGTTTTAAACAATTATCTCAGAATGCCCATTTAATTCTAAATATTTTAATGTTTAAGTGCATTTTTTTTATTTGGAGTGACTGACAATCAAAATAACTAAAATAATCAGTAGAAAAATAATTTATTATAAAGAGATTAGACAAAATTAAGTCTATAAAATGGTAAAATATGGATATATTTGCTTTGAAAAGTATCTTAAAAAGTGAATAGTTAAAATAAATCAAATAACTAAAATAAAAGGTAGGAAATTGGAAAGAAGATTTATTTAAAATTGACTCGATTAAAAAAAAGTTATAAAATGAGCATATGTTAAATTTATTTAAAATAGTAAAATCGATTATATTGAATGTCTAAACTTGATTTCAGTATTATGACTTCTGCTTTCATATCTTTTCTACTAGTAATTTTGGTTATTTGGTTATATCTGTCACAGAATTTATTATGTTTTCAAAGACTAAATATTTATGCCCTAATGTTATAGTACATTATGAAAAATGTTGTGTGGGATATCAAATAAAAAATAAACTAAATTTTGTTTTAAAAAAATTTGAGTAGTTAGTAAAAGACTCAGCTTAAACAGGTTTTATATAATTAAAAATATCACCTTGGTAATTTCAATTATAATATTTTTCATTAAATATTTATATTGTATTTTAAAAATAATATTTAAAACTTTTTCATTCCCACGATGTTAAACTTAAAATCCAAAATCATTCTTTAAAATCTGTGTCAATTTTATTCGTTTCTTTAATTTTCTTTATAATTTATTGTGGTCATGAGTCTTTTTAAAGGCCTAGGCTGGACTACTTCTTGTATCATTAAAATATGTATTAAAAATAAACTATAGGAAGTAATTTTTATTTTATAACATATTTTTAATTAATGCTTAAGAGATAAAAAATCTCCCTTTTAAAATTGACACATTTTTCTTCACAGTTAAGTTTAAATTTAATAAAATAATTGATGTCAGTTGTCAGAAAAATTTTCTAGTATGCTAGGCTAAACTACTTTCCATCTTACAAAAATATTTATGTAAAAATTAAAAATAAATTATAATTCATTATATTTTCGAAATAATATAATAAACAATTTTAATAAACATTATGTATAAAAATTTTAATGTCAACAGTTAATTTTAATGCAAAATAAAACCAAAAATAAAATTTACACAAATTTAAGTGAATAGTAACATTTTTAAATTAAACTTCATGGGATTAAATTAATATAACTTGTAATTTTATAAAACATTGCTCAAGACGTAAATTTTCCTTAACTACTATAACTCTACTATAATATATAAATACATATTTTTATCCGATTTTTATAACAGTATATTATAATTATTAAGGAGTTCATAGATCGTACTGTTTTATATTGAATTTTTCTAAATTACACATGATGTTGGTAATTCTTTTTTCTTATATTTGCCTACATTCCAGTTAATAAATTGTAACTTATTAATTATGTGTACCGTACATGTCGAATATAAGTATGAATTATTATTGTACTTAGCTAATGTCTGTTTTCTAAAATTTGTGTTTTAGTATTTCATGCAAAAACGAAAACTTATCAATCTGAAATGTGTGATCATCTTGGGACTTAGATTGGTCTAAGAGTTCAAAATATTTTAACAATTTGGATTTTTAACGTTGTAATTCTTTTATATAAGCAGATTACTTTTACTGCTTTGAATATATGCCGGTTGCTTTAGATCTACTGTACGGTAGGAGTACAGCTTCCCATGGAAAATTTGGCCCGACTGTGCAAAATGCAGAACTATTTAAAAAGTAGTTCACACTACCAACACTGTCGGAAATGTACGATTTAAGAATTATTCTTCGTATACAAGAAATTGTATATATTTCAAAAGTATGAAATATCTGGAAAATATTTTAATTAAAGGTTTAAATGTTATAAAAAGTTAGTTCTTAATTAGAGTCTACCTTTAATTAAAATTTAAGCTTATTTCCATTCTGGATTCTACAGAAAGCACATTTTGGAAGAGAACCTTCTTCATCTAGAGTTATGATAGTAATAACTACATGGTAAACATAATGGTACTAATATATATATATTATTTATTTAACATGAATTCATTTGAATTATATATTTGATACATTTCGTTGTTGAATTTGATATGAATAAAACCAGCTATTAGAAACATTTGCAAATATTAACTCTAATCTGATGTTACATACAACTAGAGAAATTATTATAATATTTGTACTGGGGCGTCTCCTTGGACGACAGGTGTAGTGGAGTAAATTAACACTAATCTGATGTTACATACAACCAGAGTAATTATTGTAATATTTGTACTGGCGCGTCTCCTCGGACAACGACAGGTGTAGTAGAGTAAATTAACACTAATCTGATGTAACATACAACTAGAGAAATTATTATAATATTTGTACTGGGGCGTCTCGTTGGACAACGACAGGTGTAGTGGAGTAAATTAACACTAATTTGATGTTACATACAACCGAGTAATTATTATTATATTTGTACTGGTGCGTCTCCTTGGACAAGACAGGTGTAGTGGAGTAAATGAACACTAATCTGATGTTACATACAACCAGAGTAATTATTATAATATTTGTACTGGTGCGTCTCCTTGGACATCGACAGGTGTACTGGAGTAAATTAACACTAATCTGATGTTACATACAACCAGAGTAATTATTATAATATTTGTACTGGGGCGTCTCCTTGGACAACGACAGGTGTAGTGGAGTAAGTTAACACTGATCTGATGTTACATACAACCAGAGTAATTATTATAATATTTTTAATGGGGCGTCTCCTTGGACAATGACAGGTGTAGTGGAGTAAATGAACAATAATCTGATGTTACATACAACCAGAGTAATTATTACAATATTTTTAACGGGGCGTCTCCTTGGACAACGACAGGTGTAGTGGAGTAAGTTAATACTAATCTGATGTTACATACAACCAGAGTAATTATTATAATATTTGTAATGGTGCGTCTCCTTGGACAACGACAGGTGTAGTGGTGTAAATTAACACTAATCTGATGTTACATACAACCAGAGTAATTATTATAATATTTGTACTGGGGCGTCTCCTTGGACATCGGCAGGTGTAGTGGAGTAAATTAACACTAATCTGATGTTATATACAACCAGAGTAATTATTATAATATTTGTACTGGGGCGTCTCCTTGGACAACGACAGGTGTAGTGGAGTAAGTTAACACTAATCTGATGTTATATACAAACAGAGTAATTATTGTAATATTTGTACTGGGGCGTCTCCTTGGACAACGACAGGTGTAGTGGAGTAAATTGAAGTGGAGAGACTAGGAAGGTTCTTAACATGGAGGTCTTGAGAACGAATGAGGGTGAACCGAGGTGAGTATGGAACAGCGCCGGAATGCAAGGGGGTGGGAAACATGTGATCCCCGAGGAAACACGCCAACCAACAGCATCATCCGCCGCGATTCCTACATGTGATAATACGGAGGTGACCTGGCCGGTAATCTAACCCGGTTCACCCTGGTGGGATAAGAGTAGTCTAACTACACATAACCGCGGCCCCAATGGTAAGCGTAGATAAGCCCTTCAACGAGAGGCGGAATTCGAGTATTCCGTAGAGCCAAATTCTCTAGCGGCCTGTGGGCTGTCTACTGGCCTCTCCCCAGCACCAGTGAACCACATGATACGAGTAGTTTAACTACTACATCACCGCGGCCCCAATTGTAATTGTAGATAAGGCTGTTCACGGTGAAGTGAGCACTTTTTAAGGGCCTTCCAAAATGCTTTAACCACTAATAAATATATCTTATTGCAGCATCAAACATTAAATGCAGAGGGTTTGCGAAATGTGTACATTGTGTTTATTCGTCACATTGTAATGTTTATATTAATTAGCAGCAGGAAGATGGAAATGTGATGAAACCAGCTGGCGAGTAGGTTACCAGGAGCTGATTGGCGAATGGCGTTAAACAGTTTTCTTGGCTGGTGACGCAATGTTGGTAGCGTGTGTGGCTACAGTTCGCAGAATTAGGGGCTGTTTGCACTTCTGACACTTATAAATATATAGAAGTCGATTTCTGGTCGCAGAGAGAGTTCAGAACGTGTGATTGACTGGGAGATCTGGCTGAGGTCCTCAGCATCGACGGAATTCAAATTAAGGTGGACGAGTATCAGTGCCAGATAAACAAGAATAGTAGGAACCCGAGAAAACCCACCAGCCTATTGTGACGTCAATAACGTTTCCCACTTGGGAAATACCAGCTCGTCGGAGGATAGAAACTCCATGTGTGAACTCGTCGGTGGATGGAAACTCCATGTGTAAGCTTGTCAGGGGATGGAAACTTTAGGTTTGAGCTCGTCAGGGATGGAAACTCCAGGGGTGAACTCATCAGGGGATGGAAACTCCTAGTGTGAGCTTGTAGGGGGATGGAAACTCCATGTGTGAGCTTGTCAGGGGATTTAAACTTCAGGTGTGAGCTCGCCGGGAGATGGAAACTCCAGGTGTGAACTCATCGGGGATGGAAACTTCAGATGAGAGCTCGTCGGGGGATGGAAACTCCATGTGTGATCAAGTCGGTGGATGGAAACTCCAGGTGTGAACTCATCGGGAATGGAAACTCCAGATGAGAGCTCGTCGAGGGATGGAAACTCTAGGCTTGAACTTGTGGGGTGTTGGAAACTATAGGTGTTAGCTAATCGGGGTAATGAATCTCCATGTGTGAGCTTGTCAGGGAATGGAAACTCCAGATGCGAGCTTGTAGTGGGATGGAAACTCCATGTGTGATCAAATCGGTGGATGGAAGCTCCACATGTGAACTCATCAGGGGATGGAAACTCCTTGTGTGAGCTTGTCGGGGGATGGAAACTCCAGGAGTGAGCTTATCAGGGGATGGAAACTGCATGTATGATATTGTCTGGGAATGGAAACTCCAGGTGTTAGCACATAGGGGGATGGAAACTCCATGTGTGATCTCGTCGGGGGATAGAAACCTCATATGTGAAATTGTAGGGGGTTGGAAACTGGTGGGAGTCGTGGGAGCTAGACATATGGACAGAGGTGTATCCAGAGAGTGGTCATGATAACCCTCCATTCCCTCAAACTTCCCACATTGACATGAAACTGTCCGGTGAATGTTTTAAAACTGAAAAGCGTTTATCTTAGAATTGATCTAAAACCTTTGTTATTTACATAATTTAAATGTTTCCTAAAATTATGATTTTGAAGTGCCACCCGGCCGTATCACAAATCACGGCCGCAACCGGAATTAGAGATCCGCTTCTTTATATTGATCAACGAGACAAGGCATGTGTAAATTGTAGAGCGTTTTTTTTTTTTCGTATTGGAGTTATTTTCCCCAGACCGGGATTAGCTGGATTATAATCGATTGCGCACGGCTACGAAGTAAATATCAAGTGTTTCGTGATAACTTGAATAGTCTTTGTCAAATGAATTGCCACAGTGACAGCGACAAATACGGCTTGACTGGCAGGTCGTCTAGGTACAGCGTGAATTGTGCAGATAAGATTATCAGCCCAGCATATCGACAGATCTTGAGGGCCGCTACGAGGTCATCAGTAAGCCGGGGCAAAGTGGAAAGTCTGTAGGAATTTTCATTGCAGGAGCCTGGAGTGGGTTTGTATGCATCTGACACCTATATTTTGAGACACAAGACTTTGAAGCAGCAGTTGTTAGTCACTTCGGAGTACTCAGAATTGGTGTTTCTAATGTGTGTGACGTCTTGAAAGCATTCAACAGCTATCGTAAGAAGTGTGTATTCTTTTCGTAGATCAGCACGTTGGATAGTTTCGCAGAAGGACGACGTGAATTTTTAACATGCTGTGATGCAATTGAAGGGCTAGTTATGCAGGATATCCTCGATGCGAACAGCGACACATACGTGGCAATAGACGCACCAGCGGAATGGAGGAAATGTTGTGAAATAAGATGAAATTCTTATAGTTCTTCTTAGTTTGTCTCCCTCCCTCCTTCCACGCCCTCAGGCAAGCAACTCAAGTGACACTCAATGCGACTACACCAGTCAATAGTGACATCTTTACGTAAGTTTGTGCAGCAGTAAAAGCAAAACATTCTACAACCGCATTATTTCGCTTATTTCATCAATGTAGTGCAATC
This sequence comes from Dryococelus australis, assembly GCA_029891345.1. Taxonomy (NCBI): domain Eukaryota; kingdom Metazoa; phylum Arthropoda; class Insecta; order Phasmatodea; family Phasmatidae; genus Dryococelus; species Dryococelus australis. Next base: position 71,963,716 of record CM057007.1, on the reverse strand, counting down.
TAAATCTACTTTCCGAAGGAAATATAGGCTTATGAGGTCACTTTCCTGGCTGTGTGTCCGTATGTGTTAGAGGATGTGTATGTCGCCTGCTTTCAATTTTTCAACACGTGGACCGAATTTCACCAAACTTGGTACATATATAATACTTAGTAAGGACACATGATTCTTATAGTTTTCTGCCACGTCGGTCACTTACTTCCAAAACGGCGGTAATAAAAAATAATGAGTGACATGTCTTCTCGGAAACCATACAACCGATTTAAACAACATTTTGTATGCTGGCAAACCATAGGGTAACCATTAAAGTTTGAGATCGATATTGCTATTAGTATGCTATTTTGGAAAACAGCACCAATTTAAAAAATAAATATGGACTATTCAACCAATTTTCACCCAATTTGACATGTATGTAATATATATGGTAGGTGATATAAACGTAAGTGATTGAACTTGATTAGTTACTTATTTTCAAAATGGCGGTCATACAAAAGTTTTAAGCTTATTTATTATATCTGCAATACCATTTACCCAATGTTAACCAAATTTTGTTTACTAACAGTATATATTACAAGCATCATATATATATATAAACAAATAACCACTTTGTTGGCCATTTTAAAAGATAGTGCCATGTGAATAATAATGTTTTCATGCCATAACTGGGTAAATAATTAACCGATTCCTACAAAATTTGGTGAACAAGTATTACTGAGGAAGTTGATGTTGGATGATATGTTTTAAACATATTGTTTTCAAAATGGCGTCCATGTAGCCATTTTAGTTTTGAATGCTACATCGTCAAAACCATTTAAACAATTTCAACTAAACCAGATATGTTGGCAGTATATATTATAACTATGAGCTGTATGTACGTATAGTATCTGTTGCTCGCCATTTTGTAAGATAGTGCCATGCGAGTAAATTAGATTTTTTGGTATATCTCGGGGAACAATTGACAGATTCATTCCAAATTTGGCAATCAACTAGTACTGCAGCAGGTAGTGTAAACTGGTATGTTTTATTTATGTCAGGCACTTATTTTCAAAATGGTGGCTATATAAATATTTTAGCTTAGTATATTTGATTAAAAAACCAATTTTTCCCAACTTAGCTATCTATGCTGGCAGTACCTATTAAACCCATCAAATTTGTCTATGTACAGCCTCATTTCTCTGCCATTTTGAAAGATAGCCCCAGCAAAAAAAATATTGATTTTATTTCGTATCGCGAGAAAAAGTCAACACATTATCACTTAATTTCACGAAGATGTTGTACTGTGGTAGGCCATATTAATAAACTTTTTTAAAGCATGTGCACTTATTTTTAGGATGGTGGCTATAATATTATCTAAGTTTTGTGTGGTCTATCTACATCTATTTTAATCTAACTTTGTATATTGGCAGTATACAATAATCGAATATACTACTACATTACTCTTTTTGATCTCCATGTATAAAGATCGTCATATGAAAATTATGGAGACTTTTTGTATGTCATATCTCAAGGACTAATCAATCTATTCCTACAAAATATTGAACTGGAAAATTTCTCTTAATTTGTAGCAAATTGTGCACACTAAAAATGCTACATAAGTATATGTAAACTTTCCTGATTTAAATGAGTAAGACAACTATGTTCAAAATGGTAGTGTCATACATAATTAGGGTAAGATTGGCAAAAAATTTATTAAACAATTTAACTAAACTCAATCAAAATTTGTATGTAGACAGCATACATTAGCAGCATCGTATATAGAGCCTCTTTTTCTTGACATTTTTGAATGGTAGAATCATATAAGAAAATTAATTTTTTTATGCCATATCTATTGATAAAAAAAAACAGATGTCCACCAAATTCTTTACACAAGTAGCGCTACGGTACGTAATGTGAACTTACATGTTTTAAAAATATCAGTCACGTATTTTCAAAATGATGTCCTGTAAATAATTAAGGTATGTAAACCCTATTATTCGAAACATTAGACTGATTTAATCCGAAGTTGATTCTCAGAATCCAACTTCCATAATTCAGTACATTCCACGATAGCTTATTGCACGATATTTTCTGGATTCAAGTCCCAGGTAAGGCATATATGTATTTATAATTGTCTCACTAATGTTGCATAAGTTTCGGTTTTCATTTCTAAAGTTATTGCTTTCAAAGAGAAGTCGAAACGTTCCTACCAACTTAACTCTTAAGAAATTATTTGCACCCATATTGGGGAAAGTAGGCTCACTAGTTACGTCAGAAACTTGTAGCTTTCAACGTTGATATGAATCAGACCTTCACTTGGGATACACAAAAAGCCACGCCATTTATCAACCCTTCACTTGGGATACGGGAAATAGCGTGCGTAGTATCAGACATTCACTTGGGATACAGAAAACGGCGCGTGATGTATCGGACCTTCACTTGGGATACAGAAAATGGCGCGTGATGTATCGGACCTTCACATGGGATACAGATAAAGGCGCGCGTTGTATCAGACTTTCACTTGGGATACAGGAAGCGGCGCGCGATGTAACAAACCTTCACATGGGATCCAGGAAACGACGCGCGATGTATCAGACCTTCACTTGGGATACAGAAAAAGCCACGCCATTTATCAACCCTTCACTTGGGATACGGGAAATAGCGTGCGTAGTATCAGACATTCACTTGGGATACAGAAAACGGCGCGCGATGTATCAGACCTTCACTTGGGATACAGAAAACGGCGCGCGTTGTAACAGACCCTCACTTGTTATAAATAAAATGGCGTGCGATATATCGGACCTTCAACTGGGATACAGGAAGCGGCGCGCGATGTAACAACCCTTCACTTGGCATACAGGAAACGGCGCGCGATGTATCAGACGTTCACTTGGGATACAGAAAACGGCGCGCGATGTATCAGACCTTCACTTGGGATACAGAAAATGGCGCGTGATGTATCAGACCTTCACTTGGGATACAGGAAAAGGCGCGCGTTGTATCAGAAATTCACTTGGGATCCAGATAACGGCCCGCGATGTATCACATTTTCACTTGGGATGCAGATCATGGCGCGCGATGTATCAGACCTCCACTTGGGATACAGGAAACGACACGCGATGTTTCAGACATCCGTGAACTTGTTAGCCAGGCGAAAATATATATTTGCCGCCCCAAAAGTACTTGCAGTGTCCTTTTTACAGTATGTGGGTTTGTGAAATATGCAATGGTGAATGAAATGCCTATCGTAAAATAGTCGAGAAATCTAAACTTCTGTATGTAAGTGAATCTTTGTCTGCAAAACTCTTTCTCAGTAAGGAGTTATTTCTGAACTCCATCTTTTGGTCACAACTTGCCGATAGACTTTATCGAGTAATTCTTCCGGCAGCAAGAGCAACAGACATTTCCGCAGTGACTTGTATCTCTTAGCGGGCAAAGGCCGAGGCGCTCTGTCTTCAAGGTCACTAAGCTGACATTTCCGACTACATATCTCTATCAGAATATGCGCAGTCATATAAGAACTATGTGATCGGGTCGGGACCAGCGATATGGCTGTCTTGTTATCAAGACGTGCAGCTCGAGAAATGTTTGGGAAACCCCAGCTCCATGGATGTCACTAAGAATATGAAAAGTTACGTGTACAGCTACTTATTTCCGGTTGCACCAACATATTCCCCGGTCCAAGATAGAATGGTCCTAGTTCCGAACCAGGATCCGGTTTGCTCTTGGTTCCAATGTAAAAGTGTTGCACCTACGAAATTTCATGATTCTGGATATTCAATTCGTCGATTTTGGTTCCAAAGTGAGAGATCGAGATTAATTATGAGACAAATATTACTATTGGTTCGTAATATATGACGTCTTGGAATTAGGCGTATTTTTCACTATAGATAGAACTAGATGTGCGATCTTCTATCTGTTTTAAATGAATTATTGTTGTACGAATTCTACTGAATATTATTCAATTGCATATAATGTTGGTATAATTTCCCAAGAAAACAATCGAACGTAGTTCTATCTGTTGGCGTATTTTCAAACTACATTTGTCGACGTTGGCTGCTGATCTCGGATCGAGATTTCGATACACCAATTTCGGCGGTTCGAAATGAACTTCATCTAGATCTCTAGTCGAGCTCTAAACTCGAATGGTGCAACAGTTTTCTGTGTCGATCTTAGATGCGATCTCGGATCGAGTTTCGAACCACGATGGTGCAACCGGGCATTAGTTGTTCAGTGAAACGCTTAAACCTCTTCGTAAAGGGGGTTGTTGGAACTCTACGAGAAAATACGTATCTTTGGAATTTTGTAAAGAATATCTAGCTTTTTAATGCATACGCACTGTTGTCACACATGAGTTGTTTTAAAGAAACATGAGTGCTACTTACAGGCTGTGTTGTATGCAGCCTAATATATGAAAAAATATACACTTATTGGCCCAATCAGATTCGCTCTGAGCACTTGCCTTCCGAGGGTATTGGGGGCCCTTCCTACCGCAGTCCGTGTGTATATACTTGCATTTCTGACCTAAATCACATATGTTTACACTAATGGGGTCATGTAAAGTCATTGACTTAACAGCACACTTGTACACAGTCAGCAGTAGGAAGGCGCCATTAGCACAGAGAGGAAGCTGGATGGATCATATGTTTGATAGTTTTCCCCCTTCATATATTACATAAAACACTACCTGTAAGCAGGAGTAGAATTATTTAGTATGTTTTGGGGCTATCGGACCTGGAACCGGAGCTCGGAGATTTCCATGCTCTGTCATTCTGGTCCCTCGGCAGCCATCTTACTCTCGAAATTTCAATTTTTCCCTCAAAATTTCTTGTTTTTCTCCCAACAAAGCATCGGTCCCCCCCTTCCCAGTTGCAAAAATCAATCCACCAAAAGGCACTCTTCGATCCATTGGAAGGATTTGGGGGGATCGTTTTCGAGGGCAGAGCAGTGGCTGCCATATTGTTTTGATAGGCATATGTATGCCAAATCGATACGCAGGGTCCAAGGTTCAGAGCCGGAGCCGAGAGGCCGCCATGTTGTGACGACACCCAACTGCCAAATTGGATCCACGTGACCTTGACCTTGAACTTTGACCTTGATTCCGTGACCTTTTCCATGAAAAGCGAAAAAAAAATCCTAAAATTTATAAAATAAATTTAACATATTTATTAAAAATTTATAAAATTAATTAAAAATTAAAATTTTGAAAGTTTGGGCAAACAGGGAACTTGGGAAAGGAGCCGAGACGCCAACTGGTCACCATTTTATTACGTCACCCAACAGCCATGTTCGATTTCGGTAACGTTGGCCTGGTGACATTTGACCTGGTTCCTATAACCTTGAATAACTTTTGATCTTAAACCCAAAAATCGTCAAAAGACCCGAAAACTCCTTAAAAATTTATTTTTAAAAAAAATTATAATAAATTATGCATAAAATTATAACGAATTAATAAAAAAATGTTTTTAGAAATTATTTTTTAAAATTACATTTTTGGAGGTCCCCCAGCGCATTATGTCCAATCAAACACATTGTGTTAACATACCCCTTCCCTACCACTTTACGTTTGCTCGTTCTGACGAATGCACTCCACCCGCCATATTCGTTTTTTTTTTTTCGTTTGTCATTTGTTTACATTTTCAACACCTAGGTGACCCCGATGACTCCGACCAACATGATAGATCTGTGTAGCCTTCACCGTGACCTCACATCTTTGACGTTGACTAAGTGCCCATGACCTAGGATAACCTTTAATCCGAAATTGTACAAATTTATATAAAATCCAAAAAATTACAAAAAGGCGTTAAAATTTTTTTAAAAAATTTATTATAGACTTGCTGTTTACATCAATCTTTCGACAAATCTCGCACACTTTCCATCAATCAGCACCGCACGCTCCGAAATGAGCTCCGCAAGTTCGTAATTCAACAACATTCAACGATACATAGTCTAATTTGGTGAACACATTTCGACCCGCAAAATCGTATGAAACAGGAGAGTGAGATCTGTTTGTGGCAGCAGTCGATGAACACGTGACATGTGCTCAAGTGTGTCGAGGAGTGTGGAATCCAACTTTGAGCCATTTTGTAATGCGAAATGATATCATCTCTTTAAGTATTAGTTATTATGCCGCTGGAGCTGCAAGCGTTCAGCCGAGTGCTCCTCTCAGCACACTCTTACAAATTCCCATATATTCTCGGAAAGGTGCAGTTAATTCACGTGAAAGCAATCAGTAGAGACCCGGAAAATTTGCGAATCCATTTAAGGAAACTCAGCTTCAAATGCATGTAGGTACATTTGAATTTCTTTTTCAGTTGAATCGACGTTCTTAAGCCATGTTCTGGAAGAATGTCTGCCAATAACTTGGCTTTAAGAAAACAAGGACCTTATCCCGAGCTACCCGTTCTGAGATAAAACTATCAGCCAATAAACATCTAATGCCAAGTCTATCCGAGATCGGATCTAAGATCGGCACAGAAAACTGTTGCACCATTGGAGTTCAGAGCTGGACTGGAGATCGAGATGAAGTACATTTCGAACCACCAACATTCGCGGTTCAAAATCTTGATCCGAGATCAGCGGCCACCGTCGACAAATGTAATTTGAAAATACGCCAACATGTAGAACTACATTTGATTGTTTTCTTAGGAAATTAAAACAACATTATACGTACTTGAACATTATTCAGTAAAATTACAACAATAATTCACTTAAAACAGGTCAAACATTGCACATCTAGTTCTATCTATAGTGAAAAATACGCCTACTTCCATGACGTTATATATTACGAACCAACACCAAAATTTGTATCATATTTATTCTCGATCTCTCACTTTGGAACCAAGATCGACGAATCGAAGATCCAGAATCATGAAATTTCGTAGGTGCAACACTTTTACATTGGAAACAAGATCAAACTGGATCCTGGTTCGGAATTAGGATCATTCGATCTCTGATCGGGGAAGATGTTGGTGCAGCCAGATATAAGTTTAGCTGGAGTACACAAAGGATTATGGAGTAGGTATAGCTCGTTGCCAAATGAAACCACAAAACTCCCGGATCTCTACAAATAATTGAGGGTCCCACCTGTCTGCATCGTGTTTCTTCTCCTTTTCTTGGCTTAGAAGCATGGGGGCTATAAGGGTTACATTGGCCCGCGCTACAACAGCGCCATCGCCGCTACGCGCAGGCTCTGTGCAGTGTTCCCGTAGTGCTGCGTCTACCTATGGACTACCGTAGTTTAGCTGGTGTCCGTGTAGTATATTTTAAGATACAGCATTCTTAAAAAGCAGTTTTTAATTAACATATAAGTGATCTACGAAATAATATTTTCAGCATACGTGATAACTTTAAAGAGCCACTCCTTCCTCATCTGGGGTTTTATGTCATTTTGTAGGTAAAAATACTGTGTCCACGTTTAATAATTTCGTCAAAAGACCAAAATTTGAAACACCTAGCAACGCAGTACAAACCCTAACGACGAAGCACGGATCCCGTATTCTTTATAACTTCAAGTTTTGGGAACGAATAAAGCAGAGTCTAAACGAAGTTTCCTAGGCCACTGTAACCAGAAATGTATTTTTCTTGCAGCAGTTAGTATATCGACACCACTTGTCCCTCCGGCATAAAAATGATCATCACACATCTCCAATAACAACAAACGCTTAAATTACTAGAGTTGCAGTGGTATTTATTCCATACCCGTATTGTAAAAGCATAGTGCTGCTATCTAGTATGTATTTCGACAAACGGGAGCGACTAGCGATGAGTCGAACTCGCAAGCAACAACAAACCACCGCGTTCCTTCGGCAGGGTAAGCAGTCGTTCTGTTTGCTTCCTCCAGTCCTACAATTTTCCCTTGGAAAGTGGATGAAAGTGCTCGGGAGAACGGGAGTTTTCTTATAATTTGTAATATGCTCTCTAAATAATATTCACTTTAATTATTATTACATTAATTTCGTTTCCGTTTTTATAACTAATGTTAGGTATTATAAAACGGTAAATACATGTGGAGGGTAAGCAAAGATGGAAGTTGTGTTTGTTAGTAAAAATTGCTTATCCTGTAAAAAAAATTTACTACACGCCACTGCAAAGTTACCAAAAATTCGAAACGTTCTATATGTCGCGTTCAACGCAAAATAATTTTTATATCCTACGGCATTAAACGATGTTTGTAGGTGAGTGGTAATAGTCGCAAACACTTGAGAAAATATTATTTGTGTTCAAATCTCGCTAGTGAGGAAAAAAAATACATTATTATTTTTTCAAAGTAAAACGTCCACATAACAAAAATTATTATTTTTTCCATGTAATCTGTCATTTGTTTTTAACCAGAAGTATGGTGGAGCGAGGCGAGTATAACGCAGCACCGGAATGCAGGTGCGAGGGAAACGGGATATCCCCGAGAAAACGCACCGACCAGAGGTATCGTCCGGTACGATTCCCACGTGAGAAAATGTGGGAGCGACCCCGCCACGCCGGTAATCGAACCTGGTCGCCTTGGTGGTAGGAGAGTAGTCTGACCGCTAGAGCACCGCGGCCCCCGGAGACTTCTGGAGAATTTGTTACCAGTTTTTTCTCTGTGAAATGATGGGAATATTTTTAAGTGTGTCGAGTGGTTATGATGGCGACCGGCCCTGCTGTCGGGCAGTGTACAGACGCTGACGTGTCGTTGTAATGCTAACACTTTGAGTCTACTCTAATGCGCGGTTGCACCACCGTGGTTCAAAACTCGATCCGAGATTGGATCTAAGATCGACACAGAAAACTGTTGCACCATTCGAGTTCAGAACTGGACTGGAGATCGAGATGGAAGTTCATTTCGAACCGCTGAAATTGGCGGTTCCAAAACTCGATCCGAGATCAGCAGCCACTGTCGACAAATATAGTTTGAAAATACGCCAACAGATAGAATTACGTTCGATTGTTTTCTTGGGAAATTAAAACAACATTATACGCACTTTAATATTAGTCAGGAAAATAGGCCTACTTCCATGACGTCATATATTACGAACCAATAGGAAAATTTGTCTCGTACTTTATCTCGATCTCTCACTTTGGAACCATGATCGAAGAATCGGACATCCAGAATCATGAAAATTCGTTGATGCAACACTTTTACATTGGAACCAAGATCAAACTGGACCCTGGTTCATAACTAGGATCATTTGACCTCGGATCAGGGAAGATGTTGGTGCAACCGGGCATTACTCCTGTTCGATGCTAATCTTACTTGTATTTTCAAACATTATCTGACTCAAGATCCAGTTACGCGGGGTAGCAAAGCCCAGACTCTTAATCAACGTAGGCGACACAGAAGATTATAAAACACTACACATTTTATTAATCTCAAAATATACAATAATCTGTCGTATGGATTTGCCATCTGATTACTACAATACAAAACAATAACTTACTTCTCTATATTTAATACCGACAATACTGTTCCTAGCCTTAAATACAGGGAGAGTCCTTTGAAAGAGGCCCCGTGAGACATGTGTGTTAACAGAGCGAGGGAATTAATAATCTGCTACGTCTCATAACTTCCGAGTAGTATAACTTCTTTTGACTAGGGGAAGCTACAGTACTCGTTTAAGTTTCAATCGACAGCCCTCGTCAAGATCAATCGATTACGCGTATAAAAACATTTGTGTGGCGTGGTTATGGTCAAACTGTATGAGTTTAATGTAAAAAATTAAGAAAACTCAACAAAATGTCGGCCTATAGTAGTCAAAAAGCCAAGTCGCAATACAGAAATCGTATACGGTTGGAAAGAGCATCTTAAAAGCAATATACTGACAGTGATGTAAACGGAAAATGTTAGTTATAAAATTGTACGTGACATCACAGTGTTAGGACGGATATGGGATGATATAGAAACACTTTCAGCATCTTACTATACATGTTGTCACACTGGACTGTATTTCGTCATTTCCTCGCTCCGTTACACATATGTCCCACGGGGCCTCTTCTAAAGGACTCACCCTGTACAATACCAGCGCGTGTGACGTTGAGTTTCGTCCCGGATTCTCACGACCTGGGCCTGCACCGAAGTGAATAAGTCGTCTTACCACTGTATTGGTTATAGTGACGCGGGCAGGGCTCCTCTAGTCCTACGTCTGGAAGGCGTTAGCCGTGACGTCTTCTCTGGACTCGTCCACCTGGGTCGCAGCCCTCTGCTGTCGTGCGCCTCGACACTTTCGTCGGGCTTCGGCAGCAACCTCGAGTGGCAGCGCGATGTCTTGACGTAAGAGAGAGAGAGAGAGAGAGAGCGAGAGAGAGAGAGGAGAGAGAGAGAGTGGGGCCGCGGAGATTCTTTTCTGATCTACCTTAATCTAAGTGTTAGGTGGAATGGAAGCCCGAAGGTAGGACGGAATTTTAGTGCGTCTCAGTGCGAACCCCGCACACCTACAAGGAAGGAAATCACCCAAGGAGACATGCATCGCGGCGACAGAGAGGGCTTGGGCAGCCATGGCCAACGATTGGGGCCATGACTACCTCCCTATGTGTGCGTATAGTTAAACTACAACTAGAAGAGCGAGGGAAAAACCGTCAAGAGACACGTAAAAACCCTTGCGACAAGAAATATTTCAAAAACGTTATATGCATTAAAAAGGAATGCTATAGGAAACAGAGTGTTTGGAAACATGATCTTATTAGTAGGGGAGAAAAACTAGAAGAGAATGGGGGGTCCTTTATGTTATTCAACTTGCGCTGGTCTGTAACCAGAGTGGTGTTTACACACCACCCTGATGAGGGAAGAGGCGCTATTGGGCGACGCCTGGTGGCCCCCTATTTATGTGCGGGATTTGTATACTTGTTTGCAGTCTCAAGGTCACCACATCGTGCTGTGATTGGCTGTTGCAGAAGTAATGGCGGCGTCGCACGGCTCGCGCGAGGGGGTGCACCTCAAGAGAGAGCTGGGCCTGTTCAGCGCCGTCAACCTCATCTTCGGCGTCATGATAGGTCAGTATAGTCACCTACATCCCTGCCACGACTCTTCTCTTGCAGTCCCGTTACCTTTCTGTTCACCTTAATGTGAGCACTTTCGAAATCAACCTCGGAAAAAAGTCACTGCCCCTGCCTGCAAATAGTTACATGGGCACGCTGAGTGACATGAGCCCAGTAAAGTTGGTAACGATGGATGGAAAATAGTCCCATACCTTAACGTCGAATTAAAAGTGTTAGGTGACTATTTGTGATTACTTTAATTATATCTTTTTTTTTTTGTGCAATGAAGAGTAAAAAAGAGTAGATTTCTAAAATATTTACTTTCCTAATAACTTCAAAGTTTCAAGTGACCGACATACGAATAAAGTGATGAGGCCCGTGACAATGTTAATTTTTCATAAGGCGGAAGAAATCACAATGTACATACATGCAATTAGATCTTAAGCAGGACTTTCGAAAGTGCTCATTTTAATATGACCAGCCTATACCTTATTTCTGCCTGCTACTACACGTTGGCAAAAGCATTCCTACAAGTTAGGCAAAGGGAACATTTTCGCCACTAGATAAGCGCTAGTCGAGGTACCGCATTTTCCTTTATTCTCTACATTAAAAAACAGGTTAGTAATCATAAATAAAATATAAGTTAATCTCTTAACTAAGTGAAATCTTTCTTTTTTATTATTGACTTAGCCTAAAGTTTTAATTAAGAGATATCTTTTGGAACACTGCGCACCCAGCGGCAGAAATTTTCCCTATACCAAACTCTCCTATAATAAATCACGTCTCGTTCCTAACCTAAATACGTGAAACCCTGTTAAGAAGTTTTCCTGCTTAATAAGTTGACTAATTTTGCACCTTGTCTGTACGCACCTGTGTAATTTGACCCTTTTAAGAAGTTTTCCGGCTTATAAGTTTTTTTTTTCAGTCGCTTCAAAAACTTCTTAACACATTTTTACTGTATAATAAATCTTAGTCCCGTATGCGGAAGTATACTTGTTTCACTGTCACCAATGAATTGCATGCAGTCATTCAACTACATATACAAGTAGTAGGATTTGGGGAAGTGTGGAATAAGGACATCGAACATCAGATTCAGATTCGCCTGGCCGCCATATTTATTCCCCTTTTTCCCTCGAAATTTCCCTCAAAATTTCTCTTTTTTCCTTCAAAATCGACCAAAGACCCTAAAAATTTCCCTTTTACCCTAAACATCACCCTCTTTCCCTAAAAATTTCCCTTTTTTCCCTCAAAAAAGTTAGAAGCCCCCAAAAACAGTACAAGCCCCATTCGTGCAAAAAAAAATCCCCTGGAATCCTATTTTCACCGATTTAATTAATTTGGGGGGCTTCCTCCGGACCTACAGAGCAGTGGCTGCCATATTGGTTTTATAGGCATATTCTATGCCAAATCGATACAAGGTATAGAGGATAGGACTCAAACCTAAGCATCAGCCATTTTGCATCCATATTGTATGCAGCTGACCTTTGACCCGTGACCTTTGACCTTAAAAATGCAAAAATCCAAAAAAATAAATAAAAAAATACAAAAAATTCCAAAAAATTCCAAAAAACAACAAACAATTAATTATTAAAATTTTTTTTAAAATTAACAAAAAATTATTAAAAATTATTAAATTTTTTAAAACTTACATTTCAAAAGGTCACCCCAGCACAATGCTCAGCAGACGACTGACTCCTCGCACCCACTTCCCTCACCTATACTCATTCCGCCATATTGATTTTTTCGTTCGTTATTTATTTACATGCTACTGGTGGCAGCCATATTTGTTTATGTGTTACTGGAGGCTGCCATATGTGTTTTTCGTTTGCCATTTGTTTATATATTAGTGAAGGCAACCATCTTGGTAGACGACCACAACCTTGGTAGTCATCACCCATCCGCCATATTGAAATCCAATGACAATGACCTTGACCCCATAACATTGAAAGACCTTGAAAACTAAAACTGGAGAAAAAATACATAAAAATCAACTAGCATAATACATGACAGACTACCGCTACCACATTAGATACAGACTACCTAAACCTTGGCCACCTTGAATGACCTTGAAAATAAAAAACTTAGAAAAATACATATAAGTCAACAAACATAGTACATTGCAATACATATAAGTCAACAAACATAGTACATTGCAGACTACCACCATCATATTAAATGGATACTAACTTGACCTTAACCCCATGACCTTGAATGACCTAAAAACAAAAACTTGAGAAAAAATCTATGTGAAGAGGCAGAAGTTAGTCGAGAATAATCCACCTTCCACTCAGCTGCTGTCAAACTACACCTCTCAGCTTACCTTCCTACTGCTTATAATATACAAGTGTGCAAGCCCTATGGCGTCATATTGACATTTAACCAATCGTACTGCACCATTAATACATTGTGCAGACACTGACCAGCCAATCACCAAGTAACCAGATTGCAGCTAACCAATCACATGCGAGCATTGAGACATCACTCACAGACAGGTAGGCAGGCTTTAGATGCTAGTTCCTTGATCACATTAGCATGCAGTTATATCTTCAACAGTTTCTTCCAGACAAGTTCTTCGCTCACCTATAAATCATGGTCACCTTAGGTGTTGAGTAATTTGTGCGCCCCGGGTAATCTTGCAGTTGTTTGTGTTATCCGTATAGCTCGTTTGAATACACATATTTGAGCTTCATTATATTTTGGCACTTACGTGCGTTGTGAAAATAGTTTTAAGTTTTTTGAAGTTCTGCACACTTTGTTATACTATTCGGTCAAGTGGGACCACGATTCACGGCGGCTGTTAGTACAGGTCGCTTCTTTTAAATTGTATGGTTTTATGGACCCCAAGCTTATTTGGAAGGGTTACTCGTCGCCTTGAGAATTCTCAGTTGTTTTAATGATACGCATTTTAAATCGGCAATTTTATTGTATTTTTATGAGATATGGAAGAATTGGACACGCTAGGCATGTTCCTCGTTTTATCGTTAACTGTTATGCTTCTCAAACTAATGGGAATTATTGAATTCATAATGATTTTATCTCGTTTGGCTCACGCACTTAATGTTAAAAGGAAATGTGTGAGTAATTCGGAAAGGCTTTATAATATGCGATTGATGCAATGGAAAATGCACCCGTTTTAAAATATTATTCTATCACAAAGTTGTGGGGAGATGAACTATGGGAAGTGGTTTACTGAGTTTTGAGAAATATCTAAATTTTATATCAGAGTAATGATTGTCTTTCTCGTTTGTTTGTCGTCGCAATACCTTTTCTAGTCAAATGAGGTATGATTCCATTAGCACAGTTTTAAATAATCAGTTCCCTACAGGTAATATCTATTTGTGCTTTATTCACGCTTTTTGTATCAAACCTTTGAAAAGTCACCCCACGTTTCGTTGTTTGATAAATATGCCATATATCACAAGCGTTTTATACATATTTAACATTCTCACTTTCGATTAAAATAATATTTAACTAAGTTTTATTAATTAATCATTTAATTTCATTTTAAATTTTTTTGAATAAAATCATACATAAAATAGCTGTGTTGGTAAGGCCTAGGCACAAATAGTTCCCATGCAAAATATTATGAAACAGATAGCCCACGAATTTGGTGCGTTCTACCATTAGAAAAGCTGGAAATAACCATGAATGGACTATAGCCACCGAGACTTGCAGTGTATAGTACCGCCCGTAACTAACCTTCCTGTACTTTATGTGCATAATTTGTGTACACTGAGTCTGAATTGGGTACAGGCCTAAATATTACACAGGGTGGTTCACGTAAAGTGGACACCCCGTAAATTTACGGAACGGTTGCAGATCACTAAATGCGGTTTTCGCTAAATGAAATTACGTACGGGGGCAAGCGATTTGCCGCAAAGTGACTATTCGTAACAAGTGTATGGACAGACATAAATAAACCTCCACACGTAGAGTCTAGCGACGACTTTCACAGTTTCCTTGATCTGCACACTTCTAAACCTTCATTTTAAAAATACAACAACGTTCGTACGTGTAAAATATGTGCATTATGTTAGTGGTGGCGAGAGTCTCCATTTTACTTTAAACGATAACACAACTGTCATAAACCTTTTTCTTTAAAATATAACACATCTGGTATAAAAATGTTATTTACCAACAGTGCAAAACTTACATGAACAGGACATGACTTGAGATAAAAAATAATAAAAAAATAACCTTTTTTACATAAGTTACATGTTTGTTTATGCGCACATTACAATAATATTAATCGTACAGGCTGTTCACAATAAAATTAGCACTTTTTAAGGCCCTCGCAACAGGCATTAATCTTATTGCAGCCTCAAGCATTAAATTTTGATGGTTGTGAAATGTATTCACTGTGTTTATTGGTCACATTGCAATGTTTATATTAGAAAGCAGCAGGAAGATGGAAATTGGATGAAAGGTAAAATTTATAAGGGCCTTAAAAAGTGCTCATTTTACAGTGAACAGCCTATACAAAGGAAAACTTTTTTTCCAAGCATTACGTGTCTTGAGTTTTTGCGGGCATTGCACACACATTATATGTTTTAAATGTAGCATGGAATATCATAAGTCCACAATCTTAGGGCTTGGGCATTGCGTAGAGCGCAGTAATATTTTATATTTCTGCACTCATGAAGTCTTTCTCCATATGTCTCGATCAGCTGTCTAAACGACGGACAGCAGTGATGCCTGTAAGGTCGACATGATCGTTCCAGCGGGACAAGCATTGCGTATCGCTGACTCTTGGCGATTCGCGTACACAGGATAATAGGGAATTATTGCAGAGTCCAATGCCTTGGGAATGTCCCCGTACAGAATATTTCCCTTGCCCCACCACAGTCCGTGCTTTTCACACGTCTGTAGGCGATATGCCTGTTGCATGGTGTGGCTGAAGTGCTTCTGTGGACACGGCAGTTAAAAATGTGTAAACTTTTGTAATTTCGTCGTCATCACCGTACGAGATGGCAATCTGCTCGATGGTGCAACAGTCCAACTAGCAAAAACCTTGGACGTTCGAAAACATTTTTTTTTTTTCACCGATTATTTAATAAAAAATTTCAAATTTCCATGGCACCGATTTTGAAAACATTTTATTACAAAGTCATTTGAAACTTCATCGTGGTCCACGGACACATGTGTTCTGGGTTGGTTTCCTCGTCGTCGGGTGGTGCTTGCTAGTGGGTAACTCGCACGTCGCCTTCAACAGGGAAGGCGTCTTCATATGGGTACAGCTTGCGAGACGCAGACGTTGTGAGGGTGTCTTTAATGAGCGCAGACGTCGCGAGGGCTTCTTCCACGGGGACTGCTTGGTGAGTCTTGCACCAACCCCTGCGATGCGGCATCTCGGGAACTGAGCTGGTGCAACCCTCGAAATACTCCTTACATGGGAGGCAGCCTCGTATGTCTTCATCCAGCTGTAGGTAGGTTGGCAAATACTTGAATACGGCTGAAATTTCGTAAGGTGCGTAGACCAGGAGAAATTATTTCGGCAGGTGTGGCAACTCGTTTGTCCAAGGCACTAAGTGAGCGCGCCCTTCCAAATGTCAAAATGGCTCAAAGGATTTTATGATCGCTCGGATTACATGTGTACATCTCTAAGAGCAAGAAAAATGACAAATTTCCCTAGATGACTCTTATAAAATGTTTTAAGTTTGGGAGGGGGGGGGGCTAAAAATGGTCTGCGCTCGCGATTAGAGTAGTTCGTCGATTGGTGGAAACGAAGGTTTCCGAAAACACGCGATAAATAAGCCGATGAGTATCAGGGGTAGAGTTCGAGTGATTGCCTCTGATTGATAGGAACGAAGGGATTCCAAAGGCACCCGAGTAATTGGCCAATGAGAATCAGAGATGGGGGTTGAACGAATGTGTAATTGGTGGAGCGAACATGATTGATTGGAAGAGGGGGGATGGAGGCCTGCCGACTAAACAGCCAATGAGAATCATTGGTGGGGTCGAACGAAGTGAGTAATTGGAGGGAGTCAATTGTCTGCTGGGGGTCGGACGCACATGCGTAAGTAGTGGTGCTGGGGGTCCAACAAAGATGTGATACAAACTCCAAAACTAATGACGAACGATAAACCAACATGGTGGCCTCCAGTAATGTAAAAATAAAGGAACAAAAAAACTATATGACAATCGAACAAAGGTGAGAGACTTCCTACCAATATGATTGCCGTGATGCCTACAGATATGGTGATCAAACGAATGAGAAAGCCTACCAATATGGCGGCCGTAACACCTACCAATATGGCGGAAAGAGTAATTGTTGGAAGGGGGAACCTCCGAATTTTTTAAAATTTAATTTTGAAATATTTTTTAAATAATTTTAATGACTTCTTGATAATATATTTTCATATTTTTAAAAATTGTTTTTAAATAATAATAATTTTTTTTATGATTTCTTATAAATTTTTTGGGAGTTTTTTTTTTTTTTTTTTTCGAATTTTTTTTTTTTTAAGTTTCGTGATTAAAGGTCAAAGATCAAAGTTAAAAGGTCAATGGCTTCCAAGATGGCTGATGGGTGACGTCACAACATGGCAGCTGGCCGGCGCCTAGCTATTACGCTCCACACCCTCGCCTGCGAACATACCAAACCCTTCTTCTTCCCCCTACTTGCATCCCCTTCTCCTCCAGTTATCTGATAACGCATACGAGTTTAATAATGTTTTTACAATTATATATTAATTAACTTTTGGGGTCGAACGCCCTTGAAATCAAGGTCTTAAGAGCCAATGAGGGTGGCAAGAGTTGAGAATGGAGCAGCGCCAGAACGCAAGGGTTGGAGAAACGGGAGATCCCCAAGAAAACCCGCCAACCAGAGGCAACGTCTTCTGGCTCGATTTCCACATGCGAAAAACCAGGAGTGACCTGGCTGGGGATTGAACCCGGTTCGTCTCGGTGGGAGGTGAGCAGTGTAACCTCTCAGCCACTACGTTCCCAGTTTGGACAGTGTAAAGCTGATGTATGTTTAGAGATATAACGCTAATTACTAGTGCTTAAAACAAAATGTTTAACGATTTCCAACTTTTGGAAAACATCGATGTATAATTGTCGCGATATTATTGGCGTCATAAATATAGTGGGCAAACACGGTGTGTTGTGTGTTATCAGTGTCCTTGATACATTATCTGCAGTGCTGATCAAGTTGGAAATATGACTGGTTTTCGCCAGGTTAATTTTATTTATTTCCTTACGTGTTATATCAAAATTATTGAAAATGTAAATAATATAGTTATTCTGATGACATTGATAAGTCAATGTTAACAATATGTTCAGTTTTGTCAGAATTTCACGATATCATCGTTATTATTAAGTAAGTACATATTCTGTTATATCATCGATACAGGCTGTTCACAGTAAACTAAGCACTTTTGAAAGCTATTCTTAACATTTCGTTATACTCACCTGTGTATTCTTATAACATTTATGTAAAATTAACTCTGCCCTGGACCTGATCTCTCTGTTCATGCGTCGGTCAAGTGAAACTGTAAAATTGTTAGATAACTGAAATTTTCTAACTTGATAATTCTTACACTTAATGTTATATGCATTAAAAAACGAGAAAATAAATAGTGTTCACAATGTTTAGCCTGCCTACCATTTTTAATACAATGCTAAAACATGGAACTAGTATACCTCCGCGCGTCATCACCAACTTTACTAGGCACATGTCACTTGGTGTGCTTATAAATATGGAGGTAGGGCAGGGACATTTTTAAAAGTTTCTATCAGAAGTGCTTATTTAACTGACGAGAGCCTATAACAACAGGTATCTATGATGCACTGCAGCATCACTACTATCGGAATGCTGTTAGTGTGCGATGTGTGTGGTGGGTGTTGTTGCAGGTTCAGGGATATTCGTGTCCCCGGCCGGCGCGCTGGAGAGGGCGGGATCTGTGGGCATGTGCCTCGTCGTCTGGGTCGTCTGCGGTCTCATCTCACTGCTGGGTACATAACTGGCTGTATCTCCTGTACCTGTAACTGGCTGTACCTCCTCTATCAAAACATTCGCTACCTCATGTCTCCGCCAAACAGCACTCAACTTTTAAACATCATACGTTGTGACATTCAAAGCAAATAATGTTACATTATAACCCACTTGTAAAATTCAAAATTCTTCTCCCACCATTTGTGGAACGGGAATGAAATAAACCACCCTGTTTACAATAACAGAAATATTGATGGAAAAATAAGTTTTAGTATACTATATTTTAAGACGTGATTAGTAAAAATCTCCCCCTTCCCAATGTTAAGAGCAGTTACAGATCAAAGTCACTCAATAATTTTCTCAATTGGAAATGTTTTAAAATAAAAAAATTATATATATATATATTGGAATATTTGTGCTGTTAGGTAGCTATTGGCCAATTCTTTAATTATTGAAAGTGAGTTTTTTTTGCATGTTTATAAAAGCAATAGAAATATGGTTTTGAATTAAATTATGCAGACACTCTGCTATCTGTATTTTTATTTCCTGGAAACGATAATATATGCTATGTCTATAAATATACAAGTTTTAAGTTCAGATGTCAATCAATATTTCTTTTTTTTTGTTGCCCAAGACACTTTTCTGTTTCGATAGAATCATAAACGCGGCAGTATGTGTCATGCTCAGTACCTCAAGCCTTCTAAAAGCTTGCAGTGTAAAGTATTATAAAATTAATATTATGTAGCATCTCGCAAACGTAAAGAATGAAACTTACAATTTCTCTAAATAATCCTTCAAATATTTGCAGTTAAAAGAATAACCATATACCTGCAACAGATGTCTCATTGTATCTCATCTTCATAGAACATTTATTTACTTAGATACGTATATATGTGCACAAACTAACTTTATGTAAACTTAGACTGCCCCCTCAATCAAAACTTGTCATAATTACACAGTGTCATTGTCAACAGAGAATACTGTCTTTCAACAGCAAATTAGCATTATTACTGAAGACTGGGCTTTATGCAATCTGCCGCTGAAGGATACTAATGCAGAGTGTAACTGATGCCCCGTTTATAGTAAAATTTCAGGCCAAATCGAACTCTCAACGGGACGAGAAAAAAAAAAACCTTGTTCGAGTTATCACCAACGCGCTATTTAATTTTTTCGCACCAACTGCGTTCTGTTTTCCTTAGAGTTTACATTTCAGTGCAGCTTATAGTTCTACTGGAAATGGTTAAATGATTCATTGTCCAGCATATTTTCCATCTACGTTCAGTCTATTTTCTGTCTATGTTCAGTCCATGTCCAGTTCATATCCTGTCCTTTTTCAGTATATTTACAGTCTGTATTTAGTCCATGCTTAATCCTCGTCCAGTGCATGTCCAGTTCATTTTAGAGGTCACGATGGAGAAGTGGTTAGACTACTCGCCTCTTACGAAGGTGAACTGGGTTCGATTCCCGGTGGGGTCGCCCCTGATTTTCACATGTGGGAATCGTGCCGGAACGATGCCGCTGGTCGGCGGATTTTCTCGGGGATCTCCCGTTTTCCCCGCCCATACCCACCTCACTTCATCCTCATCGGCCCACAACACTTTGATGTTAAGGCGTATTTCCACCCGCCATCTTGGATTTATCGATTTGTCGCCAAAGCTTCTATTTCAGAAGGCGTATTGAAATTTCCCGCATGAACTGCCACAGTTCCGCTAAATTTATTAATTTTTAGCTGGTAACTGTCGAGGCAAAACGCGAGATTATTTCTTGCGAACGATTACAGCGGCGACATATCAACCGTAATCATGAAATACTGACCTCAGAGAATGCACTAGGCAATACTCTGTGCTCTGTCGTTCCAAAAAAAAAAAAAAATATCATGATACAAAACTGTATTTCCAGAGTATGGCAAAAAATTCTATAAATCCAAGATGATGGGTGGGAATCTCCCAAGGGGGCATCGGACATAAATTAACACCAAATACGTAAATTTGTGTTTACTGGGTTTTGAAAGCCAACATAGAAAAAAGTAAAAATGGCAATCCAAGATAATAGATTTTGCCAACTTAACGACCAAGTATTTTGCAGTATAACTGTATCAATTTCGCATAATGTCTTGCGCCACGAAAACACACGAAAATTGACGGCGTCAGAAATATTTCGGCAGAATAACGTCACTCAGGTAAAATATTTTCTCTCGTAGTTAGTAAAAACTATTCTGTATGGTTGCCCTTTCTTTGTTTTCTCTATCGGCTTCCATAAAATTTGTGAAATACGATAAACCTCAATACCATTAATTTATGTCCCGTACCCTCTTAAGAGCCGCCCAAATCTCTTCACTCAATCACTTCAGTCCATTTACCGGCTATGTTCTGCCCGTGTTTCACGCATGTCAAGCTCATGCCCAGTTAATTTTTAGTCTACGTCCAGCCACATGTTGAGTGTGAGTGCAGACGTAGAGTGCGAATGCCGCAGGAGCGCTGGCGTACGCAGAGCTGGGCACGGTGGTGCCTCGCTCCGGGGCAGAGTACGCCTACTTCGTGGAGGCGTTCGGCGGCCTGCACCGCTTCTGGGGGCCTCTCGTCAGCTTCACGTGCGTCTGGGTGTACGTGGTAATCCTTCGGCCCGCCGAGGTCGCCGTCATTATCCTCACCTTCAGCGAGTACGTGTGCCAGCCGTTCGCGCCGTACATCGCCCACCTGTCGCCCGAGCGCATGGTCGACCTCAAGAAGATCATCGCCGTACTTGCTCTAGGTCAGTTCTCCTCCTCCATATCTCTCTTACCACACCCTTCCGCTCACGTAACAAGTGCACACTACACAATGGTAAAGGCCCTTGAGGTGGGTTTATCATTCACTTAACAGAATAAGTTCGCCGTGTGCTTAAAATGTGATTGGGGATAGGAAAATGTCGCGAATTCAGTTCAGGACAAGATAGAGTCAAACATGTGTACACTAAAGTCACCTCTGCTATTAGATCACAGTTTATTAGACACGCCCTAGACGACTCTGAATCAATAGTAGACTTACAAGGAAACAAGTAGCGAACCCTAAACTGCCAGGTGTGAGGTAACACTGGTTACCCTGTGGGACCGTAGCCAAATAACAAACATCTGAGGCTTGTTAATACACATGACTGGAGTCTAGCACACAGGTCATTGAACTCACGAAATTTTCCTATCCCTAGATATGATTCAATGTATTCAAGGGTATTAGTTTATGACTGTCGTGTGCGGGTCTTGGCGTGACTTAAGATATCGTTATATTTTATTACTTAAGTACAAGTCAAGACGAAGTGCCCAATCAGAGCACAGCGACAGTTGTTGTTGGCGGGAAACTGTATTTACAACTTGTATTTAGAATGCATCATATTGTGAATTCGTATGAAAGTAATTGTTTTAATCGAGAGACAGTATCCTCTTAATTTAAAGAATAGTTCATCGTCATGTTTTCTTTCGTGGAATAGAATATTGAATTCGCTTTAATTAACCTTTTCATATTTATTGATGTAGATGACTACTGTTGACATCGGCTTCCCCTTCTATAACATTCCACTAGTTTTTTTAAAACGATTACACAATCAGTAATGACAGATAATTAAATATATGTAAATTGTCCATTTTTCCAGGTTATTTCGGTTGCTTACATCTACCACGATTTTGATTGGCTAGACTTAACAGATGTTATTTCAATTATAAACTGCAAAGCTTTTAACTGTCCATTTTCCGTGTGCTTATTGAGTTATTATGTACAATTCTTAATTCTTCAGTCTTTAATCGTAAACCCACCTTTACACAATTGAAAACTTTAACATTTGACTTTTCGTTTGCTTTCCATGTTGTTTCTTATGCAGTGGCTTGTAGTGAGGTTTATTTATTTATTTATTTTTTTTAACAGGCTAAGCAATTTCTACTAGCAAACGCAACTTCCATCTTTGCTTAGCCTCCATATGTATTTACCGTATTACAATACCTAACGTTAGTTATCATAAAAGAAACGAAATGAATGTAATAATAATTAAACTGAATATTATTTAGAGAGCATACTACAGATGATAACAAAACCCTATTTTTCCCGAACACTGTCATCAATTTTCCAGGAAAGGACTGGAGGACGCAAACAGAACGATTGCTTAAGCGGATATTACACGATAACTGCTGCCGTACTTGGTTCTTGTACAAGCTTCCATAAGCCTTGGTGTACGAGCCGGTATACCAGCCGCTATATGACCCGTCATGGAGGATTCATATTACACGACAGCAGTTCGCGTACTAGCATTTGGTTTGTAGTAAATATGAACCCCATTCGTAGAACTGCTACCAGTTAGTAACTGCGTAGGCCTATTTCTAAACTAGCTAGCACATCTTAATATTGCTATATTACTGTTTGCGTTGTACATACATTATTTGCTTACTAGTATAGTTTCATTCATTTTCTTGAAAATGACGTGCAGTCACTAGAGTACGAGTGTGTAATTTTTTTTATTTTGACGAAAATTGCTGACCGGTTGCAAAATATAGTTTTCTTTAAGCACCGGGATATTATCAGCATATAAAATGTAATGATTAAAAAAAATTTAGATCTGCGGAGTTCCGAACTTATGCCTAACAATTACACACTGAATAAGGACGCCGCAATTTTACCACTGTACCACCACCAACACAATACGTAGAACTTATATACTGTATTTAGATTGAAGAGTTTGAATTAATTTTTCATATATTAGGTAATGTTTTAAGTATTCAGAATGGTTTTAAACAGTAATTAAAATTTGCCATAGGAAATATTATCCGTCGTCATCATATTTTAAATCTATTTGAAAGAGTTTCAACCTCACGGATGTAAAATCAAGATGGAGGCGTCCTTTTCAGTTTCTTCATCAACTCGTTTCAAGTAGTAGCCTCGGGGAGCGCCCTACGCTCTGAAACTGCAATGCGATTGGCCAGGTACGAGAGCCGGTATGGAACCTGCCACGGAAAATAGGGCAGGTCCCAATTACCAAACCTGTGATGAAATCTGGCAGCACCAGGCAAAATATGCCATGACGGGTGCCGTACAGGCCGGTATAAATGCGGGTATGGCAGACCTTGCACAAGCTTTTACGAAATCTGGTACCGTGTAATATGGCCTGCCGCGTTCCTTCGGCAGGGTAATTCGCTCGCGAGTTCGATTCATTGCAAGTCGCTCCCGTTTGTGTAAACAACTACCAGATAGCAGCACTATGCGCGTACAGTACGGGAGTTACGAAAACTCTGTTTCTGGAATCGGAAATGGAAACTACGATTTAAATTAGTTTAAAATTAAGGCGAGAACTATAATGGGTCAAAAAATGTCCAATATGTATAGGGTAAGCATTGCTTTCCTTGCATCTATGGAATACACGCCACTGTTCCAATGGAGCTTGACACAATGGAACTTCCACATGTAGAGTCAAGCACTCTTGACTTCACGATTTCGAAAAGTTGACATTTAAAGTCAAAGTCAAGCAGCCTTCTTTGCCGAGAATCTAACAGAAGTTATGTGGAAATGTGTTTATTTATTGTAAGGCGATTTCAATCTCGGTATATTAAATAGAGCTTGTCTTAAATTATATATATGGTAAACGAATAAAATGCGAAGAGGGAATATATTACTTTACATTTTTAAATAAAGTAAACAAGTGAGCAATTGTTTTGAAATACACTTTTAACACAAATTTGAAGCATATTAAAAAAAAAAAAAAGTACGTAAAATACATTCCTGGATAATATGATAATGATTTACGTAACAAGATAGACATTTTTACGAAGCTCGCAAAACCGATGTTTAATCATTTTCATGCAAAGTCAAATGTTGAAGTTTTCTATTGTGTGAGAAGCTTGAGGTGACTTTTCCATCTCTACTAACACGAGCATGTTACACGCACGCACGCACTCTCTCTCTCTCTCTATCTCTCTCCCCCCCCCCCCCCGTCTCCTGTAGTATTTCTGTTTAATGCATGAATAACGGTGTCTGCCGGTTTTCCCAGTCTCTTCTAGTACAAGCTTAGCTACAAGTACACTTAGGGAGGAAGTCATGGCCCTAGTTGCTGGCCATGGCTGCTCAACCCATCTCTGCCGCGATGCATGTCTCCTTGTATGATTTCCCTTTCATGAAGATGTAAGGGGTTCGCCCTGAGACACAATAAAATCCCACCCTACCCACCGGGCTTCCACTTAACACCTAGTAATAGGGTTGTTAGAAGAAGAAAAATTGCTTGAGGGGGCGTGCAGTTTCTCTGGGAACGCGCCTTGTATCTATTACGGACTATCCGTGCTGCCGAGCGGCAAGTAGAGATGAGCTAAACCAGTATTTCTCAGGAACACCCCGTACCTGTTCCTATTCCCAGTAGATACCTGTTGCCTATACCTGTTATTGAGAATACCTGTTATGGGTAAGCTGTGTGCTAAGCTGCGTTGTCCCACTCTCTCACCTTGTTCTTGACTACCTGTTATTAGCCAAGTACCGGCCTGATCTTTTTCGCTACCTCTATGTAGCGCATACCCTCCTGGTAGTTGGATTCTTTCAACTACTACAGTATTAAGAAAATTCATATATATGGAGAAAACACGACTACAGTGTTCATTCACTTCACATCGGAGAATTAGCAAAGTGTGTGGTAGGACAGTGACAATAGGTAGCAGTTTCCCGGTCGCGTTGGAACGAGTGGAGGATAATAAAATGATGTTAAACAAACATTTTACAGTATTCTCGCCCGTAAATATTATTGGTATTCAATGTTGGATTCTAATATTAAACGGTAGGGACAGATACAAAATTATATCCTACGAGTGTCGAGTAACAAGCCAGTGACTGTGATTGTTCCTGCTTCAGTAACAGGCAGGGATGGTAACAGGTATCTCCAGAAACGATGAGCAGGTATCGACTGTTCTCGCCCAATACCTGTAGCTGATAACAAGTATTGAAAATACTTCCCATCTCTAGTTACCAGTCGCAGACAAGTGAACAGCATTCCGACGTGTGGTTGGCCGGCGATGCCATTTTGCTGACTGTGCAGCTGAGAGTTCGCTCCACTTCTGTATATAACGTACTCTGTGTCAGCATGTTAAGTCAGCAAGCTACTGTTGGCGTTAGGAGGAGTATGTATGGGCTGTTCACGATAAAATGATCACTTTTGAAATCAACCTAAGAAAAAATGCGCTGCCTCTGCCTGCATATATTTTAACGGGCATACTGAGTGACATGCGCCCAGTAAAGTTGGTAACTATGGATAGAAAGTAGTTCCACATTTTAACGTTCAATAAAACCATTTGTGTTAACTTAAATTATTTATTTCGCTGTCTAGTTTTCCTTAATGCACCTAAGTGTAAAAATGAGCAGATTGGTCAAATATTTAGTTTTTTTTATAATAATTTCACAGTTTCACTTGACTGGCGCACAAATAAAGTGATAATGCCTATGGCTATGTTAATTTTACATAAGGTGGAAGAATGAACAACGTGCATACAAGTATACCATAAGCTGGGCTTTCAAAAGTGCTCATTTTACCATGAACAGCTTATATCTGTGCGTTCCCGATCAAGAAGCGAGGGAGCGATACGGGCGACATTAACGTGCACTGCCTAGCACCTCATCACTCCTACGCGCAAGGCGTGTAGTGTTTCCATCGTGATGCTGTACTGTGAAAATTAGTCGTGTAACAATGGGACTTTATAACACGCTATGAAAGTCCTAAACTACGCTTATATATTCGTACTTTTCCCTTACCGCTAAAGTAAACTGCAGGCAAGCTTTAAAAATGCAATATTTGACTATTTTCACGAAATTTTCTCCATTAATAGACATATTATGATAAAAGTAAAAAGAAAAATATGGGTATAAATATATATATTTATTTTTAACTTTTCTGGCAAAGTGTCATATTCCCGAACATTTATTTGCCAAAATATGTGTATTCGCGCAAACAACTATTTCACAGAAAATGTTTCAGTACATTCTCCACTTAGTGTAGTCACCAAACTGGCCCTGAAATGCATTACGGCATATTTGAAATTCCTACATGTTATTTGACGAACTGTGTCCTCAGTATATTTACCTACGAAAACACATACGACGACTGAATTGTAGCCTACTTTCAAGACATCACACATTCTATAAAAATTATTTTAAACATAGTTAAAAACTGCTCTTTCATTGTGATTTATCTTAAAACATACTATCCGGACACTATGAAAGGAGCGTGATTTGAAACTTGCTGCAGACTTTACACCAATAAAAGACAGTTTTACAACTCTAAGTAGATGCAATATGACAAGAGCACTGTACACCAGTTGAGAGCGTTGGGCGTAGCTGCCATGATGCACTTGATTCTCATGTCAGTGTCGCCCTTATACCTCTCACGCTCCTTGGCCTCACTCGCGATAATTCCTCCAGATTGCTGACTACATAAATTCAAGCTACAAATGTCAACTATTTTCCACGAGTTTAGTGAACCCAATGCAGAAAATTCAAGAAAGAACAATCGTATACATGTGATCAAATATTTTCCAGCACTGATATATTTTTGTCGAGCTATTTCGCACCACGAAAAATTTGTAGGAAATTGTGGTTCATGATATTGAGCAAAATAAATGCATCCTTCTGGCAAAATATTTGCACATTAAATTGGTGAAGACTCTTATCAAATTTTTCCCTCTCTAATTTTTGTCTATGTTGACTTCCAGAAATCTGTGGACTTTAGTTAACGTATTTGAAGAACATTTGTATTACACTCACTCTTAACTCCTCCAGTCAAAAATAAATGTCTTGCAACGAACAACATTTTGGTTCGTAACTGTATTGTGTATTGGTCTGATGCTCTGCTGTCATACATCGACATCAACACCAATCTGTTTCTGCTCGGTGTTAAAGGCGAATTACACGTCCTCCCACACATAGGGATCTATCTCCCCACGTGGACACTGTTTTCCTGTTGGCTGCATGCAGATCATTAAAGCAACTTCCTGTGCACCGTCCCATATATATATTTTTTATTTATTTATTTAACACTGTGACTGTTCATGGCTGGTAAAATTATGACATCAGGTATAACTTTATGATGATGGGCACTGTCTCAAACGAGATCTGTTCACTTATTTTATAGACCTAATCATATCTACCCTTCCCACCAACAAATAATATTAATTCACTAATGTAAAATAGGTCTGGGATGATTCAGGGTGACCACAGCAAAGCTATAAGCAGAAAAAGCGAAGGAAACGCTAGAGGGAACTTACAAAGCTCGCAATGTGTTCCAGACAAATATTATTTCTGTAAGTCATTGAAGTAAACAACATGAAGAATTTAGGTAGGTAGTTGGGCTTAATGTCTCGTCGACAGCGAGGTCATCAGAGACTTAGCAGGTTGCACAGGGAAGAGGGATTGGGGAAGGAATGGGAAGGAATCGGTCATGGCCTTTGTTAGGGACCCATCCCAGCATTCGCCTGGAGCGATTCCGGAAACCCATGGAAGGTTGAAATCAGGGCGGCGGGACCGGGTCCTGCCAAATACGAGTCCAGTGAGTTACCACTGCGCCACCTCGCTTGGTTCTTAAGGAAAGTGGTTTGTTTATTGCCCTTGTAGATATTTACGCCTTACATAATACATTATAAGCCTATCTGTAAAGATAACGAACAATACTTCTGTTATCTTAGCGCAACTTATGTGTCTGGGGAAAAAACGAAAAAAATATTTCATCAAACTTTATCTAAAAAAAAAAGTTTTCAAACTTGAGTGTTTGCTATGTATACCAAAGCCTGAGATATCACATGTCATATCTGGGATATTACAGACTAACATTTACAAGTTATTAAATAGTCATGAGTGAGTATGTTGAAGAGCTGTTATCTCAGAAAATCCCACTTCATAAAGGTTTTATACTATCACTCTGAAATCATCTTTATTTTTGCAAACTTTATTTACAAGACCTTCAACAGAACTTAAACCAGGATTTTCGTACTGTCACATTTGAAAAAGACATTAACTTAAATGTGTGTATATGTAAAACTTGTATAGTATTGCATCATGTTATAAGATTAGGTTTATACACAGAACTGCTTTTGTTCTAAAACATAAAAGAACATTTAACACATCTCGCGAGTATCTGGAAACAAAATGCTAGCCGAGTAACAAGACTAGTATAAATACTGCGCTGAACTTATTGACTTCCCGCTCGTAAAATGTTATGATCATAGTTTAATAACACAGTTGCATGCTCAACTGAGTAAACACAGCATGTCATTTCAGCTAAAAATTACAATTACTAAATATAAGTGCATCTTCCAACTTTTTAAAAGCTGAAAAGGATGAAAAATAATTTAAAATTCTGTAACTAAATTATTGTTTGCGACTACATGCTCATTTCTATTGTTCAGCAGGTTGAGGGAGTTTGCCCCAGAATCACCTAGCTTTCTCTACTTTTTTGGGAGGTAGTTAGCTATGAGAGAATACTATACAGCTATTAAACAATGCATGCATAGCGTCACAAAACGTATTTTAAAAGTCGTGTAAATTATTTAACTAAAATTATGACCCACATATGAACTCTTGATTATGTTCAGTGTCTCTGGGACTTATTATACTTTGAACATGATTTATAAATATGAGTTGAAAACGAGAAAGTAGTCTGTTTTTGACAAAAACAAATTGTTTAGTGAATACCAATAAGCCAACTAACATATTTTTTGCAGCGTACATAAATCAATATAAAGTCTAATACTTTTAGGTTTAATAGGTACTCAAAGACGTATTATATTGGAAGTGGAGTTCTGAAAAATATAATGGAATACCAGAAACCACAGCAGTCCAATTTAAAATCAATTAGTGTTCACATACAGTGAATTTGTGACAAACAAAAACAACTTACACGTATCAAATAAAACCAGCCTGTTTGAATAGAAGGAACTCGAAAATATCATTATAAATATACTGTAGTTATATAAAAAGCTATGTCATTTCCTTATACTAAAATATTTCTGGAGTTTTCATAAAACACAACATAGTCAGACTTGCACTGCATAGTTTATATATAAATTTAGTTATGTTTCATAACAGAATACCACACACACAAATACTATCCACCAGATTATTTTTAAAAAAATCTTTGTTTCTCTTGGCAGAGCTGAACTTAAGAAAGTTAACTGTTAGCTTTTGTCAACAAAATGCTAGTCAAACTTGAGAGAATTCACATAAAAAGAACAAATGTATTGAAAAGATGTTTAATTAACGTAAATGTTTCTAAATACATGGCTTTTACACTGTATGTTTTGCGAGTAAGCCATGACAAATAAATATGTTTTTGGTAAAGGAAAGTTACAAATTCTGACGGAGACAGTCTAGATTTAAAGAGTAAGTGATTTTAGTACTGATCCCGTGGAATGAGTAAACTCTGAGACTTTAAACCATTTTCAAAAGCTAAGGCACAATCTTTTTAGAAAATTACCTGAGTTAGGATTTTGGAAATACTCAAATATTTCGAATAGAAACTTCTATAATATTATTAAATAAAGTTAACACGTGTTAACTTTAATATTTATCTGGTTGGTAATATTTTATATTCTACTTTATGAGAACAGCTAAATATATTTTAGCATTTTCAAACATAAAGCTTTCAGAGTGTTTTTCTATGAGAATTTACAGCCACATTAAATAATATGGATTTGCCAGAATTAATATTTATGGTATGGCTATGTTGTTGAAAACTTTAGAAAAACAAATAAACAGGAATAAATTGCAAAAAATGTTATATGTGTTCTCCTTTCAGGTACCCGTGTAGAAGTTAACTTTTGACTTTGTCAAAAGGTTTTCTTGTTGTTAGTAAGATTTTGGGCTGCTTTCATGCCCCTTTGCTTCATGCCCCTTTGCTTCATGCCCCTTTGCTACGCTCTTGGTTAAGGGCGTAGCAATATGTTTTAATTGATATATGAGTATCGTGCAAAGAGTAAGTTTCTTCATACAATTCTACTTCATTTATGCAAGTAATGTGTGGCAGTTTACTGCTCTATATATATATATATATATATATATATATATATATATATATATATATATATATATATATATATATATATATATATAAACTTCATCTGAGGGCCAGTTGCACCAACATCTTCCTCGATCCGAGATTGAATGATCCTAGTTCCGAACCAGGATGCTGTTTGATCTTAGTTCCAATGTAAAAGTGTTGCACCAACGAAATTTCATTATTCTGGATCTCCGATCCGTCGATCTTGGTTCCAAAGTGAGAGATCGAGATTAAGTATGAGACAAATTTTGCTATAGGTTCGTAATACACGTCGTCATGGAAGTAGGCGTATTTTTCACTATAGATAGAACTAGATGTGCAATGTTTGACCTGTTTTAAGTGAATTATTGTTGTAATTTTACTGAATAATGTTCAAGTATGTATAATGTTGTTTTAATTTCCTAAGAAAACAATCAAATGTAGTTCTACATGTTGGCGTATTTTCAAATTACATTTGTCGACTGTGGCCGCTGACCTCGGATCAAGATTTTGAACCGCGAATGTCGGTGGTTCGAAATGTACTTCATCTCGATCTCCAGTCCAGCTCTGAACTCGAATGGTGCAACAGTTTTCAGTGTCAATCTTAGATATGATCTCAGATCGAGTTTCGAACCACGATGGTGCAACCGGCCCATAGTCATTTTCTTCACTTTTCGGTTCACTTGATAACAATGTCTACTAGTTGAGACCAATCGCCTGATAGCAGTGCTTTTCAGAAAGTAAAAAATTTTCGATAACTAAGTTGCTAAATCTCGTTGGGGCTACCTTCAGATGGTGATAGAATTTGATTGCAAATCATATCTATGATAGCACTTAAACTTCGAACATTCTCGAGTAACATTTTTCCTCCTTTTGAATGTTATCAACTGTGTTAGACGTCGGGTCAAGAGGAACCAGAAGTTGTACTTAAATACACTCCATAACTATGTTTCACGGATGCAATATTTAAAATTCAACCTTTAATACATGGAGAAACTTTTGCATCTTAGTTAAGGATTATTATTACTACTAATATTCTTCTGCTTCTGCTGGGAACGTCCAGTGAGGCGATGATTTTTCTTATACCTCTACGAAACATTTTCGAATTTTTTAGTAAACTGGAATTATCTACTAATATTATAAAGACGTAACGTGAGTTTGTTTATTTGTTTATATGACTTGGGTAATCTCGGAAACTACACGGCCGATTCTTATAATTATTTCACTATTAGTAAGCTTCATTCTTCCAAGTGGACATAGGCTAAGTTAAGTTAAAACAGAAAAAAAATCCTTGCAAAATTTTAAAAATTTTAAACCAAGTCGGAGAAAAATGAGCTACTTGGCTGCTTTCTCAGCATGCTCTACCGAAACCATTAAAGATAAATTGAAACAATGTTAAATGAAATTGTGTACCTTAATATAAAAAAATACGCAAGTAGTCGCAGCTAATTGCAAGTAGTTGCAGATAGTCGCAGGTAGTCACAAGTAGTCATGGATAGTTGCAGGTACTCACGGGTAGTCACAGAAACTCTCGGGTAGTCATGGGTAGTCACAGGTAGTCACGGGTAGTCAGAAGTAGTCATGGGTAGTCGCAGGTTGTCGCAAGTAGTCGCGGATAGTCAGATAGTTGCGGGTAGTAGCAGGTAGTCACGGGTACTAACAAGTAGTCGCACGTAGTCACGGGTAGTAACAAGTAGTCATGGGTAGTCAGAAGTAGTCATGGGTAGTCACAGGTTGTCGCAAGTAGTCGCGGATAGTTAGATAGTTGCGGGTAGTAGCAGGTAGTCACGGGTAGTAACAAGTAGTCACGGGTAGTCGCAGGTAGTCACGGGTAGTCACAGGTAGTTACGGGTAGCCGTACGTAGTCATGGGTAGTTACATATACAAGTATGTATTTCAATAACTCCATAAATCCCAAGCGAATCGATGGCGGGCTGCTAGTAAATACATAGCACAAGCTGCCAAACATCTCCAGAAATTTTGCTGTTGGTACAGGTAAGCGCGTAATGCTATTGAAAGCAACATGTGTCAATATCTCTCTACTTATAGATTGGCTTGGAACTTGTGCAGCAAGACATACATGCGTTGGAGTAAAGGGCGGCAAATCTATAGGAATGTCTTCGTTTTACATTTGGTGCAAGTCGGGGTTTCGAGTCCTTATCTTTTTCATACACTTGACAGACATACTTCCAGAAAATTCATTCTATATCAACATCTGTGTCATATTCTTTAAAATTGTTGCAGACAGATTTAGTAGATGTGGTACATCAAGATTTTCATTTACTTCTTCTCTGTCCTAATGAAAGTATGGCTTTCCTTCAGAAATTATTTCAAGGAACCTGTGTAATTTAAATGATTCGGTCCCTGATAATACACCAAAACTTTTGGTATGAAACTACTTTCCCTAATTTTACTCAAGACATTAAATACTATATTTCGAAGGAGTTCACCATCAGTAGCATCTTTTGTCAAATAGTACCCCACAAACTGCTTAAAAAATTTTGTGCATACCTCTTATCATCACAAGTAATGCTTTTGTGGAAATATTCTCTCCCCCCCCCCTCCCCAACCCTCTCTTTTTTCATTCATCATCGTTTGCACATTCTGAATTGTTACCTATGATGCTCGATTTGGAAAAACCAAAAAATCTGCTCGGGCATCATAACTTACATATGTTTTTAATTAAATTTTGCCAATTATTACCGACACCATCCTGTATTGCATTGGTAAGAGTTTTGAGTCAGTCATAAGCATGATGAAATTGGCATCGTGTTAATGACTGCCTCGTTGATGCCAGGTGAAATTGATAGATTCTGGAGCCATCTACGCAGTGACTTTCTGTTTTGCAAAAAAAAAAAAAAAATACTGCGGCGAAAATGTGTAGCACATTGTGAAACAATAATAAATGGCCAATACGAAAGTTTTGTCAGATTCAGTATATTGTCTAGTCATTAGTTTCTCTCTCTCTCTCTCTCTCTCTCTCTTTTTTTTTTTTTTTTTTTTTCAGTTTAAGGACACAGAATCATTTGTTATTAGACCCGTCTTATTTTTTAAATGTTCACATTTGCGAGCTAGGATGGACAAATTTTCTTCCCACATTTTAAGGAGAGCTTTACGGAGTTGGCTAACAGGTTTCTGCAACTGACACAGTTTCCATAAGAGCAGATTGTTTCTTTCTTGTGGATCACTCTGTATAATCGCTTCGGGAGTCGAGTATCTGGGGCAAGCACTGGCACTGGAATATAATTTCCAGTGTTACGCCAACAATAATATAATGAGCAGTTATAGTTTCTTATGAACATCACTACGCTCCAACTTGAAACTCTATTTTGGACATTCAGGATAATTTCATACCTTGCATGGCAAGAATTTCTATAACGTATTATTTATATAATTATTGAAAGTGGCAAAGTTGAAATTGCTGTACGTATCATATAACAAATATTTGATTTGTTATTGTGAATTGGTGTTTAAAGTTAATGTATTATGTTTTATAGGGCTTATTAACGTCTCCCACTGTTATGCCTAAAGGCTTCTCAGAGGACGACTTACAAACTAACTGATGACGTAACTTATACAAACACCCATGCCTTACCAGGGATTTGAACCCAGAACCTCCTGCTCCCCAGGCACGGAAGGTTGGCTTGAAAGTTATAAATCCGATTAGCTATATTACGCGTATGCCCAGTTCACGCATGCATTAAGCTGAGAGTGGTGTAGGCATTGGAGCTGTGTTATCTCTGGTTCAAGATGGGAAGGAAATACCACTAGAATAATTTAGTAAGGTATTCCATAAGTCTGAAAGAAATTATTGTGTTACACTCAGGGAGCTTCTTGCCATGGTGAAAGCAATTTCACACTTCCACCCCTACCTTTATGGCTGACATTTTATTCTTAGAATAACACTAAACGCTATATTTATATTTCAGTAATGTAAGACTTTGTAAAAGCGTTAACCTTAACAACTTTATCACAAAATTATTAATATAACTATAGGCTGTTCATGCTAAAATGAGCACTTCTGAAAGCCCTTCTTAAGATCTACGTGTATACACGTTGTGTATTATTCCTCCTCACATAAAATTAACATTGTCATGGGCTTCATCACTTTATTCATGCGTCGGTCAAATGAAAATGTGAAATTATTAATAATGTAAATACTTTACTAATCTACTCATGTCTACACATCCATGCATTGAGAAAAAAGAACTGAAAGCTAAATAAACAAATTTAAGTTATCACAAATGGTTACCTAACACTTTATATTCGACGTTAAGATATGGAACTACTTTCCGCCCATCGTTACCAACTTTACTGGGCGAATGTCACTTAGTGCGTCCATTAAAATATACGCATGCAGGGGCAGTGACTTTTTTCTAAGTTCTTTCTAAAGTGCTCACTTTATTGTGAACAGTATTTACAAAACAAACATTCAAAGAAATGGCTCAATAGTTATTTTCTTTCAGTTGCATCAACATTAGACTCTGTTACGTGTGGTGGACGCAGCTGCAGTGTGTATGTTGCAGTGAGCGGTGTGTGTTGTTTCCTGCAGGGCTGATAACCTACATCAACTTCGTGAGTGTGAAGTTGTACGTGCGAGTACAGAACGTGTTCTCCGCTTGCAAGGTGTTCGCTTGCGTCGTCGTCATTGTGGGCGGCATCTACGAGCTCTGCATCGGTGAGTAACACACATACACCAACATATTCCCCGATCCGAGATCAAACGATCCTAGTTCTGAACCAGGGTCCAGTTTGATCTTGGTTCCAATGTAAAAGTGTTGCACCAACGAAACGATCTCCGATTGGTCGATCTTGGTTTCAAAGTGAGAGATCGAGATTAAGTATGAGACAAATTTTGCTATTGGTTCGTAATATATGACGTCATGGAAATAGGCGTGTTTTTCACTATAGATGTGCAATGTTTTATCTGTTTAAACTGAATTATTATTGTACAATTTTACTGAATAATATTTAAGTGCGTATAATGTTGTTTTAATTTCCCAAGAAAACAATAGAACTGTTGGCGTGTTTTCAAACTACATTTGTCGACGATGGCTGCTGATCTCAGATCGAGATTTCAAAACCACCAATTTCGGCGGTTCGAAATGAACTTCATCTCGATCTCCAGTCAAGCTCTGAACTCGAATGGTGCAACAGTCTTCTTTATCGATCTTAGATCCGATCTCGGATCGAGTTTCGACCATGCTATTGCAACCGGGCATAAGCATTACAAGTTACTGTATTCAAGGACAATGGTATGTAGCGACAACTGAGTTTGCCGAAAAGAGTTCCACGCAGACTTCAATTCAGTGACGTAACAACTTGGCAGAAGGGGGTAGGATATGCATTGGCCCTCTCTAAATTGAATAAAGGACCCCAGAATGTGAGTAAATGGGTATCAAAACTGGTTTTGCCCTTACGAGATGCATCAATACATTAAAAGCAATCTCTTATGGATAGTTATAATTTATATTTGTTACTTGATAGTATACAGGATAATTCTCAATTAGACCGACAATCTTCGGGAGGTGATTCTTCATGAAAAAGTAAAAGGAAAACATATGTGATACTTTATACCTAAACAGAATATTAACAGAGGTACGAGCCCTTAAAAAACGAGGTTTTAAACCGTACTTGTGCAAAATATCGGTAACCAAGTAAAATAAAATGAGAAGTCTCGGAACATTATTGTGTGTTACCGGAAACTTTAACGTAAGAGCCAATATGTAGCGCAAATACGGCTTAAAATCTCGTTTTTTTTTTCTTTAAGAGCTCCTACCTCCCTTAATATTCGGTTTAGGTATAAACTGTCACCTATGTTTTCCTTTTATTTTTTCATGAAGAATCACGTCCCGAAGTTTGTCGGTCTAATTGAGAATCATCCTGTAGATATTCCCTTCTGGCCCCGAAAGCATAATCGGCTTGAGTCAAACTTGAATCATGCTCGTCATGACATGCTTACTCAACCCTGCTGGGCAAGGTATATACATGTCTAATGGCTGGCTTGCCAAGTTTACATGCTATCTTGGGAATTATAGACGCTTATCTATCTTTTATTCAGCATGTAATTTAGGTTTTTATCGCACCAAAATGAAATTTTCAAGCGGAGCAAAAATGTGTTAAGATGAACGTTTAAGGTTGAAGTAAAGCAACTGCCTATGGAGCACTGCACCCGACTGTACAATGTGAAGAACTCATTAAAAAAGTATTACAGACACTATAAAAATTGTTAGAAAAGTGCGATTTATGCTGTATATGAACGAAGAATGTATTTTTTTCCAACATTAAAAAATGTTTATAGTAAAATATTTTTTTAATGTAAAAAAATATTATATTATAATAATATGCATTTTTAATCAAATTTAAGAGCATTTCCATTCTGGATGATTCGAAAAGCAGAATTTTCAAGAAAATCTTCTTCAAGAAAGATGGTCATAATATTTACTGTGATCATGTGTAATAAAATCATAGTAATAATATATCATATAAATTTTATAATTAACTTAATTTATGTCATTTTCAGCCATAAATGTTTGTGATGAATGGATGCACGTAAAAATAATTATAAAAATGTTTTCCTATATTATTATTATAATTTTCGTACACAAAATCATATTAAACAATATGAAAATATTCCATGATGAAGATTTTCTTGCCAATTCTGTTTTCTGAAGCATCCAGAATGTAAATGGCGCTTAAATTTGGTTAAAAATGTGGATTATTAAAATAGATTATTTTTTTCACATAAAAATTTTTTTTTTAAATAAAATATTTTAATGTTGTAAAATATATACATCTTCCTTGATATGCAGCATAAATTGCACTTTTCTAGCCATTTTTATATTGTCTGTACTACATTTTTATGAATTATTCACGTTGTATAGTCTGGTGCAGTGTTCCATTGGCAGTTGCTTTACTTCAACCTTAAAGACACGCCCTCTCCTAGGATGAAGATGTTTCGCTCACTGCTTGAAACACTGCAGTATCCTGCATGAACATGTCCAGTTTTCCTTAAGTCACTGTCTGCATCACTTCTTGAGAAGACATTTTGGTTTTGGTATAGGCTGTTCATGGTAAAGTGAGCACTTTTGAAAGCTCTGCTTAACATCTACTTGTATGCACGTTGTGTATTTTTCTGCCTTATGTAAAATTAACTCTGGCAAGGACCTCATCAGTTTATCCATGTGTCGGTCCAGTGAAACTGTGAAATTATAAGAAAAGTAAATATTTCACAAACTAGCTAATTTTTACACTTATATGCATTTAAAAAACAGAAAGCGAAAGAAATAAGGTAAGTTATCACAAATGGTCACCTACCACTTTCTATTCGACTTTAATATATTGAACTACTTTCCACCCAGCATTACCAACTTTATTGTACACGTGTCACTCAGTGCGCCCGTTAAAATATGTGCAGGCAGGAGTAGTGAGATTTTTCGAAGGTTGATTTCAAAAGTGCTCACTTTATCGTGAACAGCCTTTAGGCCTAGGTGAATGACAGAATAAGCTTACTCCAGCACTGCTCGTCTGTGATTCACGGATTGACACCTAGGAGGAGCCACAGGTTGAGACTCGAGTCAAACTATAATCCGCAGTTTCAAAAGGCTGCTGAAAATTGGCAGGTAATAGGAACAGAGTGCTTGGGTCTAGCCTACTAAGGGCGCACTTACCCTACATTTAATATAGCCTTGCGCTATTTGCATAATGTTACAGTAATTATTTTATACAAATATACTTTCGCCACAGTTACTGGATGTTGTCACACGAAATATGTTCTGAGTCTCTGAATTTTATTTTCTTCGTTTGCAGAATGACGAAAAAAAAAAATTTATAACTGTCCTGAACTTCTTTAGAACAAAGTAATTATGTTTTATGCGTTTCGTTTTACTCTTTCACAAACTATTTTTTGTTATTTTTAAGTTGTCAACAACACTAGTTGTTTAGGCTCTCCTTACTAAAGGAAATGTACGAGAGAGAGAGAGAGAGAGAGACTAGGACAGTATTGTAACAAAGCAACTATTTCCCCATTCTCAACCAAATAAAACAGGACAAAAAAGCATCCGCTACAACTGGTTGTGAAATTTTTTTCTGCGATGAAGACTGTTGTTGCTGCATAATTTATTAGAGTGCTAATATATTGTACCCCACAAAGAACATTTGTCAGTGTGTAGGGGGAAGGAGATTTTAAAATGTGCTCCTATTCCCACCCATTTCTGTGCCGCTAAGTGGAACTGAGCTGAAGTGTATTTAAATACAAGTAGACAGAAACTTTGTTCGTGGAAATGGCTTGTCCGCGATGGTAACTATCCAGTCCGAAGGCTGATGTAGGAGTTCCATACATTGGCGTGCTGATGAGAGTAATATCACGTCCTATAGGCTATTCACAGTAAAAATAACTCTTCTGAAAGCCCTGTTTAAGATATACTTGTATGCACGTTGTGCATTCTTCCACTTTCTGTAGGATTAACATTGTCATGGGCCTCATCTCTTTATTCATGCGTCGGTCAAGTGAAACTGTGAAATTGTTAGAAAAGTAAATATTTTACAAATCTACTCATTTCTACATTTCAATTCATTAAAAAAACTGAAAGCGAAAGAAATAATTTAAGTTATTAGATTTGGTTAAGCAACACTTTTTATTCGACGCTAAGATACGGAAATTCTTTCCTATCCATCGTTACCATATTTACTGGGCGCATGTCACTCAGGGCGCCCATTAAAAATATGCAGTGAGGAGTAGTAACTTTTTTCTAAGGCTGATTTCAAAAGTGCTCATTTTATCGTGAACAGCCTCTAGCTGACTGTACTCCTCTCGCACTTACTATATTCAAGAGATAAACAAACCCACGTGTGTTAGTTGAGCTAGGAGTATTTGATCGCCACTTAGCAGCGGGGTCTTGGAAGCCGGTGAGGGAGGGTGAGATGAGAATGGAGCAGCACCGGAATGCAAGAGCAAGGGAAATGGGGGTGCCCCGAGAAAACCCTAGCCAACGACAATGTCTGCCATGATTTCCATTTGATAAAATCTGGGTGACCCTGTCGGGAAGTGAACCCGTTTCCATCTTGGTTGTTAGGCGAGTAGTCTTAATAACTATAAGTCAGTGGCCCTACGTGGGTTAGTATTCTTTGATCGATTAACCTTCGCACTGGATTTGGACACTTGTCAAAATGTAACATCCTTTGCGTTACAATCTAGTGCTCTCTGATATAATTTTCTAGACCTGGTTAAACTTCGTCTGTATGAGGTGGAGAAATATCCTGAAACTACAGCTTCAGCAGCGCTTCAGAAAAGTTGGAAGTAACGAAGAATGGGCAAGGACAAATATTTGCTACATGCAAAGATACGTCTTCAGGCCCCCAACTCCATACTACTATTTACCACAAATTGTCCTCTTTCTAAACCTATCTCTCACTCTTGCGATAATTTGGAGATAGTAATTTTAAAAGCAATATTTGATTATTTTGAATTATTCAGGAGACATACAATTTCAGGTAATGTAGGCTTACTAGTATAAAAAGTAAACTGACCACTTTTGCAATCCTCCGCAATCAGCACCGCAAGCACTGCTTTCAGCACTGCATGCACCACAATCCTCAGCAATCCTCCTCGCAAATCCTCTGCAACCCCCTCACCTACCCTCTGCAATCCTCACCATCAATTCTTCGTAATCCTCCACAACCCTCACCATTCGTTCTCTGCAATCCTCTGTAATACTCCACAGTTCTTCGAAACCTTTTAAATTATCTGCAATCCTCCACAATCCTCTCCAATCCTTCGTAATCCATCTCTGCAACCCTCCTCAACAATCCTCCTTCACAATCCTCTACAATCCTCCTCAACAATCCTTCGCAATCCTCAACAATCATCACCAATCCCAAACCCTCATTCGATCCTTCCACCAATCCTTCTGTTTGTTATCTGCCCCCCCCCCCCCCCAAATCCAATAGATAGAATAATTACTTTCATTCGCCAACTGCCTACACACATTTGTACTTGACAAACAAATTAATGTTTTGCATGCAGTACACTGCCCACGCACTTTTACACTTAAAATTTTCATTAGTATTCCGTATGAGGATATTTAATAGTTTAGTGCTCATAGAAACACTTTAAATCTAACAGGTATAAAAGGATACGATATACTAAAAAATTAGAAAAATAATTTTATAAAAAAAATTATATATTTATTTTACACATTACATTTCAAAAGAAAGCAGTTCGTTGCATCATGCGATATAATCCCTTACATTCAGATCACTAATTATTGAAAATATCATAACAATATAATGTGAGATCCCCGCGTTTCTGTAGGTCAATCAGATGTCTGAGTCTATCAACAAGTACATACGGGTCTTCAGTGTTCTCAGCATTTTCTGCCTTCTACATGTTGCTTGTTGCAGCAATGTGGTGGAGGGAGGGGTGTGTGAAAGTAATGAGAAATGTGCCATCGTCTTCAGCATCAACTGTATATTTATTTTCATATATGCTGTCTTCATGATCTTTTCACTTCCTGTTTCATAATCGCTGTCAAGTTTACTTTTATTTGTAGGTTCTCGCGTGGTCATCATCAGTATTTAGAGCCAACATCCGTTTATTTTGAAGTTCGTCGACTTCGCGCAAACATCTTGCAAGTGTGAATTGTGCGCAAACTGACTCTACTGTATGATGCAGGCCACTCATTCCATCATTAGCTGTCTCATCATGATCGTCTGTGGAATCAGTAGCCTACCCATCGATGCAGCAAGAGCCATTGACGACATCACTTGCTGGATCCCAGTATAGGAATCCTTGCCAATCCTGATGCGTTCCTTCAATGTATCGCCTTGTATAAACTGCATGCGGCCATTGTCGTATTGCTTCATCGCGCAAAAATAAAAACTCTTCATACAGGCAGTTCTCTCCTGTAGCTGAGCATTCTGGCCATAGGTGAAAACTCTATTGAAGAATCGGCCCTGTTGACAATCAGTCAACGGTGATTCAGATTGCGGCTACATGTTCGTTAAGGCCAAAGGCAAGCCTTAGTATTCACAATTCATCTTCGTGGTATGAAGACAGAGCGCTTCCAAATCGATGTTCACCTCATTATGTCAGAATGCTAACTGTCATTTTTCTATGTAAATGCAATTCTTTTTACAGTAAAGAGCGTAGCTGGTACCCACAAAACATTTTCAGCAATACAATTTATATGTAAAAAATGGGAACACTCTGAGAAAACCCACATAGTCGTTCCCCCCAGAACAAACATGCAGCTACCATCACATATGTAAAGGTACATCTATATATAACAGGAATTAAACATAATTATGTATAAATTAAATTTAAATTAATTTTGTTTCTATATATACATATGCCTACAAGCATTAAATTACATATTGTTATGTATGGGAAGCGATGAACAGCAGCGACACATAACAATATTTACTATTCTAATAATTTCACAGTTTCACTTGACTGACACATGAATAAAGTGATCAGGCCCATGGTGATGTTAATTAAGATGAGATAAAGTTTTTCGATTATTATACGTAATTCGAATAAGTTATTAATATTTACATCAATTTTTAACTTTTGACATTTGCATTACCTAAAGTTTCTTAGAGCTTATAAAATATATTGTATTAAATTAAAAATAATATTTAATAAAAGTTAAAAGCGTTTTATTGTTAACACCGTGTGCGGCCGAATGTTTCGCAATGGCCTTAAATCGCCTCTCTGAATATTATACTATATGTATCCAGGGTGAGTCATCAGCTCTGCGACAAACGGTGAGAGGACGTTCCTTACAAAATTTCAGTTAGAAAATGTCTGACAACAAACACCAGGAAACCACTCCTAAGGGCAGAAAACCCTTGTGAATATGGGGGTTGCAATTATGAACTTGATTTAATTACACTGAAACCATGTGATGTTAAGGGATGAATTTCTGTAGGGCATGCCAATCAATTCAGTCACTGTAACATGCAAGTACGCATGTTGACCTACCGCATACCCTACATAGTAAAATGGGGGTTGCCACCCCTTCAAATAGTGAAAAAAGGTCTTCATACATTGTTACATAAATGATGATCATGGCCTATAAATTACCATTGTAAGACGTAAACAAATGTCCTCTTGGTAAGAAAATCTCCAACGAATGGTTTGCGAAAAAACAGACCTCCGAGATATTAAATACCTCATAAGAATTACGTGGTATTTAATATCTTGGAGGTCTGTTTTCTCGCAAACCATTCGTCAGAGGTTTTCTTATCAACAGGACTTATTTTAAAGTCTTGCAATGGTAATTCATAGGCAGTGATCATAATTTACATAACGACATATGAAAACCCTTTTTTAACTGAGGTGGCAACCCCAGTTATACCGCATACCGTATAGGGTATGCGGTAGGTCAACATGGGTATTTGCATGTTACAGTGACTGAATTGTTTGGCATGCCTACAGAAATCCATCCCTTAATATCACATGACTTCAATGTAATTAAATAAAGTTCATAATTGCAACCCCATCTACAACAAGGGTTTCCTGGCCTTAGGAGTTGTTTCCTGGAGTTCATTGTCAGACATTTTCTAACTGAAATGTTGCATGGAACGTCCTCTCACCGTTTGTCGCAGAGCTGATGACTAACCTTGTAGAGGCTGTTCACGGTAAAGTGAACACTTTTGAGGCACTAGTTACTTTTTCCTTTCAGTCATATTTAATCGTTTAACCACCGTTCTAAGTAAATATTGCCATGTAAGTAATAAACACAGTGTGTATATTCCACAGCACTCCGAAGTTA
Organism: Dryococelus australis; assembly: GCA_029891345.1. Classification (NCBI taxonomy): domain Eukaryota; kingdom Metazoa; phylum Arthropoda; class Insecta; order Phasmatodea; family Phasmatidae; genus Dryococelus; species Dryococelus australis. The sequence continues at coordinate 71,920,069 of CM057007.1, read as the reverse complement.
ACGTCTAAAGCTAAAACGACATATATTTATTGACTATTATTCCAAAATAGAGGGCTTTCAAAAGTGCTCACTTTATCGTGAACAGTCTATATATACGCGTGTGTACTGTGGTGTTGCAGGAAGGACGGAGGTGCTGAGTACTGGCTTCCAGGGCTCCTCCACATCTCCATCATCTATAGCCCTCGCCTTCTTCAGCGGCCTCTGGGCCTACGACGGCTGGTGAGCGCCCGTCTTCACCTTACAACACTTGCAGCCCTGGGGGTGGGGGGGGGAGGCCGCGGTGGTGCCGCGGGTAGAGCGCTCGCGTCCAGGTGAACCGGGTTCGACACCCGGCGGGGTCAATCCCGGAATGGGCTGCATTTGGGAATCGTGCTGGACGATTTTCTCGGGGAATGTCCCGTTTCCCCTGCTCATACACTCCGGCACTGCTCCATGCTCACTTCACTTCGCAAGAGACGAATGTTAAGAGCCGTACAAACATGTCCACTTCACTTGGAGCCGTCGTTGCAATCCTGCCTGGTCACACACAGCGTGTAGTGCGTCCTCAGAGGTGCAGCTAAGGGAAAGTTTTGGGGTTGTAATTCCTCTCCCTCCCTTTCCCATGTAGTATTGACATCATTAATAAAGACTGTTCACGATAAAGTGAGCACTTTTGAAATCAACCTTAGAAAAATGTCACTGCCTCTGCCTGCATATATTTATAACGGGCGCACAGAGTGACATGCCCCCAGTAAAGTTGGTAACGCGATGGATGGGAAATAATTCCATATCTTAACATTGAATAAAAAGTGTTTGGTAACCATTTGTTATAACTTATATTATTTCTTTCACTTTGTGTTTTTTTTAATGCGTCGAAGTATAAAAATAAGCAAATTTGTAAAATATTTACTTTTTCTAATAATTTCACAGTTTCACTTGACCGACGCATGGATAAAATGATGAGGCCCATTGCAACGTTAATTTCACGTAAGGCGGAAGAATACGCAACTAGATCTTAAGTAGATCTTAAGCAGGGCTTTTAAAAGTGCTCACTTTACCGTGAATAGCCTATACGTAGGGATAGGAAAATTTTGTGACTTTGATGACCTGTAGGCTAGACTTTACAGTCCTGTGTACACTAGAGCCTCAGGTGTTTGTTCATTGGCTGCTGCCTCAATGTTACCTCACACTTGGCAGTACGGTATTTGCTTCTTGTTGCCTTGCAAGTCTGCTATTGGCTTAGAGTAGTCTAGGGCGCGTATAATAAATTGTGAACCAATTTCATAGGTGACTTCACTGTGTGTTTGACGTCCATCTTGTCTCGAAATAAAATCGCAAAATTTTCCTATCCCTACCTATACGTCTGTGTATCCTCTTACAACCACGTGTACATAATAAGTCAGAAGCAGAGTGGAAAGTACTGATTCGGATTGTACAACATGCATGACTCATCACAAAGTAGTACACTTATTAACAACATTTTCGCAAACGTACAGTTTATGTAGCATACGAAAGAAGAATGAATATATTTTGTTAACACTGTAAAATATTTTGCTTGAACTTTCTTATTCAAATATTAAAAAATCAATAAGAGTTTAATTCTAATCAAATTTTAAGCATATTTCTATCTTAGATGGTTCAGAAAAATCATTTTACAAATTTCCGTCCCACTCCCCTTCTTCCTCTTATACAAGAAATACCACGATAGCAATAATTGTGGTTGTACGTAAAAAGATATTGGTACTAATGATAAAAATATTTTTATGGATTCTTTTATGTGTTTTTGCTTTAGTTATAAAAATAATAGTTTTCGAGGCTGAAATAGATGAGATCAATATCAGTCACTAAATGTATTTGTAAAAATTAGTACAAATGGTTCCTTACAAACATCTACGGTATTTATTGTATAGGCTGTTCATGGTAAACTGAGCACTTTCGGAAGCCCTGCTTAAAATCTACTTGTATGAACATTATGTATTCTTCCACCATATGTAGAATTAACATAGCGTCGTTCGAGCGAAACTATTGAAAATATTAGAAAAGTAAATGTGTTACAAATTGGCTATTTTTTTCCCCCACTTATACACATAAAAATAATTGGAATCAACAGAAATATTTTCAGTAATCCCAAATACTCATCTCACGGTTTTAATTCAATGTTAAAACATGAGACTACGTTCACTCTTATCATTACCAACTTAATTGGATTTATACTGGTCAGTATTCCCGGTAAAATATATGCTGGTAGGAGTAGTCACAAAGCAAGTAAGATAAAGAGACGAAGCTCAATGCTATTTTGGTGGGCCATTATTTTCTTCTATGTTTGGGCTATTTGGTAGAATTTGCTGCCAACCATACAACTCTTAAACATGATTATTTCAATTTTCTGACAGACATTTTATTTACTGCTAGTAACAACTTGACAAAAATATTATAATTAAATGCTGTCTGTATTTACAAACGATAACATGGAACTATATGTGCGTTCAACCATTGATGGTAGAGGATACATAGGTTAGCTACTCTATTAAATGCACAATCGTTAATTAGAATGCTAATTGTACATATTTATTTCTTTTAAAAAGCCATTGTCGCTGGTATCGATAACTTTTGTACCATTTATTCTTAAGCATTCAGTATTTGAAAATTCAATAAATCTCAATTCCAATTCCTGCAATTGTTTGCAAACATCAACTCCAAATTCTCCAGCAATGAACGTAAGAACGGGAACAAAATAACGGAACGCTCAGGCGCTGACAGTGCATGCCTACATAAAAATTATATATTTTATGAATGATGATAAGAATAATTTAACTTAATTTACTTGTAACTTAAGTATATTTAAAAATAAAATTAAATTTTTTATAAAATATACTGCTTTCTTTGTTAAAGAGCATTATTTTCATTTTTTCAACAGTTGGCGAAGGTATTCTACCCATATAATTTGGTGGCCCACGAAACCCCTATAGAGCTTCGACCCCCTGGGAGCAGTGACATTATTTTCTTTTTTTGCAAAATGTGGCAGTAAGTAGGGCTTAACGTCTCGTCTACGGAGAGGTCTTTAGGGCCAGTTGCATCAACATAGCCCCCGATCCGAGATCGAATGATCCTAGCTTTTTGAACCAGAGTCCAGTTTGATCTTTGTTTCAATGTAAAAGTGTTGCATCAACAAAATATCATGGGTTTTGGATCTCCGATTCGTCGATCTTGGAGAGATTGATATTGAGTATGAGACAAATTTTGCTATTGGTTCGTAATATATGGCGTAATGGAAGTAGGCGTATTTCTCACTATAGATAGAACTAGATGTGCGATCTTTTATATGTTTTAAGTGAATTAATGTTGTACGAATTTTACTGAATAATATTCAAGTACTTATATGGTTGTTTTAATTTCTCAAGAAAGCAATTGAATGTAGTTCTATCTGTTGGCCTATTTTCAAACTACATTCGTCAACGATGACTGTTGATCTCGGATAGAGATTTTGAACCGCCAATTTTGGCAGTTCGAAATGAACTTAATCTCGATCCCCAGTCCAGCTCTGAACTAGAATGGTGCAACAGTTTTCAGTGTCAATCTTAGATCCGATCTCAGATCGAGTTTCGAACCACGATGGTGCAACCAGCCCTTAGAGACAGACGGAGCAAGTTGCTCAAGGGAGTAGTAACAGGGGAGGAATCGGCCCATGCCCTGTACCCAGAATCCATTCCAGCATTCGCCTGGAGTGATGGCCGACAATAGGAAACCGGCATGAGAATGAATAGCAGGACGGGCGCGGATTACAACCCAGGACCTCCGCATGCGAGCTTTTCAGTTAGCTACTGCGCTATCTCACTCGGTATCTACAAAGGAAATTCGCTTACATTTCAATTAAAAGAATATTAATAATTAACTATTACAGTTGAAGTACAGCCGCAGCCTATGGAGCACTGCACCCGACTATACAGTATGAAAAACTCATAAAAAAGGTAGTATGACACCATAAAAATTTTCAGAAAAGTGTGATTTTTGCTGTATATTAAAGAAGAATGTACTTATTTTGTAACATTATAAAATATTTTACTAAAATATATTTTTTAAATGTAAAAAAATAATTGATTAAAACAGACTGCATTTTTAACCAGATTTAAGCGTATTTCCATTCTGGATGCTTCAGAAAGCAGAATTTGCAAGAAAATTTTCGTTGTGGAATATTGTCATAATGTTTACTAGTATTGTGTGTGAGAAAATTGAAATAATAATACAGGAAATTATTTTTATAATAATTTTTTCTGCGTACATTTGTCACAAACATTTATGGCTGAAACTGACTTAAATGAAGTTAATTATAAAATTTATTTGATACATTATTACTATTCTTTTATTACACATGATCACAGTAAATATTATTACAATATTTTATGCAGAAGATTTTCTCGCTAATTCTACTTTCCCCAGCATCCAGAATGGAAATGCGGTTAAAATGTGTTAATAATACAGACTAATTTGATCAATAATTTTTTTTACATTTAAAAAGTATATTGTAGTAGAATATTTTATAAGAATACAAAATATATCCATTCTTCTTTATCATACAACATAAATCACACTTTTCTAACAATTTTTATGGTGTATGTACTTTTTTTATGAGTTCTTCACATTGTATAGTCGGGTGCAGTGCTCCATAGGCAGCAAAATGTATGCAGCATTCAACATTAATTGTGCTTTTCAGATAATTTTGGTTGTGTGTGTACTACTTTCTAATGAGTTATGCAAGTTGTACAGTTGGGTGAAATTATCTATTGGAGCCACTCTGGTCCTGCCTTCGTGGCCGAAATTTCAGCGCAATCTGGTAAATAATTTATATTTTAATTGGTGGTTGTAGACATGTGATTCACACTGCACTGTTTGCATCATCGTAATCACAACGTTTATAAAAATTTAAGTACTACAAGTTTAAATCCCAAACATTCGTAAAGAGTTATTTTAGTGTAACGAGATAGGTGATTATGTGTGCGCCCATTTTCTGTGCATTTTCCACTAGATAGCGAATGAACAAAACAACAAATGACAATTTTGGTTTAACTGTCTCTTACGAAAAATAAATGTGTTAAGTACAGTATATGTTGTGTTGTGGCCTAAGTTTGTTCCCAATGAAAAATTGCCCTCGCAAAAATATAACTGAGAGTTATGAAAACTTACAATAAGTATAAAACCACTGTGTATAGAATTTTAACTAACTTATATTTATGTTTTCATGAAAGGAAACTGGCAGGATGATGCAAAGTTATTTTAAGTTAATGAGACTATATTCCAGCAATATACCATTTCATTAACTATTGGGTGTTTATTTTGCAAAAGTGGCTTGTCTTAAAAAAATTAAAAACTGAGTCAAGGGTACCACCAAATTGGCACAAACGTCCTCTATACGTCTAACAAAGTTTTAGAGTTTAATAATGACCCGGAACCCTCTACACTCGCGCTTGAAAAATGACACCTGTTAAAAAGGACATCTTATCTATAATAACAAATAAGCTATAGTGGCGAGACAATTTGTCCTTAAGTAATCTGGAATATCGAGTTCCAAAATTTCCCCCTTGCTCAATCTGTGCATGCTTGTTACAGTTCCAAATTTGTCCTTGTCCATTGTACAGGTCCAAAATATATTTTACTCATTATATTTTCCCTAGTTGCATAGAAACCCCTTGGTTTATGAAAGTTAAAATTTCTCCAGGAGGTTGTTAAGAGTACAACATTATAGTACAACAAATCTTAAACTTATTTTCAGAAAAATCACATTCAAATTTTTGCATTTTCTTACGTTTTGGGTCGGGGCCAAGGTGGTGTAGTGGTGATACTATTCGCATCCCACCAAGGCGATCCGGGTTCGTTTCCCCGGCGGGGTTGCTCCCGGGCTAGTCGGTGAGTTTTATCGGGGTTCTTCCGTTACGCCCTCTCATTGCGGCGCTGCTTCATATCCACCTCGCTTCCTTCAGCCTCATCGGCTCTCAAGACATCGATGTTAATAGCCGCCGATACCTTTTCAATCACTCTTCACTCCGATTTGGGGTGCTTGGACAAGGCACCATTTGGAAATGGACACCTCAATGAGAAAACCTGGTTGTTCAGTATGTTTATAACTCAGCTGCTACAGTCAGATAAGATGTCGTGTTTCTTGTTCTCAGGTCCGCTTGCACGGTTGTCACAGAGGAACTGAAGAAGCCAGAAGTGTAAGTGCATGCTTCATGTTATTATGCTTATATATACATATACACACACAAATATATATATATATATATATATATATATATATATATATATATATATATATATATATATATATATATATATATACATACACATATTTGTATGCATATATATATATATATATATATATATATATATATATATATATATATATATATATATATATATATATATATAGACAGACACACACACACACAGGATGTAGAAATATTGCAATGGAAGTCAATACTTAGGGGAAACATTTCTCACATCTGGAGGATGAAAAAATGTTATATGAACATAGGTCCGCAAATGCTTCGTTTCTTCACTACAGTCCATAATACATAACGGGCCATATTCTGTACGTTGTGTATTACTGGCTGTAGTGAAGAAACGAAGCGTTTGCGGACCTATGTTCACGTAACATTTTTTCATCCTCCAGATGTGAGGAATGTTTCCCCGAAGTATTGACATGCAATATTGCAAACACTGTGTGTGTGTGTGTGTGTGCACGTGTGCGCATGCGGGCGCGTGCGTGTGTGCATTTGCGTGTGTGTGACATTTTCCCCATTGTCAAGATATTACTTTTGCGCCCCTAGGTTATTTGCATTTGTAAGCTGGTTTTTATACAGTTACGTTGCATTGCTAATTTGAGGTGTGAGGGTAGCTTAAAACTAAATGAAAATTAATATGAAATGTAAATAACTGTGTTACGATTTTACTAAATACATATTTATATGTAGAGCTAGTGATTTTTGTGAAAAAATATGAGTACACGATAGACTTCAATACTATAAGCACCCAAGAGCAGTTTGTCTATCACCATTAGTTGCTGTCTGCTTGAGGAGGCGTTTTCATATTTGACCGGACCACTCAGAACTCGGCGACATCAGCAAGGCGCGTATGTGATTCCTGTGCACACTGTTAACACGTGTCAAAATGTAATTCAACCAGTCAAGATACATGAACTTACCTACAGTTAATTGAAAGTTAACTTGCCTTGAATTCTGTTCGGAAATTTCACTACTCCTATTTATATGTTATTTTGATGTTTGTGCTTAAACTAGAACCATACTAAGAGTGGGGTGTGCTTGTTACGGGTTGCTAGAAAAACTCATAACAAATTAAAATGAAATAGAGAGATTCGTGTAATAATATATAATGAAAAGAGATTTAGGAAAATCGTGAAATTTTTTTCAGCCAACATATCTTCTATAAGACTCTAACTAGTCTATTCTTTCATGGTTGGATGAACATGGTTTTGACTCAGCCGAGTTGTTTGTAAACCAATTACGAATGTTCTGCCTTGCAGAACCAGAATCCTCATTGGCTCAGTGAAATGGGTTATTGGCTTCATATATGCATGGCAGCCGATAAGGGAAGCAAATTGTCGGGAATGTGTACAGAACGTTGAATCCTAGCAAACAGCCAACTTTTCCCGCGATAAACCACCATCTCTAATAACGAAGTATTATCAAAATCTCCACAGCAATTATAGCGTATTTACGTAGAGGAGCTTTCAGTTGTATTATATTTAGCCTACATCAAAGTTTGTAGAGCCTCGTAAGAGCTCTAATAATTTTACAAGTCTCACTTTAAAATTGACGCCGAAGGATGATGAAGAATAATCGGATTAGGGTAGTCTGCACAACATTTATCTCCTTGACTTCTTGGCCTCCATCTTGCTCGACCGGTTCATGTAGAGAAAAGACCATGTTTAAGGCTCCTATGTATATAAAAAACTATTGTCTATTTCGCTATCATTTCACTTTTGTCATAGAAAGTGTGTTAATGGAGAAAAAAAAATTGTGAAAGTGGTCAAATATTGCATATTTAAAGCTTGCCTATGAAGTTTCTTTAAGCCGTAAGAAAAAAGTACGATTATATGCTGGCAGTTTGATATGTATACTTTCAATGGATGTACTAAAACCCCACAGTTACAGATCTAGTTTACACAGTAAAGCGTTAGGACGGAAACACTGCACGCCATGCGCGTAGGAGCGATGAGGCGCTAGGCGTGCGTGGTACTGTCGCCCGTATCGCTCCCTCGCTTCTTGACCTTGGATGCGCCACTACATAGTCTTCTTAAGGCTGAAGTAAAGCAACTACCTATGGAGCACTGCACCTGACTGTACAATGTGAAGAATTTATTTTTAAAAAGTAGTACAAACACCATGAAAATTGTCAGAAAAGTGCAATGTATGCTGTATATGAAAGAAGAATGTGGTCTATATATTTTGCAACATTATAAAATATTTTACTAAAATGTACTTTTTAAATATAAAAAGAATTAATCAATCCACATAGTCCGCATTTTTAACAAAATTTAAGCGCATTTCCGTATTGGATTCTTCGGAAAGCAGAATTTACAAAAAAAAATTTCTTCAAGAAAGACAGTCATGATAAAATCGTAGTAATAATTTATCGTATACATTTTATAACTAACTTTATTTACGTCAGTTTCAGCCATAAATTTTTGTGACAAATGGATGCACATAAAATGAATTATGAAAATTATTTCCTACTTTATTATTTCAATTTTATTACATACAATCATAGCAAACATTATGACGATAGTCCATGACGAATATTTTCTTCGCAAATTCTGGTTTATGAAGCATCCAGAATGGAAATAAGCTCCAATTTGGTTAAAAATACAGACTCTTTTAATTCGTTAATTTTAACATTTAAAAAGTATATTTTAGTAAAAAAAATCTTACAATGTTGGAAAACATATACATTCCTCTTTCATATGCAGCATAAATCTCATTTTTCTGACAGTTTTCATTGTGTCTGTACTACTTTTTTTTATGAGTTCTTCGCGTTGTATAGTCGGGTGCAGTGCTCCATAGGCAGTTGCTTTACTTCAACCTTAAGGCGTTTGACTGGCAGATGTGTGTGAGAGAGAGAGAGAGATAGTTGTAAGTATACCTGATAGTCGGTGTACGCTGGGAGCGGGCAGTGTGCAGTGACGGCACGGCGATGGTGGTTGTTGCTGCAGGAACATCCCACGCAGCATCCTGGTGGCGGTGCCTGCAGTCACTGCACTCTACTTCATGATGAACGTCGCCTACTTGACGGTTCTCACTGTGCCCGAGATGATCGCTGCCCCAGCCGTCGCCGTGGTGAGTCGCTGCCTGCTCAACTTTAGCCTTCCTCGGCCTCCCCATGCCTCGACACCGCCCATGTGTCTAAACTGGCAATGCCAACTGCCCGCGCCACCATTCGCACGTGTAGGTTGTTCACGGTAAAATTAGCACTTTTGAAAGCCATGCTCAAGTTCTCCTTGTATCCACGTTGTACATTCTTCCGCCTTATCTAAAATTAACATTGCCATGGGCCTCATCGCTTTATTCATACGTTGTTCAAGTGAAACTGTGAGGTTATTAGATAAGTCAATATTTTACAAATTTGATCATTTCTTGCACTTAAAAAAATCACAAAGTTAAATAATTAATATAAGTTATAACAAATGGTTACCTAACACTTTTTATTCAACATTAAGATATGGAACTACTTTCCATCCATCGTTACTAACTTTACAGTGGGTGCGTGTCACAATATAGGCAGGTAGGGGCAGTGATTTTTTTATAAGGTTGATTTCACAAGTGCTCACTTTAACGTGAACATCTTTTATATAGTGTTATCTAATATTCTTTATCATATCAAGTTTCATTTATGCTAGATTTTCAATGTTACACATATATGTTACATTTGATGTGTATTTTTATATCAGTAGTTAAGATTAAAATTCTAGCATTTTTGTGTGTTTCTCCAATATTTGTAATAACTTTATCATCATTTAAATTTTCAGTACGAAAACATTGGTGCAATATTCTTTTGTTGGTTGGATTAAATTTATTTCCAAATAATTTCATTCCATTAAATTTTTTCGTAACACAGGGCATTTTATTTTCAACTTATATTTAATTATTAGAATACTTGTAACGAAAAATTAACATTATTGGAAATTTAAAATGTTAAAAACTAAAACTATGCAAAAATACTATAAAAAATTTGAAAGAAGTGGAAAATTAGTTGAAGGTAAAGCAGGTCTTAAATTAATATACCTATATAAATAAAATAAAATAATATATAGTCAAATTACATTGTTATGACCACCTGCTAGTATTGTCATCTGCCGCGCATAGCCTATGACATATGGAGTGTGACGTGATTTGGGGAAGGGGTACATAATGCGACTGACAGTCTGGCTGTACACATTGCGCTTCCTGCTGGCATGGGTAAGAGAAGCAATTTAACAGAGTTGTGAAAAGAGATGATCATCGGCTTTCGCACCAGTGGGGAGAGCATTTCAGGAACAGCGACGTTTATTAACTATGCACATGCCTCTGTGATAAAGGTGTATCGTGTGTGGACGAATGGCTCCATTGGGAATAATCGTCGTGGAAACTGCGGAGCTCCACGCGAGGTGAACGTCGAATACGACGGTGCGTGAATACCAACCAACAGGCTACAATGGAACAGCTCACTGTCCAAACGAACCAGGGAGCATCCAGACAAGTGTCTACCGCAGCAGTTCAGCGAACCCTTCTGCAAATGGGGCTCCGGGGTAGACGGAGGGTGACTGCACCCATGCTAACACAGGTGCATCGACGAAAATGACTGGAATTTGCTCTACAGTATGGCGATTGGACCGCTGATGACTGGCGACGGGTAGCCTTCTCCAACGAATCACGTTTTCAGCTGCATAGAATGGATGGATGTGTCAGCGTGTCCGGCGAGAAATGTTGGAGAACAGATACCCTGCGTCCTTCGCTGGACGAACACAAGGCGATGGGGGCAGTGTTATGGCTTGGGGAATGTTCTCGTGGTATTCTCTAGGTCCCGTCATTCGTGTGGAGGACACTCTTGATTGATTTGGTATACATACACTGGACAATATGCTGATTTTGGCGCTGGGGCTGGCGGAGGATCGAGGGAGTTCGGCAGCCATCTTGGATTCAGGACTTCCCACTCTATCAGTCCGGTCACGCGACCACCATGTTGGATTCCGCTATGTTGATAGCCAATGTGCCGCCATCTTGGTAGCCAGTACTTCACCATATCTGTAGCCAGCACATCGCTATCTTGGGCCGCCATTTTGGTATCTAGTATGTCATTTTTCATGCTATATCATTCCATGCAGTTTTTCATGCTCTCTCTTCCCAGGGTTTTCTCCGAGTGCTCCCACTTTTCTCTCTCTTGAATTCTTTCTTTCTCTTTCTTGCTCTCTTTCCCTCTTTATTTCCTTTCTCTCTCTTTCTAAATAATTAATCGAACGAGAATGACACCATTACTCCAAGCAGCCAACTCTAGAACTAGCATGGCAGTGGAGCAAATGCGATTAATCGAACAAAGGTAAGTAAACAGCCGAGCTACTGGCATGCCACCTAGCGGCCTATACCAGAACTAAGATGGCAGTCGGAAAAAAATGACTCGATCCTTGAACCTCCAGTCCCAGCGCCAAAATCAGCCTATGCCTAGTACTGACGGCCAATGGCTCAGTGGAGGGAGAATGTGGTGTCACATTGCAACATTCACATCGAAAATCCGGGACTGTCCCTCACGAGTTACTCCACTTGGAAGACGAAGAAGCCACTTCAAGGTGACCTCAAGACTCGAGATTTCGCACAACACTCAAAAGTCATACTGTGTTGGTGCAGGACCAAAAGGTGAGGGGGGAGGGGGTTGCACTATGAATGGCCTACTGCGGATACCGCTACTAGATACTGCGAAAGTGTTTATGGTGCGCCGTTATACACCTGCGCCGTTCTCACTCCCTTTATCTGTTTGTGGCATTGACTGGTGTTTTGTGGGGGGGGGGGGGGGGGGGGGGGGGGGGGGGGGGGGGGGGGGGGTGTGGCCAGTATTGCACTTCACCCTCCACCAGGGAGGTTGTACCTCTTACAACCGTGGTCACATATTAATAAACCAGTGTGATCGGCAGAAGTAAAGCCATCCTAGCCAATGTTTCTCTTCTAGTGTTTACAACACACTATTCTGCAATAATATTCTTTCCCTTCTTTTCCTTCTAGTAGAATAATATTTCCTACTTCATGAATTGCATGCAATTTTGGAATTATTCCCTGTTGAAGGGCTTTTACAGTGTCTATGCGAGTTTCTTCTTCCCCTTGTAGCTTATGTTAGCTAGTAATTGTAAGAGTTTACCAAGGCCTCAATTGAAGGCATGTTAGCCCAGTCCCAGTAAAGCGGTGATCTACATGTCCTGTAGCTATTATAATTCATGCATGCATAGGCGTATAGAGCTCTGCCCTGAGACGCACTTAGGTCCTCTCCCTTCCCAATACATCCGACTCGTTTTGTAGTTTAAAATAGGGCAGAAAAATTAATAGCCTATTAAATTCTTTACTCTATTGTTACGCACCGAATGACGCACGGGATGCGGTCACCATGCGCAGGCTCAGCTCTGACCCACCTCGACTCTTTCCTCCCCCGAGGCAGACCCGCTCGTGGTCCCGTCGCCATCGCCGGGCGGCCGGGAATGATTGACAGCTGACCTGGCTGGTGTCACTATTTCTTCCCCCCCCTCCTGCCGGGAAGCCGACAACTTTAGAAGATGCGCAAGAATATTCTGATAACTAAGGTCCATTGGAGCAACGCGGCACTTAGATAAATGTATGGGCGATGGCCTATGACCCTATAAATATTGCAGTGATCCAAGGGTCGGCAGTATTTTGGTAGAAGACTTCTGCCGAGTGCGGTAACCAGGTGAAGTCGAGTGCGACGAGGGACATAGGTGAAGAGGACGGATGGCGGCGGACGAGGTGTTTGTGTTGTGAACAGACGAGAGGGCAGAAACCCAGCCAGAGAAGTCTACTGTTCATGAGGAAGCTCGGAGAACTCTAGAACATCGCGGACTGGTGGGACATGGACTAAACTGAGTGGGACTCTATGGGTATGTGATACAAACTTTATTGTAAATATTGGAACTCTCAAATATGGACATATCATTTATAAATTAAATCGTTAGATTTTAATACACTCTATTTAGACTGATTTTAGTTATTTAATTACATGAATACCTTTGAGGTAACTGTAAATTGTACTGTTTGAATTTATTAAATGAAAATAGCAAGAGATTTAAATTTATTGTGAGATATTAAGAGAAATTATTTTTGTAGTTATTTTAATAAATCAGGAAATTATATTGAACTATTTTATTTAATTAAGACCGCCATCCCTTAACGAACCTGGTTTAGCCCACTGACTTTGGAGAAATTACAACACTATTCTGAAAATCTAAGCATGACTCTTAAACGTGTTTAATTAACTGCTAATCAACGCGATAAGTGTTGGTGGACAGTAGTAATGTTTATTCTACTCAGGTTGGGAAGATCAATGTTTTTAGTTTGGCAACTAACATTTTTCGTGACTAGGTAAGCACTATAGTCGCATGTGTACTGGATTTTCTTTATTTTCGATGTAAAAAACAAACAAAATAATTGCAGTAACCATACATCAAATATAAACTAAGTAAACTCTTTTTGTTTTCTTTATTGTTTACGTAGCTTAAAATTTTTATTAAAAGTGATCTCTTTGGAACACTAGCACTTACCTAGCAACGGAAAATTTCCGTACATCAAGTTCTCCCATGACAAAACTCATTTGAGTAAAATAGACCTTAACAACTAGGGGACTACGACCTCGACCAAACCCAGAGGTACAAGCGCCCTAATTCGCTACTGGCGCACAACCCCACAGCGAACCCCAGCAATGCCTGCGCACACTAACACACACATGGCCCACACCACCGCTCTTCAGTACATCCCAGTACAACATGTATTACATATATAGTCCATTCACAGTTACTTCGGCCTTTTTTAATCTAACCTTTGAAAAATCTCGCCATGTATGACGTGTTTAGTTATTTCCTAAATACGCCCTGTGTCTCAAGCATTTTATACTTGTGTTCATAAAAGTTACTTTTTTTCAGTTCAATTGAAATGTTATTCATTTTTATCTATAAATTATAATCCAAATAAAAAATCAGGGAGAAAATAGGTATGTTGGTAGCACCTGGTGAGAAATAGTCCTTATACGAAATACTGTTACACTGAGTGCGGATGAGTGTGGTGCCTTGTCCCTCTGGTGTAATTCTCCACGATTAGTTAAGCTTAGTTAGCATGGGGCGGAGGAATATCCTAGAAGTAGAACTTTAGCATGGCTTCAGAAAAGTCTGAAGTAACCGTGGATGGATTATACACACTGTTCAATCATACAACACTTTGCGAAGCACTATGTACACACAGTACAGCATCTGGCTCGGCGGAGGGCGACTGTGGTCACATTGCATAAAACTCAAGATACTGGGACCCCCCCCCCCCCCCCCCCCTCAAGCCTTCAAGAGTTACACCACCTAAGAGCTTAAGAAGACGCTTCAAGGTGAACAAGCCTCAAGTTATTGCGCAACACATGTCAGTCACGTTTCTGAGGGGTGGGGGTGGAGGGGTGCTGTGCACTATGTATGGTCCAGTTCAGCGTCTATTGGTGCTGCGAGTGTGCTCTTTAGTGCACCGCTAAGCACGCTGTAAAAAATAATGGGAAAATTACCTGGCAAGTGTAAGGTAATATTCGCAAACTTGTGGGGGAAACGTAGTGTTGAACGCAAACACAGCACTGTATACACAAGAGTAACTAACCTGGTTGCAACATTTGAACTCTGAAAATGTGACGCAGAACGAGTTGAGACGATGATGCTGTCAATCGCAGCAGCTGTCACAGCGTGGCACATTTTCAACTACATTCAAGATTATTTGATTGAATATGATAAATGGAAAAATCTAATGGTCGTTTTTGTCGTCAAATTTTATTGTCAAATATATTTGAAGGCGAAAATTTGGTAGTACCATAAAACTGGGTAACTTGAAACGGTGGTGTAACTTGAAACACTTCTACCATTTTTTTTATCAGTGAGTGCTAAACACTGTATTCTGTCAAAACTAGGTCTTTTCAGAGACGGAGTGAGGTTAAAGGCATATATTCGATTAAATTTGTGATATATGTTAAATACTCTGTTTTGTGTTCTAAGTATTCTAAATAGAGTGTAACATTATATTTCTTATGGAAGCAATTAGTGATTCAAGTAACACCATACTGTTAGCTTACTTGAAACACCAACGAAAAAATTGATAAAAAAATATTTAAAACTATAAAGTTATAGTTTTTATTAGAGATATCCTTTTTATAAACTCTCATCTGTGCTTCAGTACATATACAGCCCACCTTCTTTAAAATCTGTAAAGGCTGGGTTATTGTAACGTTTAAAAGTGTTTCGAGTAACCCCGTTTTTCTGTATGACAGGGTAATTAAAATGTGTGGTGAGTTAATAAATAAGAAGTTACTTATACGAATAGAGCCTAACTACTTTCCTCAACATGGGTGCAATTAGTTTTTAAATAATTCCTTTAAAGCTGAGTTGGAAGGAAGTAACTTATCTTTGAAAGCAATAACTTTAGGAGTGAAACAGTACTGAGACTATTACACATACACACAAGACTTACCCGGGACTTGAACCCAACAATCCTCCTACTGTAAGCTAACATGTAGTCCACTGCATTACGGAGGTTGGATTCTGAGCATCGACTTCGGATCTAATCAGGTTAATGTTTAAAACATAAAACACGTAAGTTTAAAGGCTTTTCGCGGTAAAATGAGCACTGTTGAAAGCCCTGCTTAAGCTCTACTTGGTTGCACGTTGTGTACTCCTCCGTCTAATGTAAACTTAATATTGCCATGGGCCTCATCACTGTATTCATACGTTGGTCAACGGAAACTGTAAAATAATTGGGAAAGTAAATATTTTACAAATTTGCTCATTTTACACTTCGATGCATTAAAAAAACAGAAAGCGAAGTAAATAGTTTAAGTTATCACAAATGGTTACCCAACAGTTTTTATTCGATGATGAGATACGGAACTACCTTCCATTTAAATACATGCATGCAGGGTCAGTGACCATTTTCCTAAGGTTCATTTCAAAAGTGCTCACTTTATTGTGAACATCTTTTACATGGCCTACCATAGCTCTACTTGTGCAAAGCATTTTATGGAAATAGCTTGTTTTGTCCCTGGGATATGACGTAGAAAACTTAATTTTCTTATTCGATGCTATCGTACAAAATTGCCAGAAAAAAGAGACTCTATATACGATGCTTCTAATGCATACTGTCTACACACAAATTTTGGTTTAATTTGGTTAAATTGTTGAATATACAGGGTGGGGCTGAATTCGACCGACAAGCTTCGTGAGGTGATTCCTTATGCAAAATAAAGTGGCAAATAAACAGGAAACTTTGTACCTAAACAAAATTTTAAGAGCGAAATAAGATATATTTGTTTCTAACTTTGTGAGCAAATATTTTACAAGTGTGATGCATTTCTGTCAAGTTCTTTCTTTACGCTGTAAATTTGCTTATATTTGGTGTGACGTACGTCACAGACCTTGGGAGTAAGCTATCACACTAAAGGAATGTTTCTTTCTGTCAAAATATTTGCTAATAAAGCATTCAGAAACTGTTATTCGGGATGGCCTTTTCTTAATTTTTCTGTTTTGGCTTCCAGAAAGCCGTAAACTTTAATTGACATGTTCACCATTAATTTACGTAATACACCCTCTTAAAGGAGAGAGTTGGGCACCATTTTCGATTGACATATTTTTTGCATTTAACTATGTATGACATTAACTTTTAAAAATGTGAGATTGCTAGGGCATAGGTCATAATTTACCTAATTATATATATAAAAATATGTTTATCTTATAACTTCTTTTACTACTATCATTTCTGTAGTCATTATCAGAAGATAATTAAAAATTAATTTCAATTTAATCCACGTGGTAAACAAATAAATGTACTTTTTGAAAAGATAAATATTTAACCATCTAAGTAATACACTATACCTTGGAAAATACGTAATCTCGATAATGAGAGCTCAATAAATGTTATGGTTTAAAAACTGGTGACATCACAATGCTGTCTATCTCTTCGCCTCAGGAATCTAATTTTGTTCCCAAACTGAGAAGAATAAACCTCACCCTTATAGGCTCGGCCAGTGGACAGGAAGGTGTGTGTGTGTGCGCAGGTGTTCGGGGACCGAGTGTTGGGCGCCATGAGTTTCATCATCCCTCTGGGCGTAGCGCTGTCCACATTCGGCTGTGCTCTCAGTGTCCAGTTCGGAGTCACGAGGTGCGTGCTTCACTTGGCAAACAACCCCTTGGCAAAGTGTGGCCATATTGCAAACACGGTATTTAATACTAATTGAGTGCTCTGGAATTTTTGACGTCTATGTATACGTTCTTGCCGGACGAAACCAATAAACGTGAGTCACCGTGTTCGAGTTCATAAGGCTACTTTATCCTCGAAGGGACTAAGTTCAGGAGCATATCTATAAATTTGGTTTAAGAAAGGAGATTAATTTTTTATTTCAATTCAGTTTTATAACATCCACAGGGCAGTTTCTTTCAGAACAAAGTTTGTGTGAGGGAGGAAGGTTGGGTCATGTAGCCTGTGAACTCCCTACAGATCCACCTCTGATGGTTATAACATTCCCAAAGTGATGTAAAAAAGTTTACATGGTAACTTCCTGCTCATTGACACATTTGCAGACTGTTATGAGAATATAGTTGGAAACCACAATAATTAAGCAGGCAAGTTGTAACAGTTTTATACTCTAATTACAAATAATGTAAATGTTGTTGACAATAAAAACATGTTTTTGGTGCTCAAAAAATCTACGCATAGCATGTTACATTACAAGAAATATTTTTAATATCGAAAATGTACCAAATCAATGCCTGTAGGAAATTTTGACCAAAGCGTTTTCTTAACAGCTTAAACCTTTATGAAGCCAATTATTCATAATTTTATAAGTTAGTGTACATATTTTATTTAAAAATTATTCTATAAAATTCTGATTCTGCAGCAGTCCTTCCCTTTCTTGCCATCTCATTGTTTCCAAAACTGTTACATAAGAAAGATAATAGTATAAGAGAATGACAGTTGATGGAGAGCATATGTTTTGAAGAGGAATTATTTGTAAGTAAGGAAGAGAGAGGAGGAGAAAGAGTGAGCGAGGAATGGGGAAGGAGTGAAGAGAGTGAGGGGGAGAAAGAAGGAGAGGAGCTATGGGAAGGAATGAAAAAGAGAGGAGAATGAGGTAGTGGAGGTATGGGGATGGTGTGAGAAGGGAGGTAGTGGGAGATACAATTGGTAAAGAGGGGGGGGGGGGGGAATGAAGAGGCAGTGAGACAGAATGGAGAGAGTTGAGATAGAGTGGTTGGTAGTGGGCGTGGGTAAAGAGGTAGGGAGTTGGGAGAGAGAGTGAGCATGTAAGAGGCTGGGAGAGGGTGAGGGAAATTTAATAAATGGGATGATGGAGAATGGGGAGAGAAGGCAAGGAGGATGGCGAGGGAGAAGAGAAAGGGAGGGGAGGAGGGAATGAGGACAGAAGGGTTGGGAAAGGGTAGGGAGAGAGATATTGTAAGGAAGTAAGTGTAATATAATGTTTGCAGGCTGTGCTACGTGGCAGGGCGAGAGGGCCACATGCTGGAGATGTTCTCGTACATCCACATGAGGAGGCTGACTCCAGCACCGGCTGTCGCCACTCAGGTATAAGCTCTTCATTGTAAATTGAATACTTTTGAAACCCCTGCTTAAGATATAATTGTGTGTACATTATGTACTCTTCCCCCTCATTTAAAATTAACATTACCATGGGCCTCATCACTTGATTCATGCGTCTGTCAAGTAAAACTGTGAAATTATTAGAAAAGTAACTATTGCAAAAATTTGCTAATTTCTACCAGCTTTACTGGGCTGTCACTCAGTGCGCCCTTTGAAATACATGCAGGCAGGAGCAGTGACTTTTTTTTACAGTTGATTTTATAAGTGCTCACTTTATCATGAACTGCCTTTAGGTACCTTCACATTTCTCTGTGCTCTGACATTCATGGACAAGTGACCATTCACCACCACATACCATACATCTAAGTAAAATAGTTCTGAGACTTAAAATTGCACTGAGAGTGTAATATGTAAATTTATGACTCCTAAAATCGATGTTTCTTGTTTTAATCGCATGAGAGCACAAATTTGCGTATTAGTACCTACCCCACAATTACTTTCCTATAAATTCCAAGTTTTCCAATTGACTGACGGATTAATAAAGTGAGCTGGTTCATGGCAATGCTAATGTTACATATAGCAGAAGGAGACACGATCTTAATTAAACAGGGCTTTCAAAAGTGCTTAGTTAACTATTAAGTGCCGGATATGCAGGATGATACGCTGTAAAACTGGAGACCACTTTCATTAGCAGACCTTACGGGCTTGTGACTGGCAAAGCATCTGTTGTGAACACAGTGTAGGTACTCATACCATACGATCCAGCCACAGACGTCAGTGAAACTGGCTCCAGAGACACGTCACAACTATTTCCATCAGTCAGTGCCTTTGAACCCACTTGCTAGCCAGCAGTACAGCCGACGGGGAGTCTTCTGCAGCATGCTATAGCCAACCAGACACAAGGTCCACTCCGAGAACCTCGTGCAGCCAATCGGAGAGAGGAACCGCTTTGTCATTCTGCCTCTCTGAGCTTGCCCACTCTGTACTTGCATTCTACAATGACAAAAGAATATTCAGTGAATAAGTAAAAAAGAATTATCAAATGGATGAGGTAAACTCTCGTGTGAAAGTAAAAGTAATAATTGTAGACCCTCGCAATAATTTCAAACAATTCAATTACGTTACGTTGAAATGGTTAAAATGGCTTCAGTTACAGTGTTGCCAACTGCAGTCAAATTCGGCTGTGTAGCCTAATTTAAGGTCGTATTGCTTGTAGCAGAATGTAAAAATGCATCCAAATTGAGATTTGATAGAGTAAACAATTTTTAATAATACTCCAACCTTTCAACTTAAAATGTTTCGTCATTCTGTTTATTTCATAGCAAGAAGGTTCTCACTATATGATTAGACAACGTGTTAGTGTAATTGTGTAATTTCTACATTGATGTGTCTAATTGACAATGCATTGCTAAGTAATTTATGAATAAGTGATAAGTATTTAAATTAGGAATTGTAACTATTATTTTTGTGTTAAAAATAGTAGTATACAAATTCTCATCGTTTGGATACTAGATAAATTTAGTTATTTGTAGACAAATTTCTAAATTCATATAGCAGACATGCTGTTTTTTAGGTCGGCAACACTGGGTGCCTCTTATGCACAACAATTTTAATTATAAAAATTATACTTTTGTAGCTGAACTAGATGTACATAAAATAAATTATAGAAAATATTTCTAAACATTACTAATTTTTATTAAAAAACAGAGTCCATACTTACTATAAAGGTCTTGCTTGATGGGTTTTCTTCTACAAAATGTGCTTTCTAAAGCATTCTAAATGAGTACATGCTTAAATTTTGTTAAAAAATTCTTATCGAAGTTTTAGCATTTATATAAATACATACCTAAATTCAGCAAAATATTTTACAATGATATGATACAATACATATAGATTCTTCTTTTATATGGAACATAAAATGTACTTTCAGAAATTGTTGGTAGTATGAATACTAGGCTACTTTATAATGAGTTCTGATGTACTGTTGGCTGCAGTGCTCTGCTCGAACACACACTTCTATCTTGAAAGTATCTTCTATTAAAGGTTCTTTCTCAAATTAATTAAGTACTAAAGGCTGTTCACGATAAAGTGAGCACTTTTGAAATCAAGCTTAGAAAAAAGTCACTGCCCCTGCATGCATATATTTTATTGGGCGCACTGAGTGACATGCACCTGGTAAAGTTGGTAACGAATAATGGAAAGTAGTTCATCTTAATGTCGAGTAAAAAGTTTTCGTTGACCATTTGCGATAATTCAAATTATTTTTTACGCTTTCTGATTTTTTTTAATGCCTCAGTTTGTAAAAATTAGCAGATTTATAAAATGTTTACTTTTCTAAGAATGTCACAGTATCACTTGATGGACACATGAATAACGTGATGAGGCCCATGCCAATGTTAATTTTGCATAAGGTGGAAGACTACACAACGTGCATACAAGTAAATCTTATGCAGTGTTTTCAAAAGTGCTCATTTTGCCGTGCTAGAACAACCTATAGAAGTACATGTGTATTCTACGTTTGTGAATTATACACTGCGACTAAGAACAAATGAACTCTTATTTATTTGTTGTTAAATTAATTTCCTATTATTTGCTAGCTTACCTTTGCACCCTTCTTTGACGTTCTTTCTCAAATTGGCACAAGAGAGGTGCTGGCATGTATGCATTTAGGAGCAAGTTTTTCCTAAGGTTGATTAAGGAAGTGCTCAACTACAAGTTGTTCAGCTCGAGATACTAGAGTTTCACGGTTTGCACAATATAAATGGTATTCTGAAGTGAAACCTCTATAATAAAAGCCTCTTTAATGCACATTTGCCTCCTTTCTCTTAGAGTGAAATAGGGAATTTAATGTTAATGTGTCGCTCAGTAAAAACATTAGTTTATTTGTATTACATTGTAATGTCGTCCACTGGTAAAAAGTCACTCCGAATGTAAGAATGTCTTATATTTGACGTTTAAATTGTCACAACTAACCCAGACCTCATAATTACAAACTGGAAAAATGTTGGTCGCATGCATTTTGTGTTAAAGAAGTAGCATTGTGCGAGGCTTGCCGGTGTGTACAGGGGTTGCTGACCCTGCTGTTCATCGTGGCTGGCAACATCACTGCGCTCATAGACTTTGCCAGCTTCCTCGTGTGGATCTTCTACGGCCTGGCCATGGTCGCTCTCATCGTCATGAGGAGGACCAAGAAGGACGTACCCCGGCCGTACAAGGTACCTCATGCTCCACGGACTGATCCATGGAAGGGTGAAGTCACATGGAACATGACCCCCCCCCCCCCCCCCCCAACTCAACACAAATTCAAACATTGACATGATACTGCACTGTGAATGTTTTAAAACAGTAATGAAATATTATAAAAATTGCTTAAAATACTCATTTTTTTTAATTTTATTTTATGTTGCATCCTAAAATTATGAGAAGTGTCACAACTCACGTCTAGGCCTGCACCTTGCACAATGAGGAAGTGACCCCCTCCAATCCCCTCAAAACCTAAGTCTGTATTCACTCACCTCCCACCTAGGTGAACCGGTAGACACTTAACATCCCAACGACGTTCCAGATTGTTGTGAATGTTTGCTAGTAAACAAATGTTTACGTTTTGAAAGTTGGGTGCCATGAATGGACCCAAGGTTAATCAGTGTTGAACTAGAGGTGACCCGGTAATGTAGTGTTGTACATGAAAGTGAGAATGTTATGATTAGAATAAAGAAGGAATAATAAAACAAAACATGGCGCAATCGTCAAGGCCTACTCAGATTTACGCTTCGGATCAACAATAGCTGCACTGTAACAGCATTACACCAGTCGGCAATTACAACTTGCGGGATTGTGCGTGGACGACATGAGTAAAACATGGCTGATGCAAACAGGCCCAGCAGTTTGGATCTGACGGGAAATGTTAGTGGAAACTGGAGGAAGTTTAAGGAAAACTTAGAAATTTACATGGTGGCGTCTGGAAAGTCAGAAAAACCGACTGAAGTTAAAGCAGCTATTCTTCTGAACTCAGTGGGAGAAGATGCTGTTGAAGTTTTTTAACACTTTTCAAATTTCAGACAAAGATCGCACAGATTACGGTAAGGTACTTGAAGCATATTGTAAGCCCAGGAAAAATGTGCACTATGAGAGGTACTGTACTCAAGAAAACAAAAGGAGAATGAACCATTTTGTTTGTGAACGACTTAAGAGCAATCGGTTGCAATTGTGAGGGACTGCATATTTGTGGGTGTGAGGGACACTGCACTTCAGCAAGAAATGCTTTGAATAAATAACCAAACCTTAGAAAAAGCATGCGAGTTAGGTAAATTGGCTGAATCAAGTACAAACAGCTTCAGTGTCTATAAGGTGAGTGGAAAATGTAGTATATTCTAAGAACAGTGAAATGAACAGTCGGATGCAAAACAAACAGGATTTCAGTGTCAAGTGTAGACAGTGTAATTTTTACCTATGCAAAAGGTAAATGCCCAGCAGTTGGCAAACGGTGCCACAATTGTGGGAAGCTCAACCATTTTGCTGTAATGTGCAGAAATTCTAGGGGAGTAAACAAGGTACGAATGTTGAAGAAACAAGACCCAGACAGCTCCGATGAAGCGTATTATGTAGTTAATGGTACAACTGTAGTATGACAGAATCTCAAGCATGTTGAGTGTGTACGAACCCAGGAGAAATCAACGAAGTGGCATGAAATCATAGCAGTTGAGGACAGGAAGATAAAGTCCAAACTGGACACTGTGTCAGAAGTCAATATTTTACTCGAGAAGTTTTTTAAAAAGTTGATCATCAACTGATGGTAAAGGGCACAAAAGAAATTATACTAGAGTGCTGTGGAGGATTTACAGTAAAACCAATAGGATTTGTTAATTTACGGTGTGACGTAAAGGGTGTTGTAAAATACATGGACTTCAGAACTGCAGATACTGACAGCACTCCAATACTGGGTTTATAGGCATGTGTCGAACTGAACTTAATTAAAAGTTCACCTTATTGGCTCTGATGACACAACTGTGAAAATTATCAGTCAGGATATTTCTCAACGGGAGTCACCTGATTGCAAGTTTGTCCACGACAATGATGATGTTTTCACAGGATTAGGAAAGTTTCCCGGCCAGTGCTAAATTAGTGTACACAAGAATGTTCCGCCAAGGGCTCAACCTCCAAGGAGGCAATCGCAAACAATAGCTATCAAGTTGAAAGCTACTCTAGAATCCCTGATGAAGAGAGGAATCATTTAGAAAGTAGAAGAGCCAAACTCGTGGGTGCATAACCTAGTAGTAGTGGAGAAACCAAATGGCATACTGAGAGTATGCCTCGATCCACAATATTTGAATTCTGCCATCAAAAGAGAATTCTACCAAATACCCACCATAGAGCAGTTAACAGAGAAACTATAGGGAAAAATGTATTACTCAGTTTTCGATCTTAAGGATGGTTTTTGGCAAATAGAGCTAGACAGAGAGTCCAGTGACTTATTTACTTTCTCCACTATGTGGGGTTGTTACAAATTCCTGCGATTACTCTTTGGTATGTCCTGCGCACCAGAAAAACTTCAAGAACTTAATGAGCATGTATTTGGAGATATTGATGGTGGTGGTGTGTATTTTGAGGACATTCTTGTGGCAGCAGAATCACCGGAAGAACACGATCAAATTGTTGCACAAGTCCTCCAAAGAGCAAGAGCTCAGAATATTAAATTTAATCCAGAAGAATTTCAGTACAGAGTAACAAAGGTTAGCTTCATGGGACATGTTTTTTCAAACAGTGAAATGGGACCTGATCCAAGTAAAGTGACTGCAATTCAGCAACTACCTGATCCTCAAAACAAGACGGAGCTACAGCGACTGCTTGGAATGGTCGATTATCTTCGACCCTTCATAGCACACCTGGCAACAATGACATCACCACTGAGAACTCTTAAAATCTGATGTCTGCTGGCAGTGGCTTAAATGCCACTCAGATTGTGCTGTGGCTCTCAAAGCAGGTATCAGTAGTGCACCTGCACTAGGGACATTTTATGCACGCAAACCCATTACCATACAATGTGATGCATCGCAGGAGGGTCTGGGATGCTGTCTCTTCCAAGATGGACAACCTATATCACATGCTTCTCGAAGTCTTACAGTGACGGAAAAGAACTGGGCACAAATAGAAAAAAAACTGTTAGCTATTGACCTATAGTGTATGCAACCAACAAGTTCCAATACTACATATATGGCCGTTCAAATTCTCATAGATCATAAACCATTAATAGCAATCATGAACAAACAAGTGTCAAAGATCATGTCAACTTGGCTGCAGAGATTAAAACTGAATTTACTCAAGTATCAGTTGGATGTACAATACTGGCCCGGAAAATTCATGCATATTGCTGATCTGCTATCTAGGGCCTATGATATAGAAGATATGGAAGATGATGAAGAAATGTGTGAAATTATGTACAGTGTTAGTTAATAAGCATCTCCCCACGAGTAAAGTGCGAAAGGAAGAGTTCCAAAAAGAATTGTCTGCAGATCCAGTGCTAAGTGAGGTTATGAGGCATGTGGTAACAGGATGGCCTTATAAAAAGGCTAATGTGCCAGCTTATTGTTACCCATTCGGTTGGTTCAGAGTGACCTTTTTGTAGAAAATAATTTGTTATTTCTAAATTATAGAATTGTAGTTCCTGAAAAATTGAAGCTGAGCATGCTAAAGGTGATTCACGAGCGCCACTTTGGAGTTGACAAGACAAAAGCTAGAGCTAGGAGATTATTTTTTTTGGCCAGGAATGTCCAGAGACATAGAACAGTACGTGCTAGAGTGTAGGGTTTGTGAAAAATACAGTCACGAACAGAAAAGAACCACTGCTTTCTCATGCAGTTCCCACACTTCCATTTGAGACAGTAGGGGCAGGCATACTTGAGTTTGGTGGTAAAAGTTAGTTAGTGGTATATGATTATTTCTCAAAGTGACTGGAAATAGTTAAGTTGCACAGTAAGCAGGGTAGTAGTGTGATAAATGCTCTGAAAGGCATATTTTGTACTCACAGCATACCCAAGATAGTTGTGGCAGATAATACGCCTTTTAGTCCTTACGAATGTACAAACTTTGAACGTGAACTTGACTTTGAAATACATACTTCCAGTCCACCGTACTCTCAATCGAAACGGTATGGCAGAAAGGGTGTGGGAATTGCCAAAACCATATCACTACAAAGTGAGGAGGAAAGAAAGGAATACTGGCTGCCATTGATGGCATATCATAATTCACCATTGTCAGGTATGGAGGTGTCGCCATCAGAATTTTTGATGAGCAGGTTAGTGAGAACACAAACACTTGTAACTGTAAATAATGTACTTCCTAAGGTTCACCCACAGATAAAAACACAGTTAATTGCAAAACAAATGAGAGTGAAAAATTATTATGATAGGCGAGCACAAAGAAAGCTTGTAGAATATGTTCAGGTCAGGCAGTAGTCGTGCAGAAGGGATGCGTATGGGAGCCAGCCACAATTCTTGAGAAACATACGGCTCCATGCTCGTACATTATCAAATATCAGTCAGGCCAAGTGGTCCACAGAAATACAAAACCCAACCTGCATATCTGATCTGTCCATAAATGTGGTATCGTACGACTGTAACACTGCAGGTGAGACAAGAGGCAGGGCGTACGCTGAGTACTGTAGGAAAACACCACCACCTCAAATTCATAATAGCAGGGAAAGGGACAGTGATCCTAGTGAGTCGGTGTGTATTACCAGAACAGGTCGGACAATTTAGCAGTGAGGGAAGTGTTTATTGTGCGATCAATAAGTCAGTTTGATTATGACAAATTTGACAAGTGTCATGCCTAATGAAATGTTACTGTGTACTTGTTGTTTTAAGTTGTGTCAGTAGTTATTGTAAGTTCTGACTATACATGTAGAACTAAAGCAGGAAATGGACTCGGCAGAAAAACGGTCATGAAAGGGAAGGTGGTGTGAATGTTTATTAGTAAACAAATGTTTACGTTTTGAAAGTTGGGTGCCATGAATGGACCCAAGGTTAATCAGTGTTGAACTAGAGGTGACACGGTAATGTAGTGTTGTACATTAAAGTGAGAATGCTATGATTAGAATAAAGAAGGAATAATGAAACAAAACACAGATAAGAGTCAAGTTTCTTACATGTTTAGACCAGTTTGAGGTGAGGTGGCTACTGATTGTTGCCCTACAAACATCTAGCCAATGCTCCAGTATTTTTCCACACATGACAAAGAACAGTGGGTGTAGCAAACTGAACCACAATTCTCTGATTCTTTCTTACAAGTGCACAGTGTTGTTAGCTGGAACACTGTATACGCGTTGCTTGATGCAGCCCCAAAAGACAAC
Source organism: Dryococelus australis (assembly GCA_029891345.1). NCBI lineage: Eukaryota > Metazoa > Arthropoda > Insecta > Phasmatodea > Phasmatidae > Dryococelus > Dryococelus australis. The sequence continues at coordinate 71,892,877 of CM057007.1, read as the reverse complement.
ATCTAGCGGGGCGAGGTTCAGTAATCATGGAAGACACGTCATCCATCCACCTTTTCCTATCCACCGCTGCAGAAATGTTATATCGAGAAACTCATAAACAAATGTTATTGTTAGCGTGGAGGAGCACTATTTTCGTCTAGAGTTTCCAAGCTGTCGATCCAGTCAGCAAATAATGTTTTTGTGTGGCGGCTCTCCATTGAAAACGTGTAAACATTTGCCATAAACACGCATCACAGATTCAAATTTTGCAAACCAAAAGACTGATTGAGCCTCCCTCTGCACTGTCCACATCATGCCTGTTTGAATGCGTGGTGTCACTGTCACGTGACTAAAGGTTGTTCACGATAAAGTGAGCACTTTAGAAATTAACCTTAGGAAAAAGTCACTGCTCCTGCATGTATATATTTTAATGGGCGCACTGAGTGACATTCACACAGTAAATTTGGCAATGATGGATGCAAAGTAGTTTCATATCGTAACGTTGAATAAAAACTGTTAGGTAACCATTTGTGATAACTTAAAATAATTTCTTTCCCTTTCTGGTTTTTTTTAAAATGCATTGGCATGTAAAAATGAGCAGAATTGTAAAATATTTACTTTCTTATGAATTTAGCAGTTTCATTTGACTGATGGAAGAATAACTGGGTGAGGCCCACAGCAGGGCTCTCAAAAGTGCTCATTTTACCATGAACAGCATATACCTGTATGCACATCACAAGTCTAATCCACACACACCAGACACTCATTGTGATGCTCCTAAATGCTGTATATGCATCATGGCATTGTTTTATTTTTATGAGCAATACAGGCATCGAGCATACCACTATGACTTTATCGTCATACTGTATAGAAGTTATGTGTTTTGACAGAAACTGTTTATTTCTGCGTTCCACTTGCCTTACCACAAAAATGCCATATTAACTATACAGCAGTCTATTTGCTCCGATTGTTTGTTACTTTACATAATTGGCTTTTCACTTAATGGTGCTTAAATTAATATTTGCCTTTTAAGGGTGGCTAACATCTCACATGAAAAAATTCCCCTGTATGTTACGTATGAATTCTTTTCTCTGAGCAATTGACAGGGCAAGTATTACATTTTTTTCTTATTTACTCATACATAAAGTTGGTAGGAAAAAAGAAATTGATATGTTACATACGGTACAACTGGCAAATGCCAGATATGCTTCAATACAAAAATTAGTTTATTAAGTCTCAACCTTACATCTTATGCAGAAATTCTACATTTTTTTGTCAGTTTCAGGGTCATTATTAAGAATTTATACCTACAGAAAATGTTATTTTACGAGTTATTTGATGTTTCGTACTTAATTCATACATGTTATTTGATGGACAAGGCAAGAACATATTGATATTTTAATATTTTTACTATGCTGTTCATTACAAAATGTTATGTCATAGTTATTATTTAGTGTTTTTATTGCAGAGTACAGCAAATACCTAACTTCTATAACATTTTTTTTCTTCTATTTTTTAAATTTTTTCTTCAAAAATATTAAATAAGCATGATATGAAAGAATCCAATAGAGCGAATGGCGCTGAGCTTTAAATACAATTTCCAATACATTCCTCGATCTCGCATGAATTTCCCTTACAGAAATATAAGCTCTCTGACTATTCCAGGTTTTCCCAGCTCCTAGCGACAAGGGTGGGGCAGTCCCCACCATCTTGGATTTATGGAACTTTCCCTGTAACTTGCATCACAGATTTAATGTTTTATTTTGAGCGTAGGACAAGGCATTGGGCACTTTACACATGTTCTAAAACATGTATTGCTCGACTAACGTTGCTAGGATCATTTCTCTAATCGCCAGTAAGAAAACGTTGGTACTTATTTCTTGCCTGCAGTCACTATTCAAAAATAAATAAACGCAGTGGTGGTGTAAAATTTTGATAAAGCTTTTGAAACTATTACTTATGCAATGTTGTGTAAAATTTTTTGTTAAAAATTCATAAATGGAGAAAATAGTAAAAATTCAAGATAGCGGGACCGGATCTCCCTTACGTAAACTTAACAAACACACAGAAACCTTATTATCATATATTCTGGCTCTCAGAAGTGTTTACAGCTGTACGTTGGTACTTGCAGGTGCCACTATGGATCCCGGTGTTCGTCATCTTTGTGGCAATATTCCTGGCAGTGGTACCAATTGTGACGGACCCTAACCCCGGTTACTCCCTCGCCATCGTCTTCATCCTGGTCGGGGTGGCCGTCTACACCCCGCTCGTCTACTACAAGAAGAGGCCACGTTGGCTGCGTACGTAGTCCCTGCCTACTGAAGGCATTGTATTTAAGGGCATGTTTACACTGCGATAGTTACTATCGCCATGTAAACTGCACAATAGTTACTGTCACACCATCGTGGTAGCACTATCACGATTCCAGCTCAAGCTAGATAGTTGATAGTAACTGTTGTGACAGAACATGCAAAACCATGTAGTATCACTATTGTGATACAAATTTGTACATGTGTTCACTTTGGCAGTACCATTGCCAAATTATTTTGATTCTGTTAATATAAGTCGCAGTTCTTACACTATGTGGCGGTAAGACAGGATGTATTTTATCATATAGGTATGACACGACACTGTTGACAGCATTTTTGTTGTCATATAATAAACCACAGGAACAATATATGTTTACCACGGGAACAATATATGTTTACACATCATTAATATCCTGTCACTATATTTAACTACCCCAACAAATATCAACCTCTTAGCAAAATGTTATAAATGTAGGGCCTATCAATGTATTTACACAAGTGTTGTCGGACATGTCCCTTTTTAGGTTAACTATCACAGCATGTCTCGATCGTGTGTGTAAACAGGCCCTATCATGGCCGTTTTTATTGTACCTCAATTATGTACCCTGACAAAAGTAAAAGTTGTCAAAAATCGTAATTGTGGTAAGTATGGGTTGCCTGAAAACACCTCAAGGTACTCACAGCTGTGTGAATATTATGCTCTGAATAAAATATGGTATATTATGGTACACTTGTACATTAAAAATTTAATAACTTGTAAAACGTTCATAAAATATTGCCCAGCAAAGGCTTTTTGGAATGCTTGCTGCCAGTAGAAATAATTATGGTATACACTTCAAAGTTGCTTTTGATATCTTATGAACAGTTGGATCTAGGTCAAATTTTATGGGTGTGCTGGAATGCCTGATGGATGCAGATTAAATTGTGGTACGCCTTTCGAAAGCATCATACACATTCTGAAAGAAATGGTATGCTTGTACCATAATTATGGCATGAAATAACGTGTGTATAGTCCATTCTCGATTGGAAGAAACTTTCTCGGAGCCCTGCTAAATATCTACTTGCAGGCCCGTTTCGTATTCTACCACCAAATGTAAACAAACATTGTCATGTGACTGCCATGTAGCATCTTTCAAAATCAATGTTTACATTCCATTGTGTGTTTGTGTGTACGTGTGTTCATATACTTTCGCTACATCTAAACATAAACATTGAAATGTGACTCCTACTTTTATACCTGTCTGCGTTGTGTACTGTTTACAGCTTTTCAAAGAATTCTGTCATGTTCCAAAATCCATTCAATATGAATATTCACAGTTTAGGCCTATAACATTATTTAGGTCAGTTTTATGAAGTTTTAAAAATGCCTTAATTAACGATAGTTTTTATGGTTATTTTACATTAACATATTTGTTTTCCATGACATAGCACATTACAGGTAATGCATGTTAATATTGTGCCATGACTGTGTTTAACACTGTTACAACTGCGAGGTAATGAATTGTAGTATTTATCCTTTTGTTATTGATATGCATTGGGTTATTTCTTTAAAAGGACTGCCTCAGTTGGAATAAATATTAAAACGAAGGAACAACCAGTCAAATGACAAGGGCACGTTAAATTCAAGCATGCAACTCGTATTGCTTATTTGTTGTCACACAAACTGACGCATGCCATAATGGTGCGCAGCGCGACTGCGTGCTCTACGGAAGACTCCGCCTCATCTACGAGCCACGTGCGCTCCGGGACGGAATATGTAAGCGGCAATCCGAATTAAATGTATCACGCCACGTAGCCCACAAGCCTGGGTGGCCGATCACATCATTACACATTATGTGCGTAATTGAAATCCCCATTGCCCGTCCAGAATTATACATGCGAAAGGAATCCTCACAATTGAATTTATATTTGTTGAGAATTCTACTACTTGTGTCTGGTCCCTGGAAGAAGTTCCTGCAATCATGAGAGATGGTAGCACCTCTGTGACCTTGTGACGTCATAGCCGCTCCGCCTGAGACAGGGATTTTAATTTGTCGTCGCCTCCACACGGGGTAAGAAACTCGAAGTGCGTCTGCACCCGTGGTGGAAGGCTGTGCTACCCCCCCGCATCACAAAAAACTGCTGACCAGAGAAAATTTATTATAAATACAACCCCCGCAGCTAGCACGAGCGAGTGTCGCCGGGCTCGTCCTCCTCAGCTTGCAAGGGCTTACCTTCCTCCAATCCGCAAGGATTCTGCTTCTCACTACCCACTCGCCAACACCCAGCTTGCAGAAGGCTCTTCTTCGGACTCGACCCAGAGCTACTCGATCTCCTATCACAAACCCTCCCTTCTTGACCCACACCTTAACCTGCATCAAGAATCTCTCTCTCGACCTGCACGTCATCAGGGACCTGCACATGAGTCAGCCAACAGCTATAGGTATACCCCACCTTAACCCGGTAAATCCTACCAAAGTCAACTTCCCGTGACTCTACGGTAGAGAGCCGTCGCATTGTGTGTTACCTACCTGTTTAGCTTCCCTCTCTTAATTAATCTAGCCGCTGTACATTGCGTTGCTATAGTAACCACTTCAAAGATGCAGAGCTATAGTATAGTTTATCACCTCAGGCCCACCTTTGCCTGACCCCCGTTTTGCTTCAAGTAAATCTCGTGTAAAATTTTATTGTTTGTAAAACAATTTAACTGTATCTAATTATATTGTGTATTTTTGTAATAGTAATTATCCTTGGGTTTACTCCCCAGGGAACAAAACCCCTCAATAAACAACTACGTAACATTGAATATGTGTGTGCAGTTACTGTAGTAGTGGCCCCTGCTCCCTCCATATATTTTTGTATTGTGTTATTGTTATTGATCAGACGTACACTAAGAAAAGCCAGCAAGCTAAGACGTAGGGAACGTCGTTCCCTTGCTTGAGCCAAAGTCCAACCTACGCCTATAGACTAATCGTCAATTAACCATCCTGATCTAACACCACGAGCCATTTCCCCTTATACTCCGCTGGAAATTTCTTCTCCTCTTTATCACCTATATGGTGGCAATTGTCCGGTACCCCACAATGGACTATGAGATCCAGGAGCAATTACTAAACCAGGAAAACGGGGTTATTCCCCAAGACAAACTGGATAGCCAGCCCGAGGCAACCTTTAGCAATGTTAAGATGAAATCCGGATGGAGAATCTGAGTGAAACATCCCGTGGGCACAGTCTTACCAAAATATTGTACCATTAAACTAGCAACGGGGAAAGTGATCCGTGTTCGAGTCCCGGCGCAACTCCACTCCCATGTCCGTATGGCCAGCCCCTCTGTTGATTATGTCCCAGCATGTTAACCAACCCACCCTGCTATAGGCTGTTCACAGTAAAGTGAGCACATTTTAAGGCCCTTCTAAATTTTTCCTTTCATCCACTCTCCATCTTCCTGTTACTTTTTAATATAAACATTGCAATGTGACCAATAAATACACTGTATACATTTCACCGCCCTCAAATTGAATGCCAGAGGCTGCAATAAGATATATCAGTGGTTAATGTCTGTTGGGAGGGCCTTAAAAAGTGGTCACTTTACAGTGAAAAGCCTGTAAAGGCTCATCTGTCAGGTTACGCACCCCCATCATCTCTTTAGAATAAACTTGTCCCCCTTACATCCAGTTAGGATCTCTGGCATCCTGTGTATATTAGTGACCCTAATAGTGAGACAAATCACACTCCCAGGACGGGAAACCACCGTCTATTTGACTCACTCAGGGTTTTGACTCCCCTCTGGCCCGTTGCAAACCTGCCCCCAAGCGGCCGAATGCTATAGTAAAACCCCTAACGCCTCAGAGGCCTAATTGAAGGTATAGTATTTGTCGTGGTAGGCTAAACTGGGCTTGGCAGGGTGGCCAACGTACCGTACTACCTTCCGAGATAGTTCACCCCATAGAAAATGCGTCAAAAATTAAAAGACAGCGGTGAGCATGCACACGTATAAGACTGCCATAATTTCTTTAGGATTGTGGAAAATCACGTTATACAACTGTGTTTCATACACCTAGGACAAAAGTACAATGTTGTGATAATAAACAGACGTGAATGTAAATAATTAACTTCATCATAAAAACAGTTCACAGTTGAAACGTATAAATAGTGCATATCAAATATTTGAAATCACGCACACACACAGGGCCAGTGTATCACCCACTATGTAGCAACGCCACACCATTTAACACACAGTGGCTAACGAAACACACATAACAGTATATTTATTACTGCTGTGGGAACACAGATTTATCACAACATCGTAACTTGCCTAGGTAGGTTTAAAAAAACACAACGTCTACGAACGTGATGCAGTAATTTGAAGTATTTTTTTTGGAGTAAGTTTAATTTATGCTTCATTTGGCAAAAAAGCAACACGCTAGGTCATGGCTCACCACGTCTCCCAACTTGAGATGATAACAGCCCCGCCATCATATCTAAATATATTAAAATAAGTGTTCAAACATTTAAATCTCTTTTCAGTTGTAAATTACAAATTCAAAAATCATTATTTTTCTGTAATAAGTATGAAATATGCTACAATTGAAAACATGTATAATTTTCTATTAACTAGCGATTCGAAATTTCCCGAGTATGAGAGAGATGAAGAAAGAGAGTGTGACAAGCTCTGCCCAGTGGACAGTTACTTCCTCAGTCGATAAAACAAACCGTGTCAGTGGGCCTACGCACAATATTTTGCGCTAATATATGTTGCTATCGGGGCTACATAAATATTTAGATATTTCAATAGGCAACGTTTAATTTACAAATAGCATACCAAAAAACTAGGTTAACATTTATCTGTGAACTATTTCTTACGTTGCCAACACGTCACTGCTCTCGCTGTTGTTAATTCATATTTAACACAAAATAAATATTACAAGTTATACAAGATACTAAGGTATAGTTTCATTTATTCAATAATACAGTACTCTATAGTTAATCACAGTGTTATATATTTGTGGAATACAGGTTATTGAAAAAACAGATTGACATGTTACACCTAGGTTGGTTGATTTGTCAAAGGTTCGTTTTCAAAAGTCTCTTCCATTCAGGAATGGACTGTATATAGATTAAATTATGGTACACTTTTCGAAAGTATTGTACACATTCCAAAAGTTATGGTATGCTTGTACCATAATTATAGCACAAGAAAACGGGTTTTTAATTTAGATACTTTTGGCTATTCTCATGTGATACTCGATACTATAAAGTATCGAGGGTATTGCAGTATCAATGATCCCATTCCTAAACACATTACTGTATCCATTTCAGTCACTGTTTATGAAGTAACATATACTGTACACAATGGCACATCCAAGGAAGTTGCAGGGAAGAGGGGGGGGGGGGGGGGCGCTAAGGAAGCTTGAGCATCTCCCATGGATTTTTAATTTACACTGTCGAGAACATGTTTATTGAAACCAAGTACCATTGTTAAAAGTGCAGGATTTACATGTATTTATTCTTGTGTCATAAAAATGATTGAGACATAGTTACAGCAATTATTCTGAAAAATATTATATTATTTTTGATCAGAATTTGGCCACATTCACATTGAAGCATGTGTGTCACAGTCTTGTCCTCTCTGCAATCACATTTGATGTTGTCATCTTTATTATAGCTCCATCTTGCCAAGTGCAGTATTATTACATACACTTAGCACAGTGATAGGAAATTTTAAAAAGTATTTAGATAGCCTTTCCATTAAGTAGTGACATTTATATGTAGAAATAAAACTTAATGTTTATTTGTAAGCTATTGTTTTGATTGTAATTTACAGTGTTGCAACTTTCAAGTAGCTTCCTCCTTAATAGGTTTCTAGATCCACCACTAAATTTACAATTTTGAACACAAAATGTATTTCTAATGATTCGTTTCAAAAGTACAAAATCAAGGGCAAAATGGCGATAATGAACATGTGACTATATTCGGTGTACAAGAAGGACAAGTGATATACCAATGTCTCTGCCCACAGGTCCGGCATCCAACTTCGTGCAGATCCTGATGCAGGTGGTTCCAGAGGACCAGTCCAACGACTGAGGCCGTGCCCAGTCCTGCCAACATGGCACGCAGCACCTTCCAAGACTGATGAACAACTACTACCACATCAACACCATTCCTTGCACCAATATTTTGTACATATCATATAATTGTTATAGTCATGTTGTTAATATACATGTATGTTATAAACATTCTGCGATTTTCACTGCATTATGCTTTCTTGCGACCAAACATCTACTGATAATGGACAGTAGACACACATGTAATTCGGTGTCAGGACCAAGGGATATTTTTAATGGTGATGTTCCAATGTTTTGTTTTGGATGGAGAGTGACCTAGGTTATCATTTTGTATTTCACACTGTTTTGATGAACAGGGGAAAACTTTGCCCTTGTTGAAATAGTATACTAAATTGGTAAGTATTAACGTCACAGAAAAAATAAAATATGATCAATATTTCACTATATGTACGATGCAAGTAATAAACACACTGGGTAAGTAAACATATTTAGTGCAGGCCTGCAGTTTTAACGGATTTTATCCATTTTTACGGATTTTTAACACACAAGGAGAATGCAAATGCAGACTAAAATTGCAAACTACTTTTTTTTCTTAAGCACTTTGCTCAAAGTGGCGACACTAGCGCCCATAGTGATATGTGTCAGTTTCACTGATGCATTTGTTTGTAAGATTCTTATAGTGGAGGTGGATAATTAAGCAAAATATTTTGGACATACCATTGCTTCAATAGTGTATGTCCAAATATTTTGCTTAATTATTCACTGGCAAAGGTATACAGTTATCTACATATTTCTGGCTGTACGATCACATGCAAAAGCCAAGGCCATTACTGAAAAGAACCTTTGCCGCGAATTGCCGTTTTTACGCATGCAATCTGAATGTGGTGACTGTGTTTTGCGTTCAGCACATATCACAATGGTGAGGAAACAAAGATTATCGCCAATACAGTCGTCATGTAAATGAAAGTATAAGTGTGAGTGGAGAAAAGAATTAACATTGTTTGTAATTCCAAACCAAAACAACTACATTAAATACATAAACATCTTTCATATCCACTTTTTTTTTCTGTAATTTGCCATTTTTTTTTACATACAGGAACCAGGATTTCACCTTCAAGGCTGGTGGCAGCCCTTATTTAGTGAAGTTAACCTGAAACTCATTAGATTATCTGTAAAATAAAATTTTATTCTTACACAACAAAACAAAGGGTTGAAAGGTCATTTTTAAGCTGTACATTTCTAATAACTTTTTCTCAAATACATTATTTACAAAACACATACACTTACTATTTGTAATCCTAGTTGCAATTCCTGAATACACTTTGTTGTATGACATTCATTCATGACCATTTTAAGAAAAATTGCCAATTGGAGCATGGTCTAGTAAATGCAAAACTTCAAATGTTTTTAGAAACCAACTAACTTAAACTCGGAAACATAAATATACTGTATTTGCAGTGATTTAAAGCAGTTACGGAAAATGGTGGACATACACAAAAATAATTCATAACTGCCAGTAAAATATTCCAACAAAACCAGAAACAAGTACGTATATTTAAAAGACAAGCAGTCCTTGCTCTGCTCATGGACGGCTAGGTGGCTGTAATTTAATTTATTAAAATTTCACAACTGAAATTAATGCTGATCTGTTGCTCAATACTTTTGATTGTTTGGAACTGCAGATAAGGCACAAAAAGATTGTTACCTTACCAAGTCAAAGAGCATGGATGTAACATCATAGATTGTTATACTACCCCACATAATTGGCAGTTTTGCACCAATCAAAACTCAGCCTGTATGAATAATATCACTGTGCCATATCTTGAAATATTCATAATACATTAATACATTACTCAACAAAGTTACAATATCTTTTTATTCTAAATACTGTATTTAGGAGTGGAGAGATTTGGGTGACTCTTAACAACAAGATCTTGAGAGCTAATAAGAGTGAAGCGAGGTGGATACGGAGCAGCACTGGACTGCAAAGGTGAGAGAATCGAGGAATACCTAAGGAAACCTGACCAGCGGCACTGTAGAGCACAATATATAACAAAATATGTAAGAGAAATTTATATCTGTCTGGCAAAGTGACCATTCCAAAAATTTTTTAACTTCATTCTATCATGTTCTGACCACTAAGAATTACAAAAACTATGTTATTTGTCACGAAACTCTTCAGGAAATTGTAAACACACTATAATATTAAAAACAACACAAAACAAAGTTCATAACATCATAAATACAGTTCAAAGTTGAGTGAGTGAGTGAAGAGATTTGGGCAGCTCTTAATAATGAGGTCTTGAGAGCCGATAAGGGTGTTTGAGATGAGTATGGAGCAGCACCGGAATGAAAGGGCGGGGGAGACGGGAAGATACACGAGCACGATTCCCACATGCGAAGATCCGGAGTGACCCGGCCGGGGATTGAACCCGGATCACCTTGGTGGGAAGCGAGCAGGCTAACTGCTCAGCCACCGTGGTCCCAGTTCACAGTTGAGGTGACCACTGTGAGGTATACTATTATCTTTACATTTATGTTTCCTGTCAGACAAGCTGACAGACAGTAGCTGCCCATCATGACTTTTGTCCCATTTTGCAAGCATCCAAATACCCATGACAAATAAACAAAGCGCATATTAGTAATTTGTTTGTAGCTGAAAATAGGTCAACATAAAAATTGATGTGAAATCATTTTACATTAAAAAAAAAACTGCAAACAGGTTACAAAAAAAAAAGTATTTAGGAAATAAATGTTTGTAAAATGTTTACAATATTTGTCAAATTAAATATACTACAAAAGTATGAATAGTGAGAACACAAAGTCCATCAACAAACTTCATCACATAAAATTGTGTTGGTTGCTGCAGTTAATCCAGCTTTTGAAAATTGGGTTAGTTGAAATTAATCTTAACTGAATACTTCAATTGGACCAGGATCAATCACACTTACACATACAGTATTTCTGTGCACAAAAAAAGTAATTAATGCTTAACTGTTTTGTCACTGAAACTTGTCATAATAGCACAAAATGACACTGCACCATTTTCCCTAAAATTGAAATGCAATATTCCAGAAGAGATGACAGAATATCTTATGCTGGACTTACAGCTAGCTCCAGTCCTTACAGCTAGATAGACAGCGAGATCTCCTGCTGTCTGCACATGCTGTGCATGAAATACTTGGGCCTGCTAAGAGGTAGGCAGATGCTCGAGGTCTGTGCACTGCGAGGAACGTCCCTCAAGTGGCCGGACGGTGGCCAAACTGGACAACAAGCGGCTGGCCGCACCACACGACCCCGTTGACAGACTCTAGCGCTGCAGCCGCTCTCTCCACACCTACAACGCACACACATCATGTACTGAGGGAATAAGCAGCCGTTCTGTGAAATCTCTTTAACATATTCACTGCTGGTCATGCTTGTAAGCATTGGACAGCATACATGTGTTATACCCTGAACCCAGTGCTGCTCACTCATATATAGTCTGTCTCATTTAAGGTTTCCAGAATTTGACAGCTACTGCTGCCAACGTATTTAAAGTGTAATACAGTTGAAATAACGAATGTCAGCTGACCATCATGTGAAGCAATGGTGGTATCCCTGAATAACACGTATTCTTTCTTACATCTGTGAAAAAGAAAATAGTGCAGAGTACAAATAAAAAAATAAGTAAGCATTTTGGAGTAAACATAAATAATATTACGTTATAGTATTCTGTATAAGGTTATTAAACATGTTTATAGTTTCGAATTTGTTAACTTGCATAACAGAAATAATGAAAAAAGAAGATTGTTTATCTTCACTGACAAACGACTGGACGCCATGTTGTTATTGTGAGATGCAATTTTTGTGTGCGGGCGTATAAGTTTAGTAAGTTCCGAATTTAATTAATGAATGCTGTGTGAATAGTAATTTAAAATGCAGCAACTTAAAAATCCTTCATGCAATCGCCAACAACAGCAAGACATCGTACGTGTAGCCAAAGGAGTCGAAGACATGATACTAATGGGAGAATTCAAAAGTCGTTCTGTGCTAGAAACGACCTGCCGATTGCTTGGAATTTCATCAAAAACAGTCGCAAAGTAAATAGCGATAAATTATGTACGTGAATATTTGGAGTGTGATGTATTTGGTGGGGAAATGTAAATATCTTAGGCAAACGTTTGTTAGTAAACATGTTAAGTTTGTGTGTGGGTTTTTAGCAGACAACATTGAAATGTTCAGCATTCATTTAATTTCTTAGAAGATATGTTAATGTTACAGTTGAATTATTTTTTGTTTGGTCAATAAACAACGAATAGTATTGACTTCACCAAAACATTGAGGTTACATTGCTCGCCTGTGTATGTAGACCAAAACCACGAATGCAGTTGTAATTAAATGCTAATTATTTAGGCCTGATTACGTTAAAACTGAGAGATATAATGTTTCGTTTGTCCAGAAAGACTATGTAAAGTACATTTTCTTTCTGTGGTAAATTTTTTAGCTATAGGACTACAAATTGTACTGAAATTTTTTTTTGGATGACGATGGGCATGTATACTAAATATCCACATTACTGTAATAGTACATACGGTCATGTGTTTGATGTAATTGCCACTAGGTTTCATGGCTTAATGATCACAGGCCTACCAGTCTTCATCATTTGTGAGAAATAGATTTTGTACATGCTTATTTTATTGTAATTGCTACAAATAGGTTCCATAATTATTGATTGTAGAAGACTTTTACAGTTCTAATTAACAATTTCTGTGTATGATTTGACAGGCCTAACTCTTATTGTGTTTGTTCACTGCCTAAATGTAATTTTTTTAAGGTAGGCCTAATGGTGACATTGCCTTTACAGAGAACTCCAGCAGACTTTTGTTTTCTCATATTTCATTTTACTGCTCAGTTGTGAATTAATTATGTTTTTTTCTGATGCTCACATCAGTTAACTATGTGAGATTCACATTATTTTTAAATTTTTCAAGAGGCATATAAAGAAGGTAATTCTGATCATACTTTGGGCCAGGTAAATTTTTGTATTCTCCGTTAAATTGTTTAACATGAGTGATTTAATTTTTATTACAGTGTTAACTGCAATCAACATCTTTCCATCTTGCCTCAAATATTTTCCTGTTGCAATAGTTGTAAACTTGCAATGAAATTTCTTGATTTTAAATATTTTTTTTTGTGTTTGTGATTATTGATTTGATAGTAATTAATAATATCTGTTTAATTAATTGTAAGAATATTAATATATTTTATTGATAGTATTTTGATAACACAATGTAGATGTTATCATCAGAAATAAAATAAAGATCTGTGCAATCACATATTTTCCTCAATTAGAATTGACATGTTTGAAATGTCAAGCAAAAATTCCCATGATGTTGACATGTTTTGACAGTCACATGAAAAGCAGCACATGGTGGCGGAAGGATACGTATTCAGTTTGTTTACAAGGTACTACTTTCATACAGTCTGTCAAAATCAGGCAACCTTACACAAGACAGTCTATAAGTGTTTTGTATCTAGCACCTCTAGTGTTCAGAATTTATTTTAGAACCAAGTATCAACATGTGAAGCATTTCCACGCTGCTGAAGAGGGCACTCTACGAGGTGACTTCATCCCACAGTAATGGAGGTGGGACATGTGGTCAACATCGAGTTGACAGAGCCTCAACGGAACCTTCAAATCACGTGCTTCTAGCTTTTACTGTTTTGTCTGCACCACGTCAAGAAGCCGTTCCGTCATCGCCCCTCACCGAAGAGCACCCAGTTTAAATTTGCCGCACCCGCACGACTACAGTGAAATCCAAATTGAGCCGCTGTATGGATAGCAGGCCTTCCAGCGGAGAGTCATGGCCTCTCTGATTGCAAGAGGGCAAGATATGTCATTGCTTTCACGCCAAGCACAAGCGCCACTGAGATAAGGATCCAGGAACCCATGTGTGTGATATCAGACGCTCCACCCCCAAGAAGCGGAGTTAAACCCCCCGCACCATTCTGAGTGCCACCAAACTGGAAAATTTAGTATAAAAGGAAACCCAGCATGGACTCAGGGCAGTCTGCTACATCTCTCATTTCGCTGTGAAGGCGAGAGGGTGCTAGCACAATAGCCAAGAACCTTACCCGCAACAGTGACCGCGGAGGTACCAGTGGACATCGACGCCCCCAATAGCTCTGGAGGACCACCCACCTTCCATAGGCCAGCAACCTCTTCAGCAGCAGCCATCAACGACCCGGAGGACCTCCCGCTCCAGAGGCCTTCCACCTCTTCAGGCCTCCGCTAACAGCTCTGGAGGGCCGTCAACGTCATCCCAAGAGTCGTGCTGACGTCATCCATCCAACTTTCCTCAACCTCTTCCTACCACTTTACTCCACCAGGTATTCTGGTCACACTCTTTACCCTTATGGTAAAGACCCCATTGTTTTACTACTAGGTCCCTTCAGGACACGTCCCATTTAATTCAATTTGGATTAAATTAATTTTGGCTTGTTCAAAATTAATTCTCTTTCACCGCATTTACCACAATTACATACTGTTTACCAGGTCGTCTTTCATCTGGCTTAACGTAGTTTCAACGTAAGAATTAAAATTATTAAATTTATTTTAATTTTAATATATTTTCAGCAGTGTGTGGAGATCACATGTATGATATTATGTTTAATAAACCGTATTATTTTACATATGGATTTGTTGTGGAAAATTCTTTTTATTATTTTAATGTTGGTAAATCAGGTATGTTACATCCAGTAAAATCTTTTCTTGAGAGAGTTTTTATCAGTGATTTGAAGTGTTTAATTTTCTTTTAGTAAGGTAGAGCCGGTTGTGCAAATCCCAGCCACTAAGGCAGGGACAATACATTTTTCTACCTGTGCAAATTGAGTGTCTTGGACATTCCCCTTACTCTGAGCCTGCTGGAGAACGGTCTGGTTCGGAAAGGCGAGTGTTTTTGTCACTGGGCCCACAGTAGAAAAACTCACCTAGATCTGTTTACAGGCGCAATGTGTAAAATCCGAAGCTCTGTTTCACTGCTGGCAACGGCCGATAATTCTATCTACTACCGCTCGCTCGGCCGGATGTGGAATATCAGGGTGTGATTGCACGTTGTGAACTCAGCTGAACTAGTATACACAGCTAGGACATTTACTTTCACCAGTTCCATCATATTTTATTTTCTTTCTTTTCTTTTGTTTGGCCACCTTAATGCCTTGTGCAAAGAAAGGCAGTAGTAAAATAAACCTTGAAGCTATTTTAAGACAACTCGAGCACAGTATATTAAGTTTACCTAATCCAACTAAAGAGAAGGAGAATCTCTTTTTCACACTACCTACTAAACCAGATGGGCGAATAGGATTTGAACACATATGAATAGTAAAATTCGACCACACTCTTGTGGGTTTAGAATCAAAACAATTACCTGAATCCCTTACTTCTATTCCTACCCATCAACCTCAAGAGACACCCGCTGTTCAACCGCCGACTCCTGCTATCAGACAGACAGCGAGAAGGAGCACACCACTGCTGAGCATTTCTCAGGTAAAGCGACGAAATAAAGTTCCTGTCCCACTTGATTTCGTTCCAACCTGGGTACCAACCCGACCAACTCTTTCCACTAGAATTTTACCAAAACAACATTGAGTTATTTGGGCATGCTCTGCGGGACTCTGGCATCACGTGTGTTTCAGGCCTCTGACAACTTAAATCTGGAACTGTTGACCACAAAGCTACCAGAGTACAGTTTGTCTTGGGGGTTGGAATCCCCCGTGCACATTCAGGGAAGAACACCCCCAAAAACCATACTTTGTTGAATTCACTCCAATGTGGGGTACTCACACTAAATACCGGGCATCTTTGAGGACTTGTGTTCGACTCCCTGATGATGGCGAGGTAGCCCTATTCATAATTTATTTTCATTATAGCTGTTCTGGACCTCGAGGTTTCAAACCTCTTTGATTGTTTATTGGTGTGTTACACCCCATTAACAGCCTCTTTAAGTGCTTGCGCTCACGTAGCAATGTCACAATTTGACTAGGTAGTTAGATTAGGCAAGATACTAGAGATGAGATTCCACGAATCCTGCAATACCTCGATACCATTGACACTTTATAGTATCGAGTATCGCATGAGAATATTCGAAAGTATAGGATTTTAACACTCATTTTATTGTGCCATAAATATGGTACAAGCACACCATAACTTTCGGAATATACCCGTAAACATCGAAAAATGTACCACCGGAATGTGTATGATAATTTCGAAACGCATACCATAATTTAAGTACATGTGTACCACAATATAACATATTTTATTTATAGCATAATATTTACAGCTGCGACCATCTTGAGGTGTTTTTAGGCAACCCATACATATCACAATTATGATTTTTGACATTTACTTTTATGGTACGTAATTGAGGTACAATAAAAATGAGTTGAGAGTTGCGAGCAAGCGCCGATAGGCACAAGCGTGAGTAGTTATTGTACATCCCACACATACCATAATTATCTCATGCAACTACATTATTAAATATTCACAAAAATAAACACCATAATTATCTGATACGCCTGTCATGGCTTAGCCCGCGTATTCCGCGGGCTTGGCCTCGTCGGGTGTATCAGATAATTACGATATTTATTTAATGTTACAGTAATTACCTTGAAGTCAAAAAATAAAATAAAAAACCTGCGAAATCACAAAATAAGCGAGTACTGAGCTATCATTTTCCCTCAAAGTTTGATTACAGCTTTTACTAATGGAAACGTGATTCTATTGAATCAAAAGAGACTGTGTTGGTTTATCATTGGTTAAGGACGTTTGGGTTACAAGCCATTCAACATTTGTTTCTGGTCAATGCCATCAGGTGAGACACGAGATGAACGGTGTGACAATAACTTACGGTAGATGGGAGCTAGCGGTGTTTCCCAGTCACCGCACTGTTGAGACTCAGGGTTCTCAGGGATGCTGTGGGTTCTCTGTGTCCATCTCACCCGAGCGTAATTACAAAACATTTTTCATTACTAAACATCAGTACTAAACTTTTATCACCGAAAAATTTGCAGAGAGATTGCTGTTACTACAAAGGAAAGACTTTGAGCACTGTGTACTTGTTTTTATTCTGTTAACCATACAAGATTGTGCCACAATTAATGAAAACATGGACGTGTCTAATTAACCTTGTTTGGGTGCTCCCCAGCCCGCAATTAATCTAGCGCAATCCTAGATGGACTTCTCTGTAGTGTTAGAAAACACAATCTACACTAGGAAATAAGTCGACAACCACTAGGGTGGACTGCAGAATTTTCCTGAAGACAGGGTGCAGAGAATAACGAAATGGACGAACACGTGTAATTATATGCCATGACTAACGTGAACTCGTGGGGGCTTGTCTTGCAGCACGTGGTTAGTGCGGTGACGGTCTATACACATAGCCAGGTAGGACGGAAATAATATCACCGTACACTTGACATAAAATGGCACAAATACAGTTGAAATTTTATAGGACACAACATGCGTAAAAGCAAACTTAGATGACGCGGATGACGCTGGATATAATTCCTAGTGGATCACGTGATGCATATGCATCTTCAGTCTTTCTCCGTAAAAACGGCAAATTTTGTTCAGATAAATTGTTCTGATAAATAGGAAAAATAGTCTCCTGCAAATTGTAACATTGAAAGGCTTTTAGCACGCCTGATGGGGGGGAAAATCAATATTGAGATACCGCTTTTCGTGTGTGGGTACGGGCCCATGATATCAAGCGCTATGGTCTTAAACTGTTCAGTTGGCAGCCTTGGTTGTTGTGGAGCATCGCCATCTGTTATCCGCAGCTTCTGGGTATTCCACGAAACACAACTCTGCACATGTTTACGTACATCCCCTTGAACTCATAGCCAGTGAAATTATTTTTATACGTTCCTACGAGTTTGTTCCGAACCTGGGTGTCCATGCTCTAAACTATCATGTGCATATCTAAGTACAAGTTCCCGTGTTTCTTTCGGCACATACATTCGCCACTTTACACTATTTCTGGGGGGCTTGGCTTGAATTTCCCGGTCTACTACCTTCCAATGTTCTGAGTACCTCATGGCACAGTGTTGTCGGCGTTGCACAGCATCTTGGGAGTTTTCTTGCGCGGTGTGTACCTCTCTTAACACGTCACAGATGTTTAACAAAACAAGTTCACAGGGTGGTGTGGCGACAATGTTCTGCAAAACAAAATCTGGCATTTCCGTTATCTTTGTGGCGCGGCAAGGTGCTAGCGCCTCTTCCCACTCGGCATCGTCTTTTACCGTTAAATTCGGACAGGGGTTTCGGGACAATGCATCGGCGAGCCCGCTGGTTTTCCCCGCCATGTGTTCTACTTTGAAATTGAACTCCTGGAGCAGTAAGGCCCAGCAGGCTAGTTTACTTTTCCCATTATACATGCCCTCCAACCAAACTAGACAGCGGTTATCTGTTTTCAACATAAACTCTCTCCATAACAGATACGGCCAGTACTTTCTTAGTGCGTGCACAATCGCTAGACACTCTTGCTCGTTCACATGGTACTTATGTTCTGCCTCGCCAATCTTGGCGCTGTGGTAGTTCATAATACGCTTCTCCCATGTTCTCCCACCTGATACAACACTGCTCCGATGCCCCTTGGCTCGCATCTGTCTGTACAACGGATAACTCCGGACTGAATTTGACTAACGGCTTACAATTTTGGAAAGCAAGTTTGATTTCTTTAAATGCTTGATCAGCCTGATGTGTCCGTACAAATTTACATTTTTCACATAAGAATTCAGTCAATGGTGCAGTTATCATGGAAAAATTGGGAACAAATTCTCTTAACCAGTTTATTAAGCCAAAAAATCTCCTAACTTGTTTGCGTGATCTAGGTGTGGGTTTGTTTTGTATTTCCTGTACATGCTGTTGTTCCGGTTCGTGTCCATTCCCTGATACATAGTGTCCCAGAAACTCCATTCTTCTCATTCCTAACTTACACTTGTCAACCTTACATGTGAGTTTATTACGTTTGAGCCTCTCACACACAAGACTCAGGTGGTGCAGGGGGTTCCTCCCAACTGTTCGACCATACAAGTACATCATCAAGGTAAGCCATCGCAAAGTCTCCTATGGAACCATCTAATACATTTACCATGAGGTTTTGAAAAGTGGCAGGGGCACATTTGATGCCAAATGGCATGGCAACAAACTGAAATCTACGCCCGTCTGGCGTGGTAAAGGCAGTATTTTTACGGTCTTGTGGGCACATGGGCACTTGCCAATATCCTGATTTGAGGTAAAGTGATGTGAATACAGTAGCTGGCTTTAATGTTGACAAAGTGTCTTTGATGTTAATGACTGGAGGTGGCATGTTTGCAGTTATCTTGTTAAGGGGGTGAAAGTCTACACAAAACATCCAGTTGCCATCCTATTTAGAAGCGAGTGTAGTGCCTGAATTGTAGAGATTCTGCGTAGGTTTAGTTACATTATCATTCAGCATCTCACATACCTGCTGATTGATGGCATGTCGGAAGAAAATACCTGGGTCTCGTAGCTTGGAGTGCACCGGGTCCTCATGCGTTATGATGATTGCGTGCTCGGTGACGTTGGTACGCTGCAGCTTCCCATCAGTGTGGAACACACTGGCATACTGGTCCAGCAGATGTTGCAGACGTTGTTGTTGTTGTTCAGGCACCTTGTGTGCGAACTCATTGAGTGGCACGGCAGCTGTTGTCGCTCCTACTGCATACAGCATCTACCTTCCACGTGTCCTCACGTGCAGACGGTCGAGATGTGGTTCAATCACGGCCTGGTTGTCAATCAACCACGGTAACCCCAATATCATCTCCTCGCACAGTTCCGGCACAACGTAGACATCACACTTTGTACGGAGTTCACATATCCCCACTGTCACGAGCATCACACTTCTTGCTTCACCCTGTTGATTTGTGGTAGCAAACTGTAGGCGACATGATGGCACTCTCATTGTTATTGCCTGTATTAACCCCTCACGTGCAAAGTTATGACTCCTGGCGGTGTCAATTACAGTGATCACATTTTTCCCTTCAAGTTCAACATTAACTCTTAACATGCGTATGGTACTGTCAGTCACATGCAACACTCTTGCGTGCGTAGCAGGCAGTGGTGGTCGCGTGACATCCAATAGCTAGCACAGGGGGTACGGGCAGTGGGGGTTCACGGTGTCGGTCCGGCACTTGTTCTCTTCCTTCCATCTGCTCATCTCGTTCGTAGGCAGTGCCTCCCCTGTGAACGGTTCCACACTCTCCCGTCTGGCTCCACGCAACAACGGCCTAATGTCTGGTTTTGACAGAGCGACAGTTATTTCTAGTAATCCATGCGTCGTTTGACCTGGGTTCAGGCGTTTGAAAAGGCCTAACTTGCGCTGGGTGAACTCTTCGATCCCTTCTCGCTCACGCTGTTGCTCGTGATACAATCACCCTTGTGCCCAGATGACATGGCCACCTGTGTCAAACCGTCCTATTAATCTGTCACAGAATTCTTCCTATTTTACACGATAGTCCCTCACTAAATTCCACCACGTGGCAGCTGTTCCCCTTAATCTATTCGCTGTGACTTCCGTCCAATCTTTGCGGTGTCAGTCTAGTTTCTCTCCACATACCGATAGGAACGTGCCTGGGTCCTCTGCATCAAGTCCTGCAAAAGTTGGTAACAGTACATTATGGTCTGGTCCTGTTTAAGTCCTGTGGCAGGTACATAACGACTATTGGCGGTGGCGTGGGTTTCACCTGTGGCACGATCTCTGCACAGTTTGTCTTACGACACTCGTCGCAGTTTATAATACAATCGCGGAAGGTTACATATTCTTCAGGCCCTCCTATGCATCGCAAATGTAAGTCCCGTTTGCACTGCTGGCACTGTGCCCACTTTGTTCCCGCCCCGTCACATCCGGTGTATGTGCACAGGCGTTGATCTGATAGTGTTGATGCAGTATCGGAAGTACATTGGCACAATGGTTGATCCCACAAAAATTTTTTCTGCAAACAAGTTGATTTCACTCTATCTGCCACAATATACGCATAGTTCAACTGTCATGTCCAAGTAGTTTGCGTGTATCGCGGAAGTCTTGAGACCTTATAGCGGATGATCAGGTGTGGTGTCCCCCATTTTGATGCGGTTGACATGGATGAACACATTGGCCCCACTTGGGAACGCCAATTTACGAAGTTGGGTAAGACACGAGATGAACAGTGTGACAATAACTTACGGTAAATAGGTGCCAGTGTTGTTTCCCAGTCACCACACTGTTGAGACTCAGGGTTCTCAGGGATGATGTGGGTTCTGTGTGTCCGTCTCACCCAAGCATACTTACAAAACACTTTTCATTAGTAAACATCATTACTAAACTTTTATCACCGAAAAAGTTGGTGAGAGGTTGCTGTCACTACAAAGGAAAGATTTTGAGCACTGTGTACTTGCTTTTATTCTGTTAACCATACAAGATTGTACCAAAAATTAATGAAAACATGGACGTGTCTAACTAACCTTGATTGGGTGCTCCCCAGCCCGCAATTAATCTAGCGCACTCCTAGATGGACTTCTCTGTGGTGTTAGAAAACACAACCTTCACATGGAAAGGGGCCGACAGTCGCTAGGGTGGACTGCTGATTTTTCCTGAAGACAGGGCGCAGAGAATAACAAAATGGACAAATGTGTGTGATTATTTGGCATCACTAACACGGACTCGTCGGGGCTCATCTTGCCGCACGTGGTTAGTGAGGTGACGGCCTATACACATAGCTGGTAAGGACGGAAATAATATCACCGTACACTTTATATAAAATGGCATAAATACACTTGAAATATTATGGGACACGACGTGAATGGTCAAAATAAACACACAGATGCGAGAAAGTAAACTTAGATGATGCGGATGCCGTTGGATATGATTCGTAGCAGATCACATGGTGCAGATGCATCTTCAGTTTTTTTCCATAAAAATAGCAAATTTTGTTCAGATAAATTGTTCTGATGAATAGGAAAAATAGTCTCCTGAAAATTGTGACGTTGGAAGGCTTTTAGCACGATGGCAGGAAAATCTACCTTGAGATAGACAGCGTGGTCATACATACAATGCATCAATTATGTGAAAAATACATGAAATCCTGAATAAAAATGACATAGAACACTGAAAATAAATTATGGCGCACGTGATTTTACACAAATTAACTCTCAAAGCGCAGGGATGGCGAAGATATTGACTTGGCAGCTATTAATCACGTGGTCACAAGTGATGTGGCCATAAAGCAATTAAACATGAAAATAACACTGAAATACATACATGAAAATAAAGCCCTTAAAATTACATGCAGCAATGATACAGAAATTACACTGAAACACCTTTAACATAGGAAGATGGCGCCTGATTCAAGTTGCGTGGGCCGCGTGGCCTCTCTGACATATTTCTCCTCCTCCTCCTTCGCAAGGGCACAAATTATTAGGTTAAGCGGAAGCATATTGGGGAATGTCTGGAAAATGTAAGCAAAGCAAAGGTTAACTGATATAGTAAAGTGAAACTATTGTAATCTACATCAGTGCAAAATGTTGGTAATGCATACCTCGCCAGCTCTCCTCGACGGACTGCCCAGAGGCAGGGGTCGCGCTGACCTACCATTGCTGCCTACGGGGTTCACTCAAGTGGAAGTGCTATGCACACAGAGTAAAACTTTGATATTTGAAAATAAATGGCACATAAATAATTTCAATATTGATTTATATTTTAGCTTTTTCTTATGAATTATCTGTATTCCTTAAATGTCTTTTTGTGACTGTATTCATGCTGGAATAATAATGTTCTTAATCTTCGTGCAGCGTACATTTTGAATTCATAACCAAACATTGTGCAATATTGACAAACATACATTTTAAACATCTAAACACTTGAAATAACCTGAAAATAAACAAGAGACAAAATTTTACACTTCAAATCAATATTCCGTGATGGAAAGTTCAGGTTATGGTCTCTTTGCGCACATGCGTGCCCATGTGTCACGTGAGTGGCGAGTGGCATCATGGTCGTAACACAGCCGGCTGTTAGCCAGCATCATAGTGTAATGTGGGTTTTTATATTGTTTCAGTCTGTGTCAACGACACTAGTAAAATGAGCAATTTTCTTGGCCAAGTTGTTTTGTGTTGATGACAATTTTAATTTGGTATCAAGAAAAGTATTGGTATCGAGTATCATGAGAATGTTTTGGTATCGAGTATCGAGAATATGTAGTATCGACCCATCCCTACAAGATACACCTAACATACACTTTATGTAACTATTCCGAGTTGAGGTGCCTGCACCAGTGTTAAAAAGAGTTGTGCGAATGTTACTTTTTCTCTCACGAAATGAAAATGAAAGAATGTTATAAACTTTTGTGAAATTGAAACGAAAATGAAAAATTATTTTATAAGTATTTAATCTTAACTAAAGTTTAATATATTTCATAACATTTTAGCAAGATATTCACTGTAACAAATTTGTTACAAAACAAAAAACGCCACATTTCAAATTTCCTGCCTCACTCTAGTTCGGCTCCTGGCTGCTAGGTTCACAGTTTGTCAACCACCACTCATAGACTGCAGTGTACCACCACTCACAGCCTGATGAATCTGGCCAAGAGTAGACATCATGACTGTGCATCCGCATAGAAAATGTGTTTGTCTGAATTTTGCATGTGTGAGAGTCTATCCACGAGTAACATCTACTTTTTAAATTGTACCCAATTCTAAAAAATGTTTGGAACAAAGTTATTTGCCAAAGATTTATCAATATTTAGCAGAAATTTGTAACCCTTCAAACTCAAACATTCACCATGTATAAAACAACAGAATTTAATTCAACGGAAATATGTTTTCTGAATAAAAAGATACCCAGAAGTCCTGGCCTTCCCTTGTTGCCAGAGATGTCGATTGGCACCAAGTTCTGCTGAATACAAAGTGATGGATTTAGCCAACTCATCCTAGATCTGCCGAACATCACCAAAAATGGAACTGATGATGGATGGTCTGGAAGAAGTAGATGTTAAGCTATTTCTCCAGCACCCAGATGCAAGAATAAAACAAATTTAAGGTGCAGAGCCAAAAATTGAATAAGACGAACGAAAACAGAGGGTGAAAGTGAAATTAGAACAGATACTGAAACCGAAACCCTCTCTCAAAAAAAGTCAAATCAAGAACGCGTTACAAAGATACAAAAAACCGTTGTCAATAAACTTACCCCAAAAGTAGGGTTGAAGGAGTTTCTATGTGTAATCGAACCTCACAGACAGCAGGTTGTCAAAAAAAAAAAAAAACACTAGTCACCTAAGTTGGGCTAACTACATCTTCTTAAAGGAAGTTACATAATTAAAAAAAAATTTAATACATGCACTACGACAACATATTCTACCAAAAACAAATTTTGTTACAGCTGTGGTGAAAACACATCTATCAGTAGCGACGGAGCAGGTACAGAGGACCTCGGGGCGATGCACCTCTCACGGAGCGATACAAGAACTAGTGAGTCCCACACGGACTCATACACTGAAATTGAGTTTGAGAGTTGCCGATAGATGACATGGAGATATGCAAATGCAGCTCAGAACGATGCAAAGGAACTTTTTTCTATCAGAACGCCCACAGACTGTGGATGCAGCGAAAAATTTAAATGCAGAGAAACGGCTCCATGCGAGCTAAGGCACAGCATGAACGAGAACAAGAAACGCAGCACCTACCTAAAATGGTCATGCCAACATCCTAACATATGGTAACGAGTGCTGCAAGCATAGGCATTCTCAAAGCCACGGGACGTGTAGAGACCTGGTCTGCCTGCGTAAACAGGCTAGGAGCAATAGAAAGCATTAGTGATGGGACGATTTAAGGTAGTGCTTAGCCAATACCGATACCCAATGTCAAATATTGGCCGATATTAGTAATACCAGCCCGCCTGAACCTATTTTATTTTTAGCAGATATTTAGACCCCATATTTTCATTTTCGGTTAAACCAGTCTTATCCAAGTACTAAAATGACAGATTGTCACTCCAGGCCAGCAAAGGGCAGACAGGACATGTCTCCCTGCTGTGAGGTAATAGTCTACAGGAAGAGGAAAGAGAGAGGAAGAGAGAGAAATGCCGCTCCTACCCCACTGTGTCCCGCTCCTACCCCACTGTGTCCCGTTGCGACAGGCACTTTAGGAGATAACCATCTACAGTTTGTATTGCAGGTCACCCAATTAACAGCTTTACAGGTGCCACACTTCCTTTACCCTTGTCATATCAGTATTTAAAATCTTTTAAAAGCAATTATTCTGACATTCATAACCTGGGAACTGGCAGTGCTTCAATTTTACTCTCAGTAAAAAAAGAGAGTGTTGAATTTAAAAACTATATATATTAATAATTTTTAATTTTCTGAATATGAACAAAGTTGAATTATGCTGAGAACTTGATACACGACCTTGCAGATTTAATCATTTTAATTTTATTTGTTTAGAACATATTTAAATTGCCATGACCTAAATTGAAAAATAAATAACTAATGTATATTTTGAGTGCTGCTTTTAATCTCTAATTTTGAAGAATTAATGTGAAATTAATTTTCCTAATGTTTTATATGGTTACTTAAAACATCTAATAGTACATTGTGTGACACTGACTTTAACACAGATTTTCATCAGCTTCCCAAAATACTTTTAGTGATAGTAGAAGTCTTTCAGTACATTATTCATATGTCCATTGTATCGATATCGGATATCGGTTGTATCGGCACGAAGTATTGGTTCGTACCAGTATCAGTAAAAACCTGTATTGGCTCAGCATTAGTTATAAACACAATCTTAGACAAAAGCAGACTATAAAAAAACTTTCGAACTGAAACACAAATACCAACTTATACCAAAGTAAACACTGCCACCCCTTCCACGAGTTACCTCAAATTAACATCTACACCAAAGCTTTAAATGCTACAATTAGAAAAAAATCGACCTCAGCCACTTAATAAAAGAAACTGTCTTACCTTATGACTGTATGAATCAGGAGATATACACTGCTAACGAAAATATTCTCTCTCTCTCTATACTCTCCTCAGCACCAACCAGTCTGACCACTTGACTCGTCTAACCTCAGAACTGTACTATCTTTCAAAACTAAATCTACCCCAAATAACTATTGTTTATTTGATTGAGTGGGGCCATCCCTCCTGAAAATTCTGAAGGAATGTCCCAATCAATTGAAACAAAAGAGAAAAACCACTTAAAACCACTTAGCTCATGATGTCGCTGTCACGGCTTCCTCTGAGCGAGCCGATCCTGCTGCTTGACTCTGTCCTCTAGCTCGTCGTCTTGAAGACTCCTACATAACCACTGTTGATCTCTTTTTACTGTCTTGGCACGCCATTGGCCTCGACCAATCAGAGTGTGCCAAGACTCCCCCTAGCAACAACGTGTTACCAGAAGTTTCCTACTATGTTCCTCCCATTCCCCTTGGTTGACCACAGGTGCTTACGAAACGTAGCTTGGTAAAGTTAACTGGGTTAACTCGGTCACGTAACCAGGTATACCCGATCACTTGTGGTTAACCAGGTTGCTTTGAACGCTTAGAGTAACTCTGGTGTTATTAAATACTGTACTTGATGATGATAATGACAAGTTTTTGTTAAGTTATGTTACGAACAAACAACATAAGAGCCAAGTTACCCTGCTGTCGAGCAGTGTTAGCACGCAGTTGATCAAGTCGAGGATCGAGTTAACACGGGTAACTTTCCGAAGGCGAGTTAACTTTAACCCAATAACTTTTTGAACTTACCGAGTAAAAGTTTTAACCTGATCGAATTGACCAGGTGACTTTTCGTAAGCGCCTCAAGGTATCCCAGCTGGGATCAGCAGGGCGCTTGCCTCTTGCCCCTCTCACAGCCCTCAAACTCAGCGGCTGCTCCGCGTAAACAAAACATTGCTGGCGCCAGCTCAGGACCTGACCATGAAAACATTTTAACAGAGTCGTCTCGACGCTTCGGGACACTCCCCAAAGAAAAGTGGTCATGCTGACCAGGAATTTACTGCGATTAACATCACTACAATTTTTTGGGCATCAAACTGGAATCATCTGCCATTAGGCACTCGAAAAAAAAAAGTTGCAGTTACCAGCACACATTTGGAGCTTACTCCAATCTGCTAAAGCCAGAACCAAAGACGAGGGCAAAACAAAGTCCAGACTGAACTAGAGCTAACATGAACTCCTTCATAAAAAAAATGAATAAATTAAAATTATAAAAAAAGACCAAAACACATCAGCACTGACCTGAATCCCAACCAAAAAAACCAATTCCTCAACAAAAAATGCTTTCCTAACATAATAAATGTATCTTAACAAAAAATTCTCAAAAGAATGAAACAAAAAATTTCCCGTTATTTTTTTAAAGGAAAAGAATTTTTTTTATGGGCATAACAATAATGACGGTTGGCTGCAGATCGTTTGGCTCCCTTCAGCTAGTTGGGTATCTTTGGGCTTGAGCTCCTCCTTTAGCAGCGCAAGGTCACATTCTCGCAGGGTAGGCTGGAAGAGCGGTTTTCCTTGTATATGGGTTGCATTGCTCCCAGGGGTAACGCTGGGCTGCGTGGCTGGCGTATATCGTACGTGGGGGTGATTTCCGGACACATGACATATGACATAATGGTGTACCAATGGTCTTGGCTGCCGTGTTCTTGGGTGCCCCTTTCCTAGAAGTATGCAGGTTGTCTCCGGAAGCAAGTCTTTCTAGGTTAAAACCCCGACCGGGGTGACATGATGACACGTGAAGATGATGGGAAGTCGTAATTAGTAATTAAGACAGTATGCATCATGCATACAACAGTACTCTCATGTAACATATTTTTGATATGTGCAAAATTAAAACAAGTAATTTTTTGTAACACTTTAAATAGGACACGGAAAACACAAATACACGCAGGGCGGTACTCATAAATACACATACACACTGTTTCACTCCCGACGAGATGCAAACGAGCGGACTCCTGGTTCGAAGTCCCGGTGCTGGAAGGACAGCCCATTCGAAGGTGGCGAGTGATAGGGTGTTGAGGTGGGGGTCTGGCACTCTGGTCAGGGTGCGTATATAACGAGGCACATCATGGACCCCCCCCCCCCCCCCAGCCAAGCAGATGACACCTGTCCACCAGCACGACGAGGTCGGCACAAAGGGGTCACCAGTGCTGAGCAGTACGGCGAGGCCATAGGGGCATCAAGGGTCCAATTACCAGAGCCAATCAGCACAAGTTCATACTAGGAGGAGCCTTCCCGGACGACCGCGGTGCCTTGATTAAAGTGGTAACAACCTCTATGATTTGGGTGCAAGGCGGATTTGGTTCATGACATTAGGTCGCGGAGTCAATATAAAGTTCTGTATTAATAAAGTCAGTAGCGTCACAAACTATAGAGATTCAAACATAACGTAAATGTTAACCGTAGTAACTTGTTTTCCATTAATATTGAAGTATCAGAATTGACTGAGTAAAAGAGATAAAAGTGTAATTAAGGGAAATAATATTGTTACAGAGTTTAGCTCATTAATACCTCTAGAGTTACCACCCCCCCCCCCCTCCGGAATTGACTAGTTTGCAGGTTTCAGTAGTGATAGGAAGGAGAGTGGCCTTAAGCTAGTAAACTCGACCCAGGTCCCCGACAACAATAAAGAAAGTCGAACCAAAACATTTGCCTCGCAGATGCACTGTCGCTACATTTTGCTAGTTCGGCCAGCTTCTTCAAGCAAGTGGTGGTACTATATAACTACTAATGGTACCACCAAAGTTTACTTTCAAACTTTAAATTGTGCCACAATAAATTCAATAATATACGTAGTGGAAACATTTTTTTTATAATTATAAGTTACATTTAAGATTATTTCTTATAAAATTATTATTATTTTTTTTTTCAGTTTCACAAAATTTTAAAAATACTTTTTGTTTTAATTTTGCTACACAAAAAGTCACATTCATGCAACCCTGAGAATGTTTCCTTCAAAGATGAGTAAAGGAAGGGATGCAGACTCACTTGGGAATGTAACGAATGCTTGGCCCCTCATACGTCCTGTCATGAGTCTATAGGTCAGTCTGGGTCCAGCCTCGTCTTCAAAATGACCCAGCAATGCAACCAAGTCCTCTTCCTTCACACTTCTGTGCAGATTTTTGATGTACAGCACCTTCGCATTAAACAATACTCATAACGGTAAACAAGACAATGTTCATCGCACAACTTAACAATAATGAATAATATGAGCATGATTTACAACCCGTCATTTGAGCCATGCAAAGGAAGTCTGACCCATCTGTCTTATGCCAACAAATACAGTATCTCTACAAATTGAGAAATTAATTTCTTAAATGTATTACTGTGAAACAATTTTAGTTCTGAGATAAAGTTACAAACATAAATACACAGCATGCTAGTTTATATATATATATACACACACATACATAAAATTGTACATAAAGTGTATACGCAGAAACATAAAATCATATGGAAACTGGAGGGCCCCTGCTATTTGCGGGCTGTAAAAAATGTGTTTCAATTTTACAAACCACCTACAATGCTATCAGTCTTTATTTGTACAATAACTTATTAAGTGATCCACCTGCCTACAGTTATTTTGCACAATTGAAGCCTCAAAATATGCGAGCTCTAAGGCCAACTCTTGCTCTCTAACTACTTGCGTAATCTATTTGACGCATGCCTGGGGGGGGGGGGGGGGGGAATTATAATTACACTTAGGTATTTGGAGGGGCTTGCTGCATCACGTAAGACTCTAAAACATTTTGGGTTAAATGAAAGAGTGACCTTAGTTTAATTGTTATGGATGAGGTACCTTGACGGTTTTATATTGTGACGTCAGTACCACAAGCTAAAGCGACTTGACTGGGTGCGGCCAGTGGCCAGTGTCGCAGGGGTACAAAGTCAAAGCCACTGTCACATCCCTACGAGTCGGATGACCCTCTGGTACACATTTACCTGAGAAAGAGATTATCTTCGGAGATAATGGTGTTGCTGCTGGCTGGAGACACTTACCCTTCTGAGGTGAGGGTGGGAGGTGGCCTCGAATACTTGTTGACTGTGAGCAACTCAGACCTTGTAGTGTGCTGCTGACTTCAGGTGCTAAAGGGTTGGGATCACACAACAAGGGGTTGGCAATACAAGTAAGGAGTTCCTAACCTCATTAGAAAGGCTCTAAATTCGGGTGAGGTGGGCCTTCATGCTTAATTAGTGGAGGGAATAATGTTGTTGGCTGTGAGGAGGAGCAAAGCTCCAGGGAGGAAGTGTCAAGTGCAACTTCACACTGAAAGTCACCAAGGGATCTAGTTTCAGAAGTACCAAGTGCACGTCTTAACCTCCTCCTCTTACCACCCTTCCGGGTGAAAGGCATGTGGAGATCAAGGTACCAACGAGACTATACGAAAGTAGAGCCGGTGTTTAGCGTGTACTTTTGAAAATCCAGTTTCTTAACGATAGGCGACACCTGGTTTTCCTTTCATCTAGCTCTTGCGAGCAGTGAACAGAGCGGCGGAGAGCTCAAGTTACTTCCTGACCATAGTACCCAGGTGTGGTATCTGCAGTAGGTCAGTTTGTTGAGTTATTCCAGCTCCTTTCCGGCCCTATTCGCCTGGTGGAGGTGTTTCTAGTGCTTTGGACTCCACCAAATTCTATCAGTTTGGCAGAACTACGATTGGCCTCTTAAGGTGTGTGTATACTGGCTTGTTGCTTTCTGGAGTCAAAGCTGAGACCTGATTCGTGCCCATATACCTTCAGGTACCTGAACAGGTTCGGCCGTCAGGGGGAGTGGACTGGTAATCTCTTCTCCTCCTCCCTCGGCACAAGGATGATAGCGGTCTGAGGTAGTGGCCTGGTAATATCTTCTCCACCTTCTCCGGCGTGTTGAGGTTACGTCTTCTTCCGAAGACGTGGCGACCTGAAGCGGATGCACTGGATGCACCTCAGCCTGCACGATCGTGGTTGGGTGGGACGTCTCCTCTTGGGCCAGTTGGAGCGTCTGGTAGCTAGAGGTGCTGGAGTCTGTGGCTACAGAAGTGGCCTTTATCTGTGCAGTCACCCCAATATCGTCCAACGGCGGTTTCTCTGCCTGGGTGGGAAGGGGTGATACTCCTAGTGCCCTCCTCCCTTCCTTGGTGATTTTCATGCCTTCTGGAGGTGGCGTGGAGAGAACTGAGCCAGGGGGCAACGAGAACTGCCAAATATTCAGCTCCAGTTCTAAGGGCAGCTCATCCTGTGTAGGAAGAGAAGCTGCATATACTAAAACGCCGCCCGGCAGTGCTGTCGAGATCTTGACTATGTTGTCACAGACCACACTAGCCAATGTTATGGGGCCCGGAAGTACAGGTTCGTGCAAATCCTTTACCTTTGCAGAAGGTTGAGGTTCTTCAACTTCAGTTATTGTACTGGATTGGAGAAGTCTCTGGCGGGGGACTCTGTTCAGAGGGCTCCGCTGGGAGACTTCTGATACTGGGTTAGTCCTCTTGCCTCACCAGGGTGACAAATATGGCAAGTAGGAGCAACGGGTAGAGAGGAGGATCTGTGCGGACATTCTGCCTCTAGGTGATGGTAGGATGACAGTCCTCATGTATACTGAGGATGGAGGTTCCCCTTTGGCACTGATGAAAGTTAGTGTCTCCCAGGTATCCGGAGTTCGACCTCCCGAACAGGCTATGGGCTTGGGCTTTACTCATCCTCTGGTTTGGGTGCTTGGGTGGGAGGATCCGCTTCATCTCCGACTCCTTCGGGACAATGCCTCGTTTGCCCCTGAGTCACTTTCCGAGTACGTCCACAGTTATCCTTAACACAATGGGGTAAATAGACTAGAGTGTACATCTAACCATTTCCGAGATTCAGGAACTCTTCCAGGGTCGAAATCGGGTTGAATATCTCTGGTATTAATAGGAGGTGTTAAAATCACCTCTGGGCTGTACTCCCAGTGGACCATTATCCTATTGTTCGCTCCAAGAAATATGTGTTTCTTACCATGATCCATCACACACTGCTGGCTTGTAAGCCAAGGCTGGTCTAGGATTACCTCCTCCACAATATCTGGAGATACCATAAATTGGTTAGTGTGTGCGAGGTGATGGATTCTAAGAGTAAGGTTGGTTTTCCCATCGACCTTCAGGGTCAGCCATGCGCATGGGGAGTGTTTGGGGCGGTAAATTGGCCCTCTGATCTGCTGTCAACAGATCACTTCTTATGAAGTTTCATATTGCAACTGAATATAGTAAAACTAAACAAGGGCACCTGTTAATATTCACCTGGATATGTGGAGCTTTGGGTGGTAAGCTCTCCTCGTAAGTTTGATTCATTTTCGTGAGATTAAGGAGCCTTTGACCGCCTGGGGTGGCTGCCCCGCGTGAACCCCAGTCATGGTGTTTCTCGCCTGGGCAGGAACCTTAATGTTGTTGGAACACGGTGGCGCAGCTTGCACCCACGTGTTTCTCTCTCCCTTTCCCCGCCCTTGCAGGGTTGGGCAATCGCTGTTGAAATACTTCTCTGGGCAGTGCCAGTACTGGAGAAGCAGAGTGGCAGGAGAAGGGGGTTGGCTGTGAATGGCCTTCTGCTCACGAGGAGGGGGTAGGTCGGCGACCTTGGCGGTGCATGCTGGCTTGTCTAACAAGGCCTGCACCTTGTTGTTTTTCTCTTTTCCCTCGCTCTCTCCACGAACTCATCCACGGTTCTGGGTTTTGGAATTAAAAGTAAATGCCTTAATGACGGAAGTAGCGTACATATAATATATCACACACAGCTTTCTTCACGCTCATTTGGATGTCTACACCGGTGCATCTTTGTTTTCCGACGTATATAAATTTTGGCTTTGTCACAGGGATTTTGGACGCAAGTATGGAAGTCTGAAATGAGCCTGGCAATTACTTCCTTGCCGGTGAAATGAGAAGCAAGGTATTGCACTAGTCATATGGGGTCAGGTATTGGGAGGTTACTTAGGCTGCTTCAAGCTCTAACGTAACTTGGATTATTACGTAAGCCACTTTGAGCACAGATGTAATAAGATACCATGTACTAGTTGTAGTGTTGGGAAGTTAGTGAGTTAGCCATCCGGCTAAAGCACGAACTGGAAGCGTGGTGGGCTTAAACTAACTGTTTAGCCTGACTATTCAGTTAGAGACCATGAACCTGATTAGAATTGGGTTGACGACCAAAGTGGTCATAGACATGAGGTTAGCTCACGTGGCCAAATAGCTTAGTCAATACTATCAGTTCTTAAGAACCACGTTGGACACCACATGCCCCGGAGGGGAGTAATTGTAACTAAAACTTATTTGGAGGGGCTAGCTGCATAAAGTAAGGATTTAATACTTTTTGGGTTAAATGAAAGAGTGACCTTAGTAACACTATATTTAATTGTTATGGATGAGGCATTAGATACAGTAACGGTTTTATATTGTGATGTCAGTACCACGAGTTGGAGTGACTTGTCTGGATACTGGCCAGCGGCCAGTGTAAAGGACAGGTCTGGTTGCCTGTTGTAAGGGTACAAAGTTCAAAGCCACTGTCAAAACCCTACGAGTCGGCTGATCCATTGGAACACACTTACCTGGGAAAGAGGTGTTCTTCGGAGGTAATGGTGTTGCTTGTTGCTTGAGACTCTTACCCTTCTGAGGCAAGGGTGGGACATTGCCTCGAAGACTCGTTGACACTGAGTTGCTCGGACCTTGTAGTGTGCTGTTGACTTCAGGTGATAAAGGGTTGGGACTGCAATACCAGGGGTTGGCAATACCAATAAGGGGTTCCTCACCTTGTCGGAAAGGATCTAAAATAGGGTGGGGTGGGCGTTCAAGCTTAATAAGTGGAGGGAATAATTTTGGCTGTGAGGAGGAGTGAAGCTCCGGGGAGGAAGAGCAAAGTGCAACTTCACACTGAAGGTCACCAAGGGATCTAGTTTCAGAAGTACCAAGTGGACGTCTTAACCTCCTCCTCTTACCTCCCTTCCGAGTGTACGGCATGGGGAGACCAAGGTAAAAACGAGACCATACAAAAGTAGAGCCGGTGCTTAGTGATGACTTAGCGTGTACTTCTGAATACCCAGTCTCTTAACGAGATGCGACACCTGGTGTTCCTTTCATCCAGCCCTTGCGAGCAGTGGACAGAACAGTGGAGAGCTCAAGTTACTTCTTGACCGGAGTACCCAGGTGTGGTATCCGCAGGCGGGCAGTTTGTTCCTTTCCAGCCCTATTCTGAGCAGTGGCGGGGTATGGAATTATCTAATTCACTGATTCGCCTGGTGGAGTTTCTAGTGCTTTGGGCTCCACCAAATTCTACCGGTTTGGGAGAACTAGGATTGGCCTCTTAAGGTGTATGTGTATGTTGGCTTGTTGCATTGTTGCGCCGGCTTCACTTTTAGAGTCTGATCTACTTAGGAAATCTATGATGTTTAACACAAGTAACTTTGGTAATAAGAGAATACTTAAGTTTCACATATTTTATTACGAGAGTAATAAAATACAGTGGCACTGTGCTACCTCCTAAACTAGGCTTTAAACGGAAGAAAATCCTAAACAAATCCAGGTGAAGGTGACCTGATAATTAATCTAATAATTGAAGGCTTTGGTGGGGTTGTTATCAAGGAACAAATATGTACTGGGTTACGACTACTATATGCTGTTCACGGTAAAGTAAGCACTTTTCAAGGCCGTGCTAAATTTTCCCTTTCAATTAATTTCAACCTTTCCGTCACTTTTTTATGTAAACATTGCAATATGACTAATAAACACAGTGTGTACATTTCATCACTATTAAAAGTTAACATCTGAGACTAATAAAACGTATTTATTATGGGTTAATGCCTTTTGTAATGGCCTTAAAATGTGCTCACTTTACTGTGAACATCCTATAGAAGAGTAGCGTCAATGTTGCCAAGCCACGTCCGGTAGGCAGGGTGGAGGTCCTGAAGAGATGTCGTCGTGACCTAATTACCAAGAGGTAGGTTCTGGATTCGACACCAGAAGGTGGTAAGGAAGATGGAACATGTCTTCAGGAGTCTCTGGTAGGTGTAGTCTTTCAGAAGTTGCGGGATATGTGGTAGCTGCAGATGGTAGCTTCAGCGGCTGCTGAAGAAGTGTTGGGCATTTGGTCAGCAATGTTTTCCTACTGGCAGAGATTCTGGCCCTTGCGAGCAGTGGATTCTGCGGCTGTGCCAGTGATAGCGCACTCTACAGGTTTTCTCCGGTCCTATACAAGAGCGGAGGAGGTGCTGAGACTGAAAGAGTCTGGTCATGTCAGACCTTTTATACTTATCTCATTTAGGCACTTGGAGGCAAGGGGTGCAAGGGTGATAGCCTCTGCTGCAGGGGTTGAAAATTCAAGGTTGCTGATGCGGCACTATCATCCCGTATCTTTGGCTGTCTGCTGCCCTCCCTCGCCAAACTCTGGAACTAGCTTGGCCAAGTAGACGGCTCAGTCAACAGTACAATCTTGCGGAGGGGGAGGGGGTGAGATTACGGCTTCTTCGAATTTGGGGTGAACAGTACAAGCTAGGATCATGTGTATGTAGTCTCTTCTGACATTGCACAATGTGGTATCCTGTAAGCATGTGTTCCGAGTTTTCAGTACTGTTGCTGGTAATAAACCTGCCGGTATGAACATTGCGCTCAAAGATGGGGCAAAGTCATAAAGTACAGTGTGCATCATAAATGCGCAAATGCATCAATCACGCATCAGCCTCT
Source organism: Dryococelus australis (assembly GCA_029891345.1). Classification (NCBI taxonomy): domain Eukaryota; kingdom Metazoa; phylum Arthropoda; class Insecta; order Phasmatodea; family Phasmatidae; genus Dryococelus; species Dryococelus australis. The sequence goes on along the minus strand of CM057007.1, from coordinate 71,856,833 downwards.
ATGAAGAAGGCACTCAACTGGCGTGCAGTCTTTCTGACTGCGACTTGCCTCAATGTGACTTTAAGCAGTGACCCTATATTTTTATAGCAAGTTAATAAAGATAAAAGTATGATGTGTGTCTAGAGACAATTGTAAAATTTCTGTTTGAAAAATTTAGCAGCTAAAAGAGATTCTCAAAACATTTATTTCAGCCATTCTCATCTCCACAAAAAAATAATCCTTGGAGTTGAAATGTGAAATTAGTTCTTGGGTATTAAACATTTCTTAAATTCTATTTGTTTTCAGACACCAACAGAAAATATCCAACTGTTTTAGAATCATGACAGTACTGTAAATAATACTATAAGCTAATGTGATCAAAAGTTGAAAAGGGTACAACTAAATAATACATGGATGTAAATCAATCTCATTATTACAATTTATATGTCAGTAAAACACTAGTAGAACAGTTTAACATTTATATACACATTTTTCGTTACGTTGAATGGCACATAGGACAGTGTTATTTTGGTACATCAGTTCATAACACTCACTGCATGTATAAATAATATAAATTTCCAGTGGTTGCTTGTGTGTCAAAAGCAGGACTTATCGCAGGACACTTGGCCAAAGAAGTACTTTCCATGACTATTTGGTGTTTCGCATCCCGCAGGACAATGCTTTGAAAAAAAGAACTGTCCTGTGGAACTAATTTCATTTTGGAAAACCCCAAGTAAAATCATCTTAGTTTGTACTGATACTTAACATAAATTCTGAATGTTAAAGTGAAATATTTGACATAATTTAAGTAGCTTTTAAGTGGGAACTGAAATTGTACATTACAGTGAAAGATATGAATGTTAATGTGAAGTATCTTGTAACAGAATTTTACTCTTGGTATTGATGGCTGATTGAACATACATGTTTACAGTGTTGAGAGCAGTAACTAGATCACTGTTAAAAAGTTTAAAATGAGTGACCAAGTCAAAACCCCTCAAAAGGAAAAAGTGGAATTACAGTACAGTGTTTGAATGAATGGGAAAAGCCTTTTAAGAGGTTGGCAGAGTTAATCATTACTATGATAGAAGTTGTAACAGTACAGACATATGTGGTACTATAATATATATATATATATATAAAACCAGAAAAGGTTTACAATATGTAAATAAAAATCATCTTCTTTTTTTACTGACAAAACCCTGAAAACTATATTTGAAGGTGCCATAGTGACCTTAGCCACGGAGGTTGTCTACATCTCTAGTGAAGTATGAGCAACGCACCTGGGAAGGCTGTCCGGGAGAGTAGTCCGTGAACCTCGGGAGGCTGCGTATCTGCTCCGTTGTTAGCCGGTCCCGCGGTGCCAGTTTGAAAAGCAGGAAGTCACTTGTGTTCGTCACCACGAAGGTCTCCCCTTGAGGTCTAGCCTCTCCTGCTGGGGTCTCTGCTGGCACCGGAGCCCTGCCCAGTGCGACGATCTTGCCGTCCTTCACCGTATACAGCTCCTGGGGCTTACATGAGTACACCTTGGTATCCCGCACTCTCTTCCTGGCACGACACACACACTTCACGTCCCAGCCTGAGACAGCAATGCTGGTTGCGTCTTCACAGGTACACGGGGCAGCCTTCATGGGAGTGGGACGCTGTCTCACCTACACCAGGAAAAATATGTATACAGGGACAAGATTTTTTAAATTTCATTTTAAAGTCAAGTTTGTATCAACTTTAAAAAAATTATTCCAAGCTGAGGCGGGTTTATGTAACACTGCCGTTTTTGAGGCGTCATGTTTACTGTTGGTCAGAGATATTTTAATTAAATATGATTACAGAATAATGCTTATGTTGTCACTTCATTTACTACAATTTCCAATTATGCTTTATTATAGTAGTTAAACAAAATAAACAATACTCTTTTGTTAATTTTATAATTTATTGACATAGGAATCATAATTAAGTATAGTTCATTTGTTTCTAAACTATATTCAGTATTATAATTATATTTGTTAGTATTCATTAATTCCTAGTGGGTAAAAAGTATTCAATATTTACTAAACAAAAGCACAAAAGAAAATTATCCTGGTTCTTTCTCGTCCCGCCATTACTGGTTGGCGGAGAGATATGGCGTGGTCACACGACAGCCAATCGGAGCACAGGTGACAACATAAGTATGACAGAAGTAAAATTGAACACAATTTTTTTTGCAGTTAGAATACCATCACCGTTAAGATAAGATTGGATATGTGAGGGAGAGTGATAGGTTTAGATGATTTAATTAGTGAAAACTTAACGTGTGTAGGTAGCATTCGTGGTCGCAATTCTTTAACCCTTCCACTACTGCATGCATTATTATTGGCGCTAATTGTATAGTGTAGCAGCTGCATAGATCCAATTTACACTCTGTACTGAATTATTTTTTATAGTGAATATGGGCATACCTTTTTAGCTGCTTTATGCACACTTCATTACGTACTTTTCAATAATAATTTATTTTCCTGACTTAAAAATACAGAAAACACCTTCATTTAATTTAGAGTCAATACACTACATTTATTATAGTGAAAATACACTAACATATAAAATATGTACGTACAGTAGTTTCTTAAAACAGACAAAATGTTGATACACACTGAATAAAATAAAAGAGTTGTTACACTAACATACGATTGTACTGAAAAACTCTGAGGAGCAGTAAGCAAGGACAATGGTCCTATGGTGTAACTTCCCAGATGCCGAAGTGACTGGATCCTGGGTGTCGCACCCACACGAAGTTGAGTCAGTGGCAGAGGTGTTCAATTTTCCCTCCAGCCTTTGCAGGCTGGGAAGGAGAAGTAGAAAACCTGGTCTGACCAACTTCAGTGTGGATTAGAGTTCCTAGTGTGTGGCGCAGCCGATGAACTATCCAATGACAGGCCTCTGTCTGCCTTTCTAGAAGATGATGTAGTATTTACCTTTGTGCTATAGACACGCTTTACTTGCTCTTCCGCTGTCTGAATAATAAGGTCAGAATAACTTAATTCTCAAAGAATTCCTGGGTTCAGACTAAGACAAAATAAATAATACTATCCAATTGAATTTAAGATAGGTTCTATAATAACGTATTTAGGGAAATACGGGGTGAAACCACACTGGCTTCTAAAATAAAATACGTATTTACGTAATAATTAATAGGAAGCTCGATCCTATGTAAATCTGGGTGAAGGCGTCCTGGGCAAAACTAGCATCTTAGCAAAAAAAAATGAAGATATTCAATTAGCTTTTACCTAACTTAATGGGGAGCATTCTGAAAGAAGATAAGCTGTATTCGACGTCGTCGCGAACTGCTACCAAATGGGAAACTGGAGGAATACCAGAGGGTGGGTGGTAGAAGCAGATGTCTTCTGTAGCTTTTAGAAGGTACAGTTGCACAACGGCAGCAGAGTCTGTTGGTCACCGATGGCAGTAGGCTTCTTGTAACATCTAATCGTGCACACGAAGCATGATCTAGTTGTCAGCTTTATCCATCAAATGTGTCTTCAGCCTTTTCAGGCTGGAAGAGAGGATCGGCTGCCCTAACCATTAGCCTAGTGGTCGTCACACCCTTAAGACATTTCTTCAGCATTTGCAAACTGGAAGAGAGGGCTGGCTATCACTTACCCTTACAGTTGCCTCTGCCTTGTTCAGACTGGAGGGACAGCGAATGCCCCGAGCCAAGGATGGCTCCTACTATTTATACTAAATTTTTCAACTTGTATGCTTCCAGAGAGGTGCAGGTGTAGCTAGCCTCTCTCTGCAGGGTAGTTTATTTGAGCTTGGTGGCAGTGACACCCTTTTCTTATCTCCTATGTTGGAGGCAATGAGATGTCTTATTACCTCGGCGCTGGATGCTACAATGTTCCATTGGAATGAGTGATGCCATCTTGCAGCAAACTGTGGAACTCGCTAATTTTCGGGAAGGGTGTCGACGCCTCGTTGAACAGTAAAATCCAGCACTGGGGTTAGGGCGACCGCATGATGGCTTTGGAGTAGGCAGTACAATTTCTCCAACCACAGGTCTGTAATCGCCCATGACGTGTAGTTTACGGACCCTGTAGGCACGTGATTTATTGTACTATTGGGAGTATGACTCGCCCAAATGAGCGCTGGTGCTCGATGATGGGGTAAAGTTGCAAGTAGAGCACATGTCTAATGCGCGGAAATGCATCATGCATAAATTTCTACAAGGTATAAAGTAACAATCACCCTAGAATGAGTACACTGGGTTAAGGTAAGAACATGTGTTTATTCCTCAGGGAAGTATACACGGTGGCTCTTACTCTCTCCTAACTATCGTGAAGGGGATCTGGAGCAAAACTAATCAAGAGCAGATTGAGCGCAGTAGCTATGATTATAACTGAACCCTAACTAACTTACACTTGTTTGTCCTGAAGGGTCTCGCAGCCACTGCCAAGGTGGCAGTGAGTGTAAGGGGGAGAATACTTATTCGGAGGTCGCTGGACATTGGTCTAGAAGACTTCTGGAAGGTGGTTGGTCTCTCGTGAGAAAAGCAGTAGACAGAGAGATCCAGCACACAAAGTAGTGGAGCAAGTTGCAGAGTATTCAACTGACATTCTGGGGCTGCATGCCGGCGTATAGTCTGCCTGCACTGCTCCATTGGCTACCTTTGACTTGTCGGGTATCTTCGGACGTGAGCTCCTCCCTTAGCAGCGCTGGTCGTATTCTATCAGGGAAGGCTGGAGTGGCGGTTTTCCTTGTGTGTGGGTTGTGCCTTTGCCACCTGCTTAGGGGCAGTGCTTCACTTATGTTGCGGCTTCTGATACACGGAGGAGGGGGAGGGGGGTGTGATTAAAAGACTGGTGACGTCTGAATATCCAGCTTGGGGTGACACGTGACTTCATATTAAGATGACGTGGAGTCGTATATAAATTTTATGCCAATACAGGTCACTCATAAATTGCGATCCCCCCCCACAAATTTGGAAGTAGACTCATATGGTAGAATTTCTGTGCATGGGTGATGTACTGTCACTTGAAGTTGTTTGTGCTGGCTTCTGTAGCGTTCCTCCTCCTGTTCTCATTCTCTGCTTTGGCATGCAGGCTTCCACTTTTCCTTTTGTTGTAGCACTGTTTCTCTCTAGCCCGTGGGCTAGTAGCCTGCTTCAGGTTTTACCTTCTAGGGAGGACAGCTGGCACGCATAATGTACCGGTGTCAGGTCTTTATTTACCGGAAACGTGTCGCTCACACACGTCATCTGATGGCTGTGCTTTATTTACATTACGTTACATAGTTCTAACCTGGAATAAATCAATTTACAGGCATACACGTGAAAAAACTCTTAAATGCGAAGACGTATTTTCTAGTCCCACACATGAAGCGTTTTTACTGGCACTGCACTGTGGCTTCCTAACTGGTCGCACGACAGGTTGATTACACGTGACAATTTGCTACCTAAGCTGGCTCTAAGCCTTCCGTTACTTAGTCCAGCTGCTTCTACTTACGTAATACACAACGTGAGTTAACCTTTTAAACTTATATACACTACCAATTGTATGAGCCACCTAAAAATAATAAAAAACACACAGCACTATAAAATGTTAACAATTTTACACATCTTTATACTGCTGCACCAGACTGTCCATTTGCATTTTGCAGTCTATTTCCATGTTTTATGGCTGTCTTTCAGCGTGGTTGTTTCACTTCTGGTTTTTGACTCTGTGTGGGAAGTTTTTGGTCTACATGGGTGCCTCTTCTCTTGCAGAAGGCTTCGTGTTGAGGATACAGTCACACGAACTTAGCAGTGGGGCTCCATGGTGACTACCTGTACTACCCCGGCTGACCTTGGGTGGCCGTGTGGCAGATACGAGGGGGTGATATTCCTCATTCGGCTGGTGTGGCTCGACTGCTGGGTTCATCGGGGTTATCCTCGGCAGTGGTCAGCTCGGGGCCACTAGGCAACGAGACACAACTGGTCGTCTCCTCCTCCTGGCGGGCTCATGGTGCATACCATGGACTACCCCGGCTGACCTTGGGTGGCCGTTGGGCAGATGGCGAGGGGTGATATTACCTCATGTCGGTGTTGGTTGGTCATGCATGTCTGGGTTCGATAGGGGTTTATCCTCGGCAGTGGTCAGCTCGGGGTAGGCAACGGAGACACAACAGGTCGTCTCGGGGTCCTCCTTCGGGTGGTTAGTGTTCAGGGTAGCCACGAGGCAGGGACTGATGCTCTCATGCCCCTTGACTCTGGATGGGCTGTCCTTACGGTGGAGGAAGGCGATGTATTGTTCAGTCCTGCCATCGGTGTGAGGTTACGTCATTCCCCATGTCTGCCCGGGGTGCGGTCGTGGAGGTAGGGTTCCTGTGCTTGAGGGCTGCCGACATCCCGGTGGACACAGTCGGGATATCAGAGGTAAGAGTCGTTGGCTTCTACTTTCGTGTGTTGAGCTCATCTTCGGGATACTGTTGCAACTGGAGGTTTCAGGCCATCTCATTTTGTACACGTGGATCAATGTCCTGGTGATCTTGGTTGGGTTGCAGTTGAGACTGATCTTCAATTCTCCTCCTCGTTGCACGCGACTTCACTTCTCTGGATGATGCTGGGTCTGTCGTGGTTGGGTTCCTTTAGGCCTTTGCCGACAGTTGCGACCAGTCGGGGTCATTAGCCGGTTGGCTTCAATTTTTATGATCAGTCAGTGTCGCGGATTGCTCCGGTGTTTGCATTCATTTCTTATGGAGTTAGTCAGGTGCTTCTTGGGTATTCAAAGTGGTAGTGGTTCCGGCTGCGTTTGCTTCATGGAGTAGAAGTCTGCTTCTTAGGCTTAGTTCATCATTGGTCTCGGCTGTTATGGAACGTTGTTCGTCTGCGTGTCCAAGTTCTGATGTGGCTTCCGGATCCGTGGATGTCTGCCTACTGTCAGCTGTAGGAGGCGAATGTGTTCCGCCTGACTCTGTGGTGGAGTAGGAGAAGGGGTGGAGAGATCTTGGTTGTGCCCCTAGCTGATTTTCAGGTGTTCACTATCCCTGACACAGATGTGGCACCGCCCGCAATCTATCAACGCACTGCTGCTCTTGCAGCCAGGGCTGCCCTAAGATGACTGTTCACTGGTTGATCCCAATTTCTATGCATGGTGCATCCGGACAATAGGGCTCATGGGTCAGAATCACTAAACAAGACACAGCTGGTCACATCCACAACTTACAAGACAAATCAGTTGCGGTACATGCAGCATTTCGCATTAAATATTTAAACTCCTACTACAGCACCAGAGTTGTGAGAGCCCTACCACCCTCTAGCAATAGTTCAGAACTCAGACGCAGGAAAATTAGCTCATTAACTACCTATAACAAAATCCAGGCAGCCTCCGGGCCTAAATACTATAATAAAATCACAGCTCCAAGACAATACTCCATAGCTATATCGGCAACATTTCAATTTTTATGCCACACCCTAGTTTGCCACCTGGCTGCTGGGTTTACTACCAACGGCACCCATCCATCATATTGCAGTGCCCTACAACTCATCTGATGAAGCTGGCATAGCCAGCAAAATATTACAACTGCATGAAGAATGTGTCATCCTTCGTTCTGTGTGGCTGTTGAAAAGTACTATATTGTGAGTACGTGTGTGTCTGTCCTTGCAAATATTATTATTCAAACCAAAGGAAGTCATATTTTCTTGGTTCACCCCTAATCAGATTTTCTAAAAAAATATATTCTGAAACTGGTTTCTACTGTCAGGAAATACAAGTGTCCGGTTAAATTTTTTTTGAGACACTGAAAACAGCAAGTGAAACACAATCTTAAATTCAGATAAGTACAATATGTTTTCCATGTGTGTATAAAAGTTAACTGGTTGTAGCGGACACGCTAGTGGGTTCATGAAGGCTCCTTAATAAAGCATCCAGTTCTGAACCCGGCGTTATTAATCCAAATATGACACAACTTGCGGCCAGAGCAAGCATGCAGATTAATGAGGTCCGTTTACAAAACAAACGTCGATGACGGGCAGCGCGAGGCGTGGCCCGGGGTATTTGCTACATCGGCCACCGACGAGGGAAGAACGCAGCTTGAGAGGTATGCTCGTGCGCCGTTTACCATACTGCTAGATGCAGCCTCCAGACTCAAGAACAGGTAGGAATGTTCTAATTAGGAATCAACCAGGACAGTATAACAAACAACTATGTAGGTTAATTAATATAATAAACAACTGTAGCCTCCCTGATTTAGTAACTTAACTAGTCATGTCCATTGTATTGAATATGTTTTATTAACTTCAGTAAACCCCACCTGTGACAGTACAATGTTTAACGTTATTCTCTAGCTAGTAATTCAACCTCCGTAACATCTAACCTTTTGTACTATCATTTCTATATCTGACTATCGCCACCCACATGACATAATGTACAACCATAGGATGCCCAAGGCATGTGTCCATCACATGGACGTAAGACCCCCAGCAACAAGTTTGCTACATGGCGTCACCTCCTGACAGAGATTTCTTTGGGTGGAGATATGAGTAACTCCAGCTATCGTTCTGGTACTTCTGATGAGCACTAATGTCTTCTCACAGTTGTTTTTGCACGCTGTTGGATAATGCCCTTTAAGAGACCAGAATGGCAAAGGCCCTGGCACAGTTGTTGAATGTGTTCCCACGGACAAGTCAGTTGGCGTTAGTGTAAACTGATTGAAGTGTTGCCAACAGATAACAGTAAATTATTGTGAAAGGCATATCAACTATGTATTTACTTTGCTATTGCTGGGATTCAAATATTATAATAATTTTAAAAAAATTTTAAACATGAGATTTCGAAGTTTTGTTTTAATAAAGCAGACTGGAATCAGTGATATTTAAAATGTAATTTATTTCCTTAAAGTGACATAAGTCATGTTCTCAAATTTGTCAATAACTAAGCAATCATTTCATAAAATCCCTACAAATGCCCAGTTTGTATTCACAAGTGTACCCTTTAAGTTCAGCAACATACTCCTATGTTTTTGCTTTTGCTATTGTGTTTTAAAACATGGGATTTTAACATTAAATATTACTGGTTGCTGAGGAACGGAATGTATTAACAACTCAATACCAATATTTCTTTTCACAATTATTTTCTTCCATTTCAGAGCTTCTCTACTGCTACTTGTTGAGACCTTGAGAGCAGACACTGACTGGTTGGTTGGTGGTAAAAGATAAACGGACTCAAACTCGCTACAACACCAACACCACGAGTTCAAATTATTTTGCGACCAACAACCAACAGGCTGTTGCAACAACATGCATACAGTATTGTATCCTTCAACTGTCACCAACACCAAATTCCAACAGCTACACCAACAACAACGACTTACAGTATTACCATATTTCAGCATGTATAGGCTGCATGTGTGTACAGGCCGCACCAGAAGTTTTTGATGAAAAATTATGGATAGTTAATATTTCAAGTATAGGCCGCATTGAATTTGAATTTTTGTATTACTGTAAATGTTAAGTCACAATTATATACAAACATAATAAATTTCAACATAATTTCTCCCCAACAAAACATTTGAGACAGAAAATTTGTGTTATGTTGTAATGTTTACGAATATACATCACACAATTACTATTCTACAGAAGGTAACGTGACTTAAGAAAGCAACACCACAGCAACATGTTACACAAAATGGCGTCTTATCAATGTGCACTTGTAGAGCAGCGGCAGGCATGCAAACTACGTAAGATATCTTTCTCTTATACAGCAGAGAAATTATTTTCTCATGTACGACATCTATAGGCAAGCTCCAACTCGTTTACATTTTACACATGCGAGATGAAGGTTATTTTGTTTATAAATGCAAATGAATGAATAACTGCACAAGTGTGTGTATGAGAGTTTTATTTTTTTCCTTCCATCCTTTTTTAAGTATTAAAACATTAAAATAAATATGTTTTGGAGGAAAACATTTGATTATGCCAATCTCTCACATATATAAGACGTACAACACTTTTTGTAGTCATTTTTTTTGTAAAAATGTGCTACCTATACATGTTGAAATACGGTAAGCCAAGTCGTTACGTACTGCCTGCAGCTATTTGGCATGTACCAGGTCTTGAAATGTACGAGCTCTAAAGCAGACACTTGTTCTCTCACCACTTGCCTCATCACCTCTAAGCACAAGGCACTCAACTTGGATGTGTACTTTACATTGGTGAGTCGCCTCAACGTGACTTTAAGAAGTGACCCTACATTTTCATGGCATGCTAATAAAGACAAATATGTAACACATGTCTAACAACAAAATGTTTCTGTAAGAAAGGAATGGAGTAGAGAGTTTGGAGTGGCTCGTAACAAAGAGGTCTTTAGAGCAGATGAGGGTGAAGCAAGGTTAGTACAGAGTAGCGCTGAAATACAAGGGCATGAGAAACTGGGAGATCCTCGAGAAAACCTGCAGATCAGTGGCACTGTCTGGCACGATTCTCATGAGCAAAAAATCTGGGGAGCGACACTGCGTACCTGGCGGGGGGCCACAGTGTGGCTGAACAGCTGCTCCTCCAGTGCCTTGAGGGAGTGTATGGGGTGCTGCGGGGGTCGGGGGTCCTCGCTGGCTGGCCGGCACCCCATCGCAAACTGAAACAGCTTCGTCTCCCGGCTGCTTGGCTTCACTGCCGTTCCCAGGTCCCGCTCGTGCCGACTTACACGGCTGCTAAATCACACACATGCACTTTTATAAACAAAAACTTTAGTGATGCACCAATTATGTACACCTTGCAGAATACATTTACTGAGTACAAATTAAAAATTAATAATTACAATTAATGGTTATTGTTTAGGAATTCTCAGTTAAATTTTTCTTTTGGTGACATGTTACAAGTGAACTTGACTCGTGTACTGTCTGCGACCGAGTGTGTTGGTCAATCTTACAAGATGGCAGATCAGTAATACTCTTTAACGTGTGTGGTCCTTCAGAATAAGTGTGATGAAGTGTGTTTTCGTAACAGTTAGACTATCTATCATCAGTATTTTAATACAATTACAATAAATATGTAAAACTATTACTACTTACAAAATAACTTATTTAGCTACATAATTTTGACACTTAAAACAAGGGATGAGTTGAACACTATTTTGGACCAAATTAGAATCCAGAGTCTAACCCTTAAAATATTTTAAAATCTTGAAGCCAAATAAGAATCCATAATACCAAAAATTTGACCTGTTGTCTTTACAATATTTTTTCCCACAGTGGTAATATACAGGCAACACACAATTACAGACAGATCTAAGAGTGAATGCAAAAACTAAACAAACAATAATAACATTCAAGGTTAAATGTCATGCAAACCTGACGAGGCACTGGTGCTTTCCCATTGTATAGGACTGGTCAGGTCGCTTTGCGATAGGACATAAAATCGAGATCGGGTAGAACAATTTTACGTTTAGGTGTCACTGGTTTCTCGACGATACCTGGATGACATGCTATGGGAGTTAGGTCAGTGGTAGGTGTCGGAGCTGCTGCAGAGAAGGTTGGTCTGATCTGAAGCAGCTGGCGAGGTGTGGGACGCAATACTTCCGGAACCCAGTAGGCGATAAGAGGCGTCGCAGGTTGCTCTGGCTGATTCAAGTATTTTACGATCCACCACGGGTATGCTGCTGGGCCGCTGCTCTCAGGTGCGGTGAACAGATCTCTAGGAACCTATGGTTCATCTGGGTCTTGCAAATGCCTCAAGACCTGGGCTTAAACTTTTGGATTAAGGCTAGCTAAATGTGATACCAGGGCAGCCATTAACTCATGCAGATGACCACAAGCTAGGAGAATCTACCTAACCCTCTCCTTGAATCCCCCTCTCTTGGAATAGGGCATCAGGATACGGACTTACCCTCCTACTAATATAAGATGGCATACCCTCTCCTAGTATAAGACGGCACGCTCCTTGTACACAACACATATTACGTGTGACACCACATGCGGGCCCAAGATTGGCAGACACCCTATTCCAATGTGTGGTACACAATGCAGTCCACGATGGAAGTCAGGCCTCACCTGTCCAAGGTCGCACACGGGTGTGTGATCCTGTCAGAGTCTTCCCAACCCAGGGAACGTCTGCCCCTCTTGGCTCAGAAAGCAGTGGAGAGACAGACGGACACCGAGCTGACAAGCTGGTTCACGATAGTGTAACTGTGTAGCTCCTCCTTTCCACCAAGCGAGGCTGAAAGGAAGGGCGGCCTGGTCAAGTGTGTGTGGGAAAAAGGTTCAGTGCGATGGCTCACATGAGTATGTATCTCGGGATCACCTGCCGTATTGTTACGTGAGAGTAACTACAAGGTGCTAAGTCTACAGGAGGCAAACTCAAAGTGAAGGCCGACCCACATTTATTTCCGAATGGAAACACTCGTGGTGAATGCCCCTAACTCCTGTCAACGGCACGAGTCGTGGCCGGGAAGCTAGAGTAATACACTTGAACTGGCCGGGTAGAGGCAACCGGTGAATAAACTGGGGGAATGTGGGGGGTGATGCGGTGAACGTCTAAGCGATCTACACTTGCATTGTTGAACGTGTTATTTGTGTAGATCGACGTTACGTACAAATACTGACATGCAGCTTTAAATACTAACAGTGGTAGTGTCAGGATGAGTCCTGAGAAGGACTCCAGGATAAAGATACCTAGACACATCCGTGTACTGCACGGTACGAAGCAGGAAGAAATCCTAACTATCGTAAAGCAAGTTAAATTCCATGAGGCTAGCGCTGGAAGCAAAACCTAGTCGTAAGCGGGGCTTAAACGAAGGTTGAGTGGTCAGTGTCCGAGTAGCGTGTGCTGGATAGCTGGAGCAATTTGGTCAGATCCTGAGCGACTGGCGCTAGGAATGAAGACTAGCCTGTCTCTCCTTTTATACTAAACTGGGCCGCTGCCTGAAGCTGATTGGCTGGCATCACTAAGACGAGGAGTGGTCACAGAGTGGGGGCAGCGAATGCATGACTTGCCTATCTGATGTCACCGGCAGGTAGAAGGGATGAAATGCAAAGACAAACGATAATCCTACTACTAGTGATATCTAGCAGGTAGTAAAAGAGAACTCATTGCCTCTAAGCATTTATGGTGGGCCGGTGAATAAAACAATCTTCCTGGCAGACAGTCCAATCTCATCTTACGTTGGGACAAATGAAAATGCAAACTTCCAACTCCTAAGAAAACTGACCTAACGATGGAGCGGAAGTCGTCCAATCTCCATTGTTAAAAAAGACATCATGCGTCAATATTTAACGTAATTTCAAAACATTCTGGATGTTCACCACAGTGCTAGAACCGAGTACAAACAAACATTAACACAGCCATTGACGCTGGCTAACAACCAGCCACATTAAGAACATGATGGCGCTCACCACTCACGTAACACGTGAGCAAGGAGGCCATAACCTCAACTTTCCAGCAACTGAATATTTCTTTGAAGTGTAAATTTTGTCTCTTGTTATATTTTCAGGTTCTCAAGAGTCTAAGTGTTTAAAATGTATGTTTCAAAATATTGCACAATGTTTGGTTATGAATTCAAAATGCACGCTGCGCGAAGACTAAGACTACTCTTATTCTGGGGTGAACACCGTAGTAAAAGATATTTAATGACTATAGAAAATTCCCAATTTAAATATAAAATGTAAACCAATATTTAAATTATTTATGTGCCATTTATTTACAAAATATAAAAGTTTTACTCTGCGTGCATAGCACTACTGCTTGTGTGAACTCCGTAGGCAGCCATAGTAGATCCGCGCGACCTACCATGGCGAGGTAAGACGCTGTCACGTACGCACCTCAAACTTTTTGCACTGATGTAGATTAAAATAGCTCACTTTTAGTATACCGGTTATCCTTTGCTTTGCGTACGTTTTGCCAGACATTCCCCAGCATTATCCTTCTGCTAACTTAATAATATGCGCCCTTGTGGCTTTTTCAATGTAAACAAGGAGAAAGGAGGAAAGCTGTTGGAGAGGCCACACGGCCCACGCAAATTTGAATTAGGCACCATCCGCCTGTGTTAAAGGTGTTTCAGTGTAATTTCTGTTTAATTGCTGCATGCAATATTATAGGCTTTGTTTTTATTTATGTATTTAAGGGTATTTTTCATGTTTAATTCTTTTATGGCCACTTCACTTGCAACCACGTGGTTAACAGCCGCCAAGTCAATATCGGCGCCATCCATGCACATTGAGGGCTTATTTGTGTAATATCATGTGCACCATAATTAATTTCAGGGTTCTATGTAATATTTCATTCAGGGTTCCATGTATATTTCATGTAGGCTAGTTGATACTTTGTATGTATGACCACGATGTCTTGTTCAAGTTGGATTTTCCCACCATCAGGCGTGCTACAAGCCTATTAATGTCTCAATCTACAGGAGAATATTTTTCTCATCAATAATAACAATTTGTCTCACCAGAATTTGCCATTTTTACGGAGAAATACTGCAATTTCACCTGCACCACATGATCTGCTACGAGTCATATACAGCGGCATCTGTGCCATCTAAGCTTGCTTTCACGCATCTACGTGTTTATTGTGACCATCCATGTTGTGTCCCATCGTGTTTCATATGTATTTGTGCCATTTATGTAATTTGTACGGTGATATTATTTCCGTCCTAACCGGCTATATGTATAGGCCATGACCACACTAACCACGTACTGGGAGGCGTGCCCCGACGAGTCCGCGTTAGCGATGCTAAATTATCACACGTGTTTGCTGTTCATTTCATTATTCTCTGGGCCCTGTCTTCAGGAAAAATCGGCAGTCCACCCTAGCGGTTGTCGACCCCTTTCCTTGTGAAGATTGTGTTTTCTAACACCACAGAGAAGTCATCCATCTAGGAGTGCACTAGATTAATTGCAGGCTGGGGAGCACCTAAATGAAGTTAGCTAGACACGTTCGCGTTCTTTCATAAAGCTAACCTTGGCACGATTTTGTATGAGTGACACAATAAAAGTAAGTCTCGCAGTGCTTAAAGTCTTTCTTTGTAGTGACAGCAACCTCTCGCCATTTTCAGTGATAAAATATTTAGTAAAGATGTTTAGTAATGGGAAGTGTTTAGTAAATACGCTCGGGTGAGATGGACACACAGAACCCACAGCATCCCTGAGTATCAACAGTGCGGTGACTGGGAAACACCGCTGGCACCCATCTACCATAAGTCTTGTGTCTCACCCGACGGCGTTACCATTAATTAAATAGCTGTAATGCCACCCGTAGTAAAACAGCCACAAATTACATAACTTACTTCCATAACCAGTGACAACAAATAGCCGACAACATTCACAAACTGTTTTAGGGAACACTTTTGGACACCGTTCAATGCCTGTCATATGTAATGAATGAAGAAAAGACTTCCAGCAGTTTTTTATATATATACCACAAGTGCTAGCTTTAAAACATAGGACTATTGCAAAAGGAGCAAGAGAAAATTCGTCAGATGATTTTCCAGAATATTGTTATAAATATTTATAGGCTTATTCATGTTATTTTTTGTTATTACCACAAGTATTTATTACGTACTATGTCTGCAACAAACCAAAGACTTTTGTCCAAAGAGAGAGTCAGAAAATTTGTTAAATAATTTTCAGAGTACTATTGTATATCTCTCAGGGATTATGCTAATGTATTACAAGGGTTCAAATGTTACATTTTTTTACTTACTGTAGATGGAATATGTATGCTTATAATTAAATTCATTCTAGTGAACTCGTATTATTTTAGCTAGCCAAGCTGGCCGAGTTGTCAGAAGGTCTTGGTTGACAACCCCTTTTGAAACTATATCACACTTAACTGCTGCCTGCTGTGTGACACAATACGATGACCATAAAGTAGGGTCACTTTTCTGCACATTCACCACCACAGCAGGAAGAAACTAGTTTGCCTACACGCCTCTTATGAATAACGATTTGTATATACATATTCCCCAGGGTCTTTTTTGTTAATGTGCCATTCATGTTTTGCATTCTCTTCCACACGTTAAAATTTGTCAACTGTGCCTTGTAAAAAGTATCCACAGCTTCAGCTGAAAAATGTAGGGCGGCACAAGTAATAAAGGTCGCAAATCACCCTACACTGGGTCACAATGCGACACAAATCTTACACACATAGGGAGAAGAAACCATTATCAGGTCATTACCCACTGAACCGCTGCCGCGCTAAGAGAGAGATTGCGCCAACCCTGCAATGAGTATGTAACAAACAGTGCACACCGGTCCATCCAGCCGTGCTCAGAAAGAGACAGAGCCATACAGCCTGCCGCCACATGCCAGCGTGTCATTCCATGCTTTGCTCCATAACCCAGAGAACGAGCACACAGAGCCAAGACAAGCACAGAAGCCAAACAGATGTCTCTTGAGGGAACAGTTCTACATCCCCTCAAGTGAATTTTTTTTCGACTAGAAGAGCCTTCGTTGCAATGAAGGAGAGTTTGACATGTGGCGTTTTATACTATATATATTAAACGACTACGCTTCGTCCAGCTACGTATTTTTATGTCATCCAAGGAAGGGTCAAACCACAGACTGTCACTCACGAATGCCTACAGGATCGCCCGTGTTGTGAAGGGAGATTACTGAAATGTTATGTTGCACAAGAGGTCAGAAAACACGCCAGCCTCCATGAAGGGTTCCGAAGATTGCACAAAGCATTCTGAGTACCACCAAAGCAGGCAGAAACTGAGCGTTAGGCACAGACGACGGCTACCCCCACCGGGCCTAGCTTACAAGAGACGTCATACCTAACATTCCAGCCATGCATGGACAGGCCCAGCGCACTATAAAAAGCAGTGCATAGCACTTAAACACCAGTCTGGCCTTCACCCCTCTCTTGGTGCCGAAGGAACCATCAGCTGCAGCTCGCTCCACCTCGTGTGCTGGAGCCCTCTACTGCCATCTGTGCGGTCTATAATTGAAATATTAATTATCCCTAATTGTTTATCAAAACTTCAGGTGCGGCTTATACACGCATGCGGCCTATACATGCCAAAATACGGTAAGTCCAATAAGACGAATGGTAGTACTCGCCGTTCCCAATTTCGTTCCAAGTTGGAAAGCTACAAGGCCAGTTCTCTATACCGGCAGGGCACCGGTATGCCATTAAGTAAGGCAAAGACAAAGTAACCCAGTGTGTCTGTACTCACAACCAAATAAAAACAGCCTGACCGTGATGATCCACCGTTAATCAAAGGATGTCACAAATCAATTATACAAATTGTTTTTTCATGAAATTTTACAGATTGTGGAGGATATAGCCATCTGTAGCTAGAAAACATGTTCGCATGTCATCTCTATCCATTGGCTTACATCACATGTAATATTCTGCTGCTGCTGCTCTAATACTATGTGAGAAATTTAGTTCCCCACGAGTGCATACCATAGTCTTGGCAGGGAGCACTGTAATGTTTCTTATAACTTCTGTAGAACCATATTATAACATTTTCCTGCACTTAACACCATTATTTCATGGTCCCACCATTTCTCCATAAGGCTTAATGGTTTCATTTCCTGCATATAACAGTGTACCAATTTTCGATTCCTCCTTATAACATCAGTATTTGTTTAATTCCTTGCAGCATCTAAAATAAAATTTTTCTCTTAAATAAAATTTCAGACATATTAACAACGCAGTAGTCTGCAGATACAGAAAACAGTTTATACTTGAAATATTAAGGATTTTAGAGGTGATGGTCCAAAATGATATTTTTGCATCAAATGATTTAGATGATGATGAAGAACTTGACAAACTATTTACATATAAAAAGTTATTATATTAAAATTTTGTTTGACTTGATGTGTCCCTGCAGGTGTAATACTGTTTCCTGCTTATAGCATTTTCCTCAATATATAATTTTATTTTACTGACCCATTGAAAAATGTTATAACAGGGTTCTACTGTAGATGTGTCCTTAAGGTGTTTAAAACTGTTTACTAGGTATTCCTCTTAATGTGAAAAGTTATCCATTGGGCAACTCTACATCTGAGCACCATATTGACAACACAGTGGTTTGGCACACACCAAAATCATGATGCTCCTTTATAGTTTGGCCTTCCTATGCACAAGCCTATAAATAAAACAGAACATAAGACAGACCTCTCCTGGTCGGGCTGCGGTGGAGGCTCGAGCCTGCTGCGTATGTCGGCCAGCCACTCCTCTGCTGCACGTCCCTCCAGCCGGGGGCGCTTATCACCGCGCAGCAGGGCCACCTCGTCGTCGGAGAGGCCACGCGAGCGCAGCTCTGCCCAGCGCTCCAGGTCGCGGAACTGCTGCCAGGTAGTCTGACCGCATACCCCGCCACAAAGCGCACCCACCTCCAGCTGCCGCTCAAACTGCCGCTCGCACCGCAGCTCCCTGGGAACATGTCATACAGGCCCAGTCACTGGCGAAAACTTAACAGTAGATCCAATCAGACGAAATTGCATTACATAGGCCAAAATAGATCACCACTTCTTACACTAAAACTACCTAGAATATATAAGTAAGCAATACTCTATATTATGTGTCGGTTGGCAGTCCAGCCCTGCGAATGTTTGAGAACATGGAAAAAAGAGGTTTCTATACAAGATCAGTTAAAGTACACAGAAACAGTTCAGATGAATATTCGTCACATCTCTAAACGAGCTCCACAAGAAACCTCACATGTGGATGGTTCCGTCCTGATTAGACATTGCTAGATTTTCTAATCACACCATCTGCCAACTGCCCCGTGTTGTAAAGGGTTTCTTGTTACCTTTGGCTCAAAGTGTGGAGAGTGGACCGGTTTGGGTGGCTCTTAACATCGAGGTCTTGAGAGTCAATGAAGGTGAAGTGAGGTGAGTTTGGAGCAATGCCAGAATGCAAGGGCAGGGGGAATGGGAGATCCCCAAGAAAATTCACCAACCAGCAGCGTTGTCTGGCTTGATTCTCACATGCGTAAATCCAGGAGTGATCTCACAGAGAAAATTGAGGACCTTATCCATCCTGACATATGTGGTCCAATTAACCTACTAACCAAACAAGGAGAGACATATTTTCAAACACACATAGATGACTAATCACATTTCACAATTGTGAGGGTGCTAAGATCCAAAGACGAGGCATCACAAAATGTTTTTGACTTGAAGTTGATCAAAACCCAGTTTGGGCTCAAAACCCAGAGAGCACAATGTGATAATGGTGGAGAGTACATCTCTGGTTTTAAGAATTACTGCCAGGGTACAGGTATCATGTTAGAATATACCATGCACTACATAACTAACCAAAATCCAGTGTCTGAAAGAATGAATCAAACAAAACAAAATTGAAACTCATAGAGATAGGCCTACAGCATTCTTGAATAGCACTTTGGATACTGATTTCTACATAAAAACCCTTTCAGGAGTGTGCAATGAGCCAGGAAAAGTGTTAAAATCCGTAAGAAGCCTTTTTGGAGACCATTTGTATTGACGGATGACGCTTTTCCGCATCTTGGATGTGCACTCTACACTTAACTTCGCCCCATCTTGGACGCAATGTTCAACCCTTTGGGCAGGTAGTTACTCCTTAACAGCACTAAAGCGGCTGGACACACGACTAAAGGGTACACCGGTGCAAGACTGATGCGATCACAGACACGTCAGTCCAGCTTGTACAGTTCGCCCAGATTCTCCAAGGGAACGTCACATCAACACCTCCTACGTAGGATTGTACTGCCTGACTGAGCCACTGCTCACTCCAACCAAGGCCATTAAGTTCCACAGCGAGCTGAGAGAGGGCAGCACCCACATTACCTTGCACCCTGCGGACAAGGTAAGGGATGATAGTGTCGTCTCACCACTATCGGATTTTGGGCTCCTGCGACCGAGGCTATCAGCCCCCCCCCCGCACCCCAGAAGAACTTGTATGAGATTAGTATAAAAGGGCTGGCATGACCAGCAATCTAGTTTCTGCTCTTCCATCGCTCTCGTACAGGGTCGAAGGAATTCACCGGCAGTTCGCGCGTGACTGGTACGTCCGCAGATTCTTGGGCCGGAATCTCTACCAGCCGAAGACAACCCCTCCAGCAGCCACTTGTGCAGCAGCTGCAGACCCCTCTACTTCTGGAAGAGTGAACCTACCATGGCACTCAAAGACATCTGCTCCTTCCTTACCACCCATGGTATCGACCCCAGAAATTGGTAACGGCTAGGTCAGTTTCATTCAGGATCCTGCTTCACCGGACGACGGCGTCTTCAAAACTACGCCTCTGGTTGTTGTTCACCACTTCTGTTCCTTAACAACAACCAGAGATAGTTAGGCTAGAGATGTTGATTACTTTAACTAACAGGATTATCCGTGTCAAGTTGAATTAGCTTAGGAGGTAGTACAGGGCAACTGTGTTATTATTACTCAGCTTATATATATAGCACATTAATTCCAACTATTCTCTGCATACTTTTCTTGAAGTACTCTGTTGTTCCCACATAACCACACACCCGCCAAAGTGAAGTCGGCAAACCATCAAGCACAAAGCTAAATACACACCCATTAAGTGGCCACCCGAGCTCTGCCAAACTGGTAGAATTTGGTAGAGCCTATACCATTAGAAACTGCTCCACCAGGTGAATCAAGCAGATAAGCGATTCCATACTCTGCCACTGTTCTTTATGGGGCCGGAATAGCCTAGACTGATCGACTCCCTGTTGATACCACACCTGGGTATTCCTGTCAAACAGCTCGAGCACCGTCTAACGGTTTGTCCACCTTGTGTCTGGGTGACTGGAATTATTCCGAAGTACACAGTAGGGAAGTGAGTTACCGGCTTCCCTTTTGCGATGCTAAATTAGACCCTGTCCCTCTTATGCCGTTCTCTCAAAAGGGAGGTGTGTGGAGAAGGTTACAAAAGGCAGCATACACATCGAAAGGTAATCCAACTTGCCTATCCCTTTCCTCTACTGCCTTCAGCAGTTAATTAGCTGAGCAGGGCAGAGTTCCAAACGCCTTCTCAAAAGAGAGGCCTCACCTTTCTGAATTCCCAACCCCTTTGTTTCCACCCTTAATTAAGCTCCCAGGTTCTCCCCACCCCATGGTAGAGGTGTTCTTAAAGGACGAAGAACCTCCATTAGGAATTGCTAATTAGGAATGGGTCGATACTACATTTTCTCGACTTGATACCAATTTTGATACCAAAACATTCTTACGATACTCTATACCAATACCTTTCTCGATACCAAATTTAAATTGTCATGGACACAAAACAACTTGGCAAAGAAAATTGCTCATTTTACTAGTGTTGTTGACACTATATAAAAACCCACATTACATTGGAAACAAATGGTGGACGGCTTGTAACCCAAACGTCCTTAACCAATGACAAACCAACACAGTCTCCTTTGATTCTATAGAAATACGTTTCCACAGTAAGAGCAGTAATCAAATTTTGAGGAAAATGATAGCTCAGTACAACACTTATTTTGCAATTTCGCAGTTTTTAAATTTTTTTTTTCGGCTTCAATGAAATTACTGAACATTACATGAATATCATAATCATTTGATACACCCGTCGTGGCCTAGCCCGCGTATTCAGTTGGCTAGGCCATGACAGGTGTATCAGATAATTATGGTATTTATTTTTGTGAATATTTAATAATGTATTATGGCTTGTGTGGGATGTACAATAACTACTCAATTTGCTCGCTTGCGTCTGTCGGCGCTCGCTCATAACTTTCTACCTGCTTTTATTGTACCCGAAATATAGATCATAAGTTCTATCGGCGCTTGCTCGCAACTCTCACTCCGTTTTTAATTTTTATTGTACCTCAATTATGTACCATAAAAGTAGATGTCAAAAATTATAATCGTGGTATGTATGGGTTGCCTAAAAACACCTCAAGGTGCTCGCAACTGTGTGAATATTATGCTCTGAATAAAATATGGTATATTGTTGTAAACTTGAACTTAAATTATGGTACATGTTTCAAATTTATTGTACATATTCCAAATGTTATGGTATACTCTTACCATAGTTGTGGTATGAGGAAATAAGTGTTAAATTAAATACTTTTGAATATTCTCATGCGATACTCGATACTATAAAGTATCGAGTGTATCGAGGTATCGATTCCATCCCTATTGCTAACCCCTGGTTTGTCAGTTCCCTGACCTGCAGCCCCGCAGCATCCAGCAGTCACCCGCAAGCCAAGAATGCTTCACCACCTACGAGCTATCAAGGTGACCACCAGCCCTCGCCACACCTGGGAAAGAACCTTCAGCCGCTGCCACACCAGCATACCTCCAGGTAAAAGTGTGGCCGAGGGTGAGCCAGCTAGTAGGGCCATGACAGTGGTTCTGGATTTTGTGCCCCTCAGACAGGCCAAGGGGCCTAACCTGTCCTGTACACTGGCAGTGTGCCAGTTAAACACTAAAGGTGCCCTACGCATATCGTGATTCTGGCATCACAAGTTAAAATATAAGTAGGCCGCTAGGCTACCAAAATTATATAAAAAGATAGGAATTTGAGTACTCACAATGTAGTACTCGTCGACAGGCACACACACACAAAGTATTACAATTCTCCACGCAGTTGCGTGATTGCAAGTTAAACTGAAAAGGTGACTCAGATGTCAACTTCATCACTTACACGTACCCCTTCCTGTACCTGGAGGAATTCAACTAGGGATTCCCGCCGAATGAGTGAAGAGATTTTGGCGGCTTGTAACAGCGAGGTCTTGAGAGCTGATAAGGGTGATTGAGGTGAGTAGGGAGCAGTGCCGGAATGAAAGGGCGGGGTAAACGAGAGATCCCCGACGCCCGGACCGCTCGGGCAGATATCTTAACTTCTTATGAGGTGGGAGGGGGAAAGGGGAACTGGCTGTGATGTGTAACATCGTGCATCATACCACCAACATGTGCCTGGAGCAGTATGTGTGGCCTACTCACCAGGCCATGGCCTTGCTACCACTCTACCCTTTGTTTACAATCTACATGGAAAAGGTGGGTCCTAGGGAGTTGCAACTAGAGGCCCTTTCTTGTTAATTACGATGTTCTGCTTCATCCAATGGTATCCACAATCGCTTTAACCTCATGGTGTAAATGTTGCACGCCATCAAAGGGTTCCAACCCCTACTGTTTACGTGATGGGGGTGAGTACGCTGGACCATACATTCCTTTTATCCAAGATATTGGTTTAATTAATCCATATACCAATTATTATTCCTCTAATGCACGTGCTTTGCTTAATATTCCATGTAATATGCTTGTTACAGTCTGGCTTTAGGGGCTTCTACAACCCGTATTATTTGAGATGGACCATGGGTGTCCTGCATCAATCTTCCTCTTTTTCGGTCACACATCATGTGCCCAAGTTTGTACACGTTTCCTAAACATGCTGTATAAGTTTATCTAAATTTGGCTTCCAAAAATTAATATGTGCAAAATTTTCTTAATGACTTCAGCCACAGTGACCCTAAGTATATTAAGCAGAGCATTCTGAAGAGCTTAGTTTACTACGAACAGCCTGTATACGTAATAACAGCGAGGAACTTACTCTTCCAGGTTGAGGCGTGTGTTCAACTGCTTCTCAACCATCTGCTTGATGAGGCGGTCGCCCTCCGACTCTACGTGTTCTGTCGGCTCGTCCACTCCTTGCCGCCTCTTCTGGGGCCCCCTGGCCCTCGCCCCGCACACCTTCGCCATGGCCACGCTTCCTGTTGCACTGTGTGTACACAGTGTCGCCAACTGTCTGCCTGCTGCAACAGCAAAAATACACTAATGAAGTACAGGTGTACATGTCTACACATCGTCAGATAAACCAGTCTGCACTGGCATGTGATACACTAAAACAAAAAAAAAAAAAAAAATTATGTAACCAGCTTGTCTGAAAGAAATGTTCTCTTCCACTCCTTGTTTCACATGATATTCAGCATGATCTGCTTTTACTTCTGCAGACACTTAATATTATCTCAATCTTGTGGCATTTAATTACTAGTGCCAGTGGCAATAATTGCAAATTTTTATATGGCACAGCAAGATGATGCACAAACTGAGCAAAGAATGCCTGTTATTAAAAAAAAAAAAAAAAAAAAAAAACTACAAGCTGCATTTCTAAAAAAATGTTTGATTGTACTGGAATAGTATAAAATAGCCAGGTTTGGAATCAAAATGGTTAAGTCTGCAGTACTGATCAAAGGCATAACCGTATGTTCCAGTCCCACATTTCAGAATGCAATGTATAATAATTTGAAAAACAATACTGCACACAAGGAAACACACACGTATGGTTAAGAATCGACGCTTTTTACGAAAAAACGAGAGAATAACCCAGAAAATGGTGAATTTGTGCATTACTAATCCCTCTTCATCGAATTTCCGGCGGGCATAATTAATTTTATAGTATTTACTATGAAATGTGATAGTGAAGATGGTTATCAAAATCAGAGAAATTTTCTGGGAATTTGTGTTATTCTCAGGTCACAAATTACTTTAAAATAACCTATAAAATTAATTTTTTTGTTTTCGGGAGCAATTTAACGTTTCCCAGGATCCCGCCCCGCAAAATCCTTGATCTCGATACCCTCCTTACAATACGGATTACTAAAAACATAGTTCGCAATAACTCCCTGCGCTTATCTCGACCAGCAACGAACTCACCGAACTATCAATGACGATGAACTACTGTTGTAAGCAGCATTGAATGAGGTTATGTATCACAGTGAAGTGAAGTCCACCATGGGTGAAGTAAGTTGCGTTCACAATGTTTACAAACTTCACTTCGCTTTCAAACACACAAAATGCACTTGGCCCTAGATCGACGGCCTGAACAGCAAGAAACACAATACATTTCGCAAAACAGAATTTGTTAAGGGTGTTTCTAGGCTGAACCTCTGAATAGCGCAGAAAATTTTATTATTTATTTAATTCACGTTCAGTGAAAGGTACAGGCACCTCGTACCTATATTGTCGATTTTATGTTGAACCTTCTGATAATACAATATCGATTGCTAATCGAAACTAATTCTGCGTTCTTATTCTTCAAATGAAAGCTCTTTGATGACATGTGACAGTCGATCACAGTCGATACTTATGTAGCAGAAGCTTAAAATGTCACGTTTTGGACGAGTATATAGATTGCTCCAAACACAACCGAGAATATGTTTAGAGGATTGGCGACGATATGCTGGCCACAGCAAGTGGGCGAACATCAAACACATCAAAGCTTCGAAGGACTCGCAGAAGGCGACTCTGTTCTGGAAGCTGAACAGACAGCTGCGACTCGCCGTGCAGGAAGGCGGCAGCTCCGACCCTAACCTCAACTCGAAGCTGCAGCAGGTGATCTAGGAGCTTGTTTGTTTGCTTTTTGTCGAGCTAGTGTACATCCCGATTCCCGTGTGTTTTCACACAAGTTATGGCGGTACCAAGATGGCGTCATATGTTTTTCACTATTGCCGCATCCCTCTCCTATGACAATCTAACGGGGCATCCACGGGAAAGTGGGGGGTTTTCGGGCGGGGACGATCTCAGCATTTATATATGTCTCTATTGGATAGTACACGTGAGCCCATCCGCTCAAGTGTACTACTATATTTCATATATGGAATCGTGTAGCACACTTGAGCCCATCCGCCCAAGTGTACTACTATATTTCATATATGGAATCGTGTAGCACACTTGAGCCCATCCGCCCAAGTGTACTACGCTATACCACATAGGGATCAGATTCAATAATTTACTATTTTGCCACCAAAACTAACATATCCAATTTTTAAACGACGATTCACTATTTTCTGTATTTCAGACACACCTTGTTTATCACGGGTCGTGTGTGGGAGAATCTCTGTATTGGGTTTATATTTCGAACAAATATAGTCAATTAATTACATGTTAATTTTCCACAAAAATTAACATATATATCTGTAAACTATAAATCACAATTTTTTGGTTCTGAAGTCACACCTTGTTTATAACGGTTCACAAGTAGATGAATCACTGTAATGGTTTCATATTTTGACCACTTGAAAAGGATTATTTTCACACACAATCACATTTTCTTGTTTAGTTACCATTTCTACTATTTTACACGCTTTGCTGTATGAAATACCACCTAAACATACTACCTCATTCCTAACAGGACTTGCCTACAAGAACCGTATTCTACATTTCACTACAAACATATCCAATTACAAATGGTAATGACTAGGTACCTGCTGCAGAATCCTGACTTAACATGACCTACCTACAACACTGGTAATTACACCAGATACATACACACATCAGTAATTTAACATTTTTCCACTTACCTACCAAACATAGGCTATCCATTTCTGCCAACATGTAATGCCACACTATTCCTTGTTATTCCACGAAACTCGCATCATTTGTACTACGGTACGTATAAAATTATCCGTCTAGACAACACTGTTATTCACAATATATATTTTTTATTAACTCTGACACTATCCTATACCATTTCACTTGATATAAATATGTGGCAAATTTTCTTAACTACTTCAGGCACAGTGAGGTTAAGCAAGCAGAGCTTTCAAAGGCCGGGGCGAGAACTAGCAATGCTCAAGCCTGATTGGCCTCGTGTGGGTTACTCACCCAGGGCCCAGTTGTTTGCACCACCCGTAGTTCAATTCCAGCCTGCAAAGGCCACGTTCTGGGAACAAAGGGTGTAATCACTGTGAAGTGTCACTTTTATCTTGGACTGTATCTACTGATTTTACGGCTAGTAGTTCCCCCGACGTCTGCCCGTAAGGCTTTTCTACGCTGTTTGCTTAAGCTGCCTTTCTGAAGAGCTTAGTTTACTGTGAACAGCCTGTATACGTAATCACAGTGAGGAACTTACTCTTCCAGGTTGAGGCGTGTGTTCAACTGCTTCTCAACCATCTGCTTGATGAGGCGGTCGCCCTCCGACTCTGCTATACCAAGAATTCGGTGTATACACAAATTAAGCTTCAAACCAAGATGGGCCAACAGACTGTAGATCTTCAGCTGCACCCAATCACAAGTAATTCCAGCCTTCTAAGAGGGACGACCAGACTGAGTACTCAGTTCAATTCAAAGTAGACGTGTAGGACCGCGTAATAATACCAGTTTCTCCTCTTACTCTCGCTACGAGAACCGACCATGTTGGGTGTTTGTCTCTCTTCCCAGCTCGAAAAATCCGGAGTAGAACTCGCAGCACTCAGAGTTGACCCACCACTAGCAGGTGTAACTCGCAGGACACCAGTTATCATAACTACCCACCATTCCAGTTGCAGTTCCAGCTTGCAAAGGCCAGACTTGGGAACACCGGGTAATACGCTGTGTTCTGGAAGGCCCCCCTTAGGCAGTATTTTTTTTAGATGGATTTTTTAAAATTCAATTATTTGAGTGTTCCTGAGAGGTTTAGGCTCTATTTTAGGAACAGTACATATATAAATTACATAATTTTGGCGACATTATACATTGATAAGAACACTTACATACATAAGAACACTTGATACAACAGTGATAATACAGAAACACTAGTAATACTAACATAAAACAAGAGAAAAGCCTTATAAACACTATACATAACAATGATGGGAACGAGTTGTAAAATGTAGCAAGCAACAGCTTTCTTAACTTAGCCTTTATAGAGAAAGGCAGCTTAGGCAAACTGCGTAGAAAATCCTTACGGGCAGACGTCAGGGAACTACTTGCCGTAAAACCAGTATAAACCGCCCAAGATAACGTTGACACTTCACAACCCGAGCAAGTTTTGGTACATTTACTACACATATAAGTTGCTGCAGCGCGCACATCCTGATGTTGAGGCCATACAACGAGGAGGACTAGGCGATCCTAGGACTCAATTGGCCTTGGCACGGATTTGACTCACCAGAGCCCCAGTCTCCAGTCAGTGTCTTAGAATCGACCCCAGCCAACTTCGCCGCCACCCACTCGTAGAGTGTGCACATCCACCAGGAAGATCATCCACCTTCGACTTCAGCACCAGCTACCAAAATGCAGAAGGGTTTTATCTGTAGCTCCCAACTTTGTACATCGTCGGAACTTACGGTCCCCGCCTTGTTCCTCTTCCCAACTGGCGTCACCGTATTTGGCATCCCTAAAGATAAACAGAACTAAGATCTCCTACCGAGATACCTATCAAATTAAGTTTACCTAAGGGTTTAACTCCCCTTCAGTTTTGGTATTTGCCAAATCAAAGAAACTCCAAATCTAAGCTTTCTCCAATGTGGGGAACCCCCCCCCCCCCCCCGACCCCCCCCCGACCCCCCCCCCCCCCCCCCCGACTACACCCCCCCCCCCCCCCGACTCAGCCTTGAAAATTTTAACATGCATTTATTTCTTTGTATTCTGTAACCTCCTATATCTAGCGCCCCAAGTGAATTTTGCTGAAGGAGAGTTAACATAAGGGGGAAGAAGCTGATTTTCCTTCCCCCCCTCCCCGAGGTGCATCACAACACAAGCGTTGTTGGAGATGTGCTGCTATTTTCCACATCCGGAGCCATAGTGCAATAATCCCTGCTCCGCTGCTCTTGACTGTGAGCAGGTACACAAAACAGTTCCGAGAGTGCAGCACCTATCGGAGCTGCTGGATCTACAGACGTTTGCATGCAGCAAAGCTGTGTTGGGATCACAGGCTCCTTGGTTCAGATTGTACGAATTTAGAAGCTGTTATAAAAATTTCCGGAACAGTAAGAGCTGTAGTATACAGTTCAGAGAGCTGTGTTCTTGTTGTTGTTAACTGCTGAATTTGTATTTGATTTTCTTTGCACATAATTTTGTGCAGAAATATGCATGGTGCAATGAAGTGACAAGCATTTATACATTTTTATATAATGTTGCGATTTCATAAAGAACAAAACAGCAAAGACGAGATCCATCTGGAGGTATATACTGAAAATATACCAGCAAAATGGAAATTTTGTGCTCAGTCATACCAACAGGCTGATAAGTGGTGACATGGAAAACTTGCAGTTTATCATTGGAATGAGACCAAAATGGAATGGAATAGCTTGTTTGTTTCATGATCAAAGTTGTTAGATAATGTTCTCTAATATTACGTGAACTTAATACATACTGACAACACGCAAAGTTTGGTTTCAGTCTGTTTAATGTTTCCAGCGATATGGCACTGACCCGTAGTTTAAAACTGGACATATATCATATTGCCACATTTCCCATTTATTTATGCACGACAATCTGCTCTGTAGCAAAGACAAGAGACGAATAAGGAAAAAGCTATCAAATCAATCCTCGTGTCAGCAATAACAAATTAGTGTCATTGTAATAAGTGGTTATTTTTCATACTTAAAAGTTTTAAGTAGGGTCTATATTGTGTTTCTATATTAACTTGTCATCAGGATTTTTTAACTGAGGTGTTTAATGTATCATGTTTCCACCACAGTATGTACATATAATTTTTTACAATATCCTAAAGTGTAGAAGGTCTTACCGTATTGGGTTTACGTATATTATGTCATATAATTTCCAGATTCAATATTTAATAACTGAGCTTACCAAACCACAGTGAACATCTTTCTTAACAGTTATTTTGAAATCTAACTTCCCCCCCCCCTCCCTTAGTAATCAAAGATTTGGAGGGAATAGGCTGCTAGGGTACTGATTAACGTATTTTATAAAAGGTAGGTAAACAGAATGCATAAGTACTCACAGGGTGGTACTCGTAGATACACACACACACAAAAACTTGGGACGAACACATTTTCCACGTGGGTGCAGGGTACAATGTTTTGCAGGCTAGGTCGGCTTCATCAGGTGGGGAGTGGTAGCACACTGTCTGAGTTGACCTGGCAAGCGAAACATTGTGACCGTGCATCCGCGTGGAAAATGTGTTTGTCCTACTTTTATGTGTGCATGTCTATCTACGAGTACCATCCTGCAAGTACTTCTGTATTCTGTCTACTATTTATAATGTAAATAAAGATTGTAAAGGCTGTTCACCATAAAATGAGCACTTTAGAAATGAACCTTAGAAAAAAGTTAACTGCACATTCACGTCCAATAAAGTTGGTAATGATGAATAGAAAGTAGTTCCATATCTTAATGTTGAATAAAAAATGTTACGTAACCATTTGTGATAACTTAAATTATTTCACTTTCTGTTTTTTTTAATAAATGTAGGCCCAAGTGTAAAAATGAGCAGATTTGTATTATGTTTACTTTTCTAATAATTTCACAGTTTCGTGTCACCAACGGATGAGTAACGCGTAGAGGCCCATGGCAATGTTAATTTTACACAAGGCGGAGGAATACACACGTAAGTAGATCTTAAGCAGAACTTTCAAAAATGCTCATTTTACAATGAACAGTGTATATAATTATTTACTAATATTTTTCCCACAAGGAAAATATGGATATAACTGAACTTGTACAAACTTCAGAAATTCTGTTAAATAGTCCTGTATGTCATGTCAATCTTTGGTTGTGATATTTCACTTGCAAGTTATTTGGCGACACTGTGGTGTAGGCGATGGAACAGGCAAAGAGACAGAGCATGCCGATATCATCCATCCAGAACGCAATCAAGCTGGCGGCGAGCTCCAAGGCGGACACGAAGGAGTACCTGCTAGAGGTGGGCGGACCTGGCGGGTCCGCTGATCCTTGTTGTGCTGCTCACAGACAACTTCCAGAAGAGCAAGTATGAGATTGCGCCATTTGTGCGCAAGAGCAAGGTGGCGGCGATGTCGGAGGGCGGCCGCTGGCGACATGCTTTCGACCTGAGGAACGTGGTGGAGGTGTTGAGGCCTGATAGCACGTCGCTGGAGGCGGCAGTCGAGCACGCCATCCAGGCGGGGGCCGAGGATGTCACCGAGGTGTGTTCTGATAAATACCGGTCAGTTTTGGTAGTAATGAACAGTAAGGGCTCAACTGAAGGAACGGTTAACAATACCAGAAAAGGGCATTATCATGATCATATTAATATATTTCCTGTACAAGCTGAGCTACATGATAGGAAGGTCAGAAAAATTGTTGGGGAAAAAAAAAAAAAACTAATACAAGAAATCCTTATGGAATTAATAAACATCACAAAACAAATGGCTACAAAATTGTTATACAGAGAAACCCTCTTAAGAAGTTCCACTTAATAAGTTGAATAATTTTGCACATTATCTATACGCACATGTATAATTTGACCCTTTCAAGAAGTTTTCCTGGTTAATAAGTATTATTTTTTCAGTCCCATCAAAAACTTCTTAACAGAGTTTTACTGTACTTCGCAAAGCCTAAGCCACCCTTCTTCCTGGAGTGCAAGCAATGGATAACGAGCATGTTGGACCCTATCAATTTACTTGCTTAATTTTTTCTTCGCCAAATTCATACATTAAAACATGTGTAACAATCCATAAAAAAAAATACCATGGAGTTGGTAAATTGATGAAGTCCCAAGTGCTTGCGCTCCAGAAAGCAAATTGGTGTAGATTTTGTATGGTGTCGCTGTTCTGTGGCTATAGTTTGGGTCGAGAAGTGAGGTTGGATTGTAAGACAACAGTTTGGAACAGAAGTGATGTTATTGTACTCACCTGTGTTGGTGGCAGATACTCTCCGACGGGTATAAGGAAGTGGTGCATACACACGCGTTCATTGGTAACTGACGGTAAAACATGTATTGCGCCAGGTACCAAACAAAATGCAGTGGCCTCGTGCTGTGCCGTGGAAGATGATGATGCCGCACATCTGAGTCGTGCCTTATCTCACTCGTCAGAACAATGTGATCAACTAGATACCCAAAAATATGCGATCAGAAGATAGTAAGTTTATCAAATAGGTAGGCATCCAGCCATCCACATCACAATTCTTCACACAGTACAGTTATGAAATTGTCGATAGTGAATGCAGCAACACTCCTCTCACTGTGTGCTGCACTACCCGTGATCCAGAAGCTACCAGAGCACGAACTTTCCACAATAATGGTAACAGTGGATTCAGTATCGTATATATTTCACTTTTATTAATGGTGCATAGTCATTACTGCATGATCAAGAGCAGCAAAATAGTAACTTGTATAACTAATGATGGGTAAATACTACTACATTCCTAAATTTATTCTGCACAAACCACACTACGAAATATCGTGGAGATGTGCAAATTCAAGTCTTAACCATATTTTCAACAAAAAAAATATCACATTCAACCTGCTCCATGGCAGTTTATGTAAACAAAAAAGTATGTTACTCTGGAAGTTCAGATTTTTTGTGTACTAACCATGTAATGACCTAGTCATGTAATGTTATATAATGTGTCTGTGCATTTACAACTCAGGAGGCGTAGTTAAAATAATATAGAGCACAGTTAACCTGCAGAAATCTTTCCTTAAGTTGAGCCCCTACTCTTCATAATTTTGTATAGGGGTTTACGTAATGCAATATTCAACAAGACGTCATATAAATGACATTATTAGGTTGTACATCCCGTAAACAAGGAACATATCTGGTTATACATTTATATGTCACGTATATATAAAGCAAAGTAAACATTTTTTTTTGTCGAAAAATTAGGAATATCGTCATTACACTGAAACAAAAGTAAAAAAGAATAAAAGAGAAAGGAGACACATATGCAGAGTGTAATACAGTAGAACTCCACAGATGTAATCCATCATGGTTTCCAGGAATATGTTAGTTAGTGAGAAATGCTTTTAATAGATATTTTGGGAAAATTAAGGTTGATTTTGAACCACCCCCAACCCCTGTGCATCAAAATTTGCAATTTTTTGCATGCAATCTCTAGTGCAAATATTGCAATATTTTTCCAGCTAAATTTAATTTAATTTTAAGAGGACAACATCTGAAAAAAAGACACCTTGGAAGGCCATATTGAACTGCCCCGTGTCTGCAAAAAAAGAAGCCTAAACACAACGCCGTGTGTAACCTGCATGATCGCAAAGTACATTTTCATTGACTTCATCTGGGAAAATCAAAGAATTTATTATTGAAATATTAACTCATTATTAGAGGTCCATCGTGTTGGTCTCGTGAGGGAGGCCATGATGGGGAACGTGTAGCCATTCTGGCTTAGGTCGAGTTGTAAAAGGAGGGAAGGCGGCGTGACTTCCTTCTCATAGCTGGGCTGTGCAGGCAAACAATACCATCCGTCTGGTGCTTCGCGTAGACTACACCCATGGACTGCTTGACGTAACATTCGACTACAAACTGTACATGATAATCTATAAAAGCACCTTATGGGGATGGATGCTATTGCATCAAAGTAATTGTTATTTACGTGGAAGTTTGCTGTTTGCGACAAATAGTATTAACTTTGTAGTGTGCCCACTTTATCCACAGACAATGTTTTCAACCAACCTTGGTTCAAAAAAAAAATTTAAAATGTGCTTTTTGGAAATCCCCTTTAATCAATTTTGAATTCCTGCATGCCGCTTGTCTGCGACATGGAGTTCCAACTTCGTACAGCTGCTTTGTTCATTCGAGGCCTTGAAACACGTTAGCTATAAAGAAACTTCTTGCTCACCTGTACTAACAAGGTGCGCACCTGGCATACATTCTTTCAAATGATGGCTCACCTAAATGTGAAATCAAGCGGTGACCCTATACTATTAAAGATAAAAGTAACACAGGCTGCCATTTTAACGGATTTTTAACATACTATCAATTTTTTTTTAATACACTTTGTGTACATGTTGCACTACACAGTGATGTGTGTCAGTTTCACTGATGCATTTGTTTAAAAGATTCTTACAATGGAGGTGAATAATTAAGCAAAATATTTTGGACATGCGCCATTGCTTCAATAATGTATGTCCAAAATATTTCGCATAATTATTTACTGGCACAGGTATACAGTCTATACATATTTCTGTTCCTGGCTGTATGATCACATGCAAAGGCCAAAGCCATTACCGAAAAGAACTTATGCCGCGAACTGCGGTTTGTACCCATGCAATCCGAATTTGGTAATTGGGTTTTTTGCGTTTGGCATTGATATCATAATGGCGAGGAAACAAAAATTATCACTGATACGGTCGTTGTATAAACAAAAGTATAAGGTGTGAATGGAAAAAATAATTGCCATGGTTTGTACATTCCAAACCAAAACAACTACATTAAATATGTAAATGTCCTTCATAGCCACTTTTTTTTTTTTTACTGTGATTTGTAATTTTTTCCCCAAGGATTTCAGGATTTTACAAAATTTTATATACAGGAACCAGGATTGCAGCATCAGGGCTTGTGGCAGCTCTGTTATAACATGAGTCTGAAGATAGCTTAGAAGTTACTGTACAAAAACTTTGGCAGCTAAAACTTATTCTGAAAACACCATTTTAGACTATTTAACACACAAGGAAATAATCCTTGGAGTAGAAATGATAACTTGAAACTTGCTTTGGGCACAAAATATTTCTAAAATACTTGTGTTTAGATACCCCTACAAAATATATAACAATTCTTCAATTACGTGTTTTCCACCAAACCTCTGCAGCGTACTTCATACAATTGCCAGGCGGAGCCCTTACTCAGTTGAAAGGTTTTGAAGTACACAGCCATTGATAAAAGAAATTGTGATCAAATCTTAAATAACATGTTACAGGCTTCCTTATATTTGATGTCAGAAGGTTAATATAAACTGCATTACACACGTAATGTAGAAAGTTTCAAGTATTGTCTGTTTACGAACTCGCACTTACCCTAATGCCATCACATCTTTCTGCTTGTTGACACGTGTCACATTTCCTTGGACTCGTTAATTTCTTTGAAAGTAATTTTCTTATGTTTTTGTACTTTTTCAGGCTATTATTTAACATTACAGTGAAAAAGGATTCCATGTATTATAAATGTAGAAAATAACGAAAACCTCTAGAATACTCTTGCTTTGGGTTCCACATGCCTACCATTTTGTTTTTTGAGACTCAAAACTCGAACTCTAAATCCAGCTCTTGCTCGCTCACCATTTCTACAAGGAAGGTGCTTATCAGGCGTGCAGTCTTTCATTTTGGCAGTGGAGTGAAAAGAGTTGGTCAGCTCTTAACATTGATGTCTTGAGAGCTGATGAGGGTGAAGAGAGGACAGTATGGAGCAGCGCCAGAATGCAATGGTGGGGTAAACTGGAGATCTACGAGAAAACCCGCCAAACAGTGGCATAGTCCATAACAATTCCCACATGAAAAAATCTGGGAGCGACTTGGCCGAGAATCGAACACGATTCTCCTAGGGTGGAGGTGAGCAGTCTAACCACTTCACCACTGTGGACCCTGTTTCAGTTGGCAAGTCACCTAAGTGTGTCTTTTAAGCTGTGACCATATATTTTTATGATGCGCTAATAGAGACAAAAGTACGGTGTGTGTCCAACGACAATTCAAAACTTTCTTTATAAAAATTTAGCAGCTCCATCTGATTCTGGACACACCTATCTTTACACCTAAAAAATAATCCTTGGAGTTTAAACGAGGATTCGAAATTTGTCTTTGGGGACAAAAATTTCTTAAATGCTTTTCGTGTTCAGACACCACTATAAAAGCAGGCCACGTTGGTTGAGCGATTAGCATGCTCGCCTCATACCAAGGCGAACCGGGTTCAATCCCCGGCCGGGTCACCAGATTTTCGCAAGTGGGAATCATGCCGGACGATGCCGTTGGTTGGTGGGTTTTCTCGGGGATCTCCCGTTTCCCCCGCCCCTTCATTCCGGTGCCACTCCACATTCACTTCAATTACCACTATTGGTTTCAGGACCTCGCTGTCAAGAGCCGCCAAAATCTCCTCTCTCTTTCACCACTATAAAATATGTAACCATGTGTTAGAAAATTACATTCTGAAAAACCTCTGCAACATACTTAATGCGCCATCCAGGTGGAGCCTGCTTCAAAAGTGTTCAGTTTACTGTGAATAGCCTTTACTTACATGCAGATAGTAAAAATCTTTGTACTGTATGTAACTGTGCAACTAGGTGGAGGTGGAAGATGCGATTCCTGCGCTCCAGTTCTGGTGCGGGCTGGGGCAGACCCACCAGGTGGAAGCCGAGCTCGTCAAGCTGGGATACAAGGTGCACTTTACGGGACAGAAGTACGTTCCACGTAGGTTCGTCGAGCTCAGTGATGATGCGATGGAGCTGTTAGGCATCATGTACCAGAAAATGGAAGACCACCCAGACGTTATGGCAATTTACGACAATATAGCGTGATGTTTGCTTGTAAATAAAACATTTTTGTTTGCCACTAGTGGTTCCTATTGGGCTGCATAACCAGTTTTGACAGTACTAGTGACAGAAAATGTTTTAGCCAAAGGACAGAATGTATGTCGCCTTGGCATGTGGTTGGTGGAATAATTTATTGTTGTTTCTTCCAGAGTGACAATGTTTTGGTAGCATAAAGTGCTGCAGTGGTCTATGATTTTGTAGACTGCATATTAAAGCTGTTTCAGTTTAACTTGCAGCACGGTTAAATTTATCCCTACCAAACAAAAAAGTACTGCGAAAGGCCATGTGTATTAGCCACAAAGAACTAAACGTGTTTTACAACACACAGCATGAAATTGTTGCCTACTTGAAATAGCAGCCAATTATAAGCAAGTGTTTTGCATACTACACCATTCAATGAAGCACAAAATCGTGGAAGTAAAATATGCATGAAATGGACTTCCAACACCATCCCAATTTTTGTTGATTTTAAAACCAAATCAGGTTTGTGCAGTTCCTAGCCATGTGAGAATTCATTACTGATGAAAATATTTTCTCTTAAATCACCAAAAATATATAGGGTTGTGCAAATGTAACTTTGTTTCTCACGAAATGAAAATGAAAGAGATGTTATTAACTTTCGTGAAACTGAAACGAAAGCTCAACGAATTAACTAACACTATAGCAGGTTATTCATTATGACAAATTCGTTGAAAAAAATCAAACCAAAAATATGTTGGATATGGAGTATTTACAAAAGAGGGTTTTTCCTACATTTAAATTTCCATTTATGTAGTTATTTCATTTATAAAATAAT
The DNA here is from genome assembly GCA_029891345.1 of Dryococelus australis. Lineage (NCBI taxonomy): Eukaryota > Metazoa > Arthropoda > Insecta > Phasmatodea > Phasmatidae > Dryococelus > Dryococelus australis. Next base: position 71,819,997 of record CM057007.1, on the reverse strand, counting down.
GAAAACAAACAAGATTATTTACAGGCAAAAATTTTCTTTGCTCATGCATTAAATGAATATTCATTAAACACCCGAAAATTCATCAAAATCGAGAATTTTCGTTTCATTAAGACTTTCGATAACCAAATTTCTTACCAAAATGAAAATTAAGGTTGTCATTTTTCATTTTCGTTTTGTTATACCGAATATTTGCACAACACAAAATATATGTACTATATAGAGACAAGATTATGTACTGAATAGGGAAAAAGAATGATATAACACCAAAATGCATGTTAATCTGCCACATTACACCAAAATCTAAGTTATGGCACAAAATAAAACTAAATTTGCAAAAATCAGCAATACTAATTATTTCTTCTGATGATTTATTTATTTTATTAATATTGCTGTAGGATACTGACTAAAGAGAATACACATTGTTTAGAATCTTTAACGTTTGTACCATGAAATAATTTAACACCTAAACTCTGATTATACAAGGCCAGGTTGTTATTCACTGTTCTGTGCATGGCTATAAATAAATGACAGCGACATTACAAAGAGTTGTATGTATTTACAATAGCTTTTGCAAAAAAAAAATATGTGTAGGTTTGATTTGTAATGTTATCTGCAATGCTGGCAATTATTTTGGACTTGAAATGACTGTGCATACAATAATTTAAAAAAATTATCATTGTTGCCTGAAGTAGGACGTTTACGTATTTCTTTATTGTCTATGGTCAGGTAATAACTAAATAAACAGCCCATGATGAATGCCTTCAAAACATGTCATACATATGATATTTACTATAATTTTTGCCGACATCGACTTTTATCTGCAAAATAACTAGTGTGTGTCAAAAATGACAAAACTATCACAATTAATGATCTGAACGTGTCATGTTGTTTGTGAATTTTTGCGATGTTACTGGCAAAATTATATGCATTCTGAGCATGCATAGGTTTTTTTGTTTGCATTGCGGCAAGAATAAATCACCATAATTGGAGTCTTAGGTTAAGGCACCAGCCATGGTCTTAGCTGGCATCTTAACATTATGGAATACGTATAAACCCTTGACATGACTTAAGCCACATCAAACCATACCAGCATAGGTCTGTTATTTTATTTTAAATAAAATGCTTACATAAGTGTTGTGTGTTTGACGCATGACGTATTTCCACGCTTAGAATAAGCGCAAGCCAAATGGCCGACTTCACCCCAGCACACCTCCAACCTTGTGTTCCTCGTGTTTACCATTGAGCCGATTCTCCTAGAAGCTGTGATGTCATCACCCCTGCCTAAATGAAGCATCACTTCGCTTCGCGGCACTCACTAGAGCAAGTGCGCACTCTTCGAATTTTTCGCTGCTGGAAGAAGTGGGCCAATCAACAAAGAGTCACTGCCTCCCTTAACACCTATGGACCAGAGAGCTTGCCACCCAATACTGAGAGGTAGGCAAGATAAGAATCCAGCGCTGTGTATGTGACGTCACAAGCTCCACCCCCCTGAGGTGTGGGCTAGTTCCCCCCCGCACCCCTCGGAGTGCCTACAGTCACAGAAATCTTTATAAAAGGCCGGAGACGAGCAGAGCTCAGAGTTGCTCATCGTCCCCCGGCCGCGAAAGTCGGGGGTGGGGGGGGGACACCCAAGAGTTGCTCATCGTCCTAGAGGTTGCGAAGGCCCAGGGTGATACCAAGGGGCGATATTCGTTACACGCGGTGGCAACTCTGTCTTGCAACGCTCCTGGCTGTGAAGGCCGGAGTATCCTGACAATGGCTGGACGCCCTCAGCCGCAAGTGAAGTTCAACAGCGTCACTCCAGAGAGCGCTGCCACCAGAGGTTCTTTACTTCTGCAGTGCCTCCAACATCCTGGGTTGTCTTCACCACTAGCAGTTACCACGTGACGACAACCATCCTAACCCCTACCTCACTCCAGGTAAACCAAGGTCATGTCGATGTCATCCCTTAAGTACATCCCCATTAGGCCTTGGCCCGGCCATTTTGTCCCTTCTGGACACTCCCTACTTAAGGCTCTAAATCTCCAGGACTCAATTGAATTTTAGAATTGAATTATCAAATTTCTCATTTCTATTAAAACACTGTAACTTAGCATAATCAGGTTGCCGCCTCTTGAATTGCTTTTTATTACACCTCCGCAGTGCCTTTATTCACAGTGAATATATTTATGTTTAATATATTTAATGTAATTTTATTAAATACTTTTCACTGTAATAATTAATTTGCAATTTACGTAATTGTAATAAAAGCTATCTTACCATTGAAGTCTAGGATCTTCTCAATTCTAGAATTTAAAAACCTTTGTGTCCTCAAATGTTAAAAGAACTCGTTGAATGCATATATTAAATTATTTGTTTCGCTTATTCAATCATCATTCTTTGAATACAACACCGGCTTCGCGAACCAGCCATATAGCAAATACAAGGAACATTGAGCGGTATTCAGAGTTTGGCCATAGTAATGCTTTGGGTATTGCAGTGGCTAACCTTCGGGGGAGCCCTTCACTGGGACCTCACTACACCCAGGTGTTAAAAGTGCCTACGAGCCCCTACCGGATAACCCTTCGGGCTAGCAAATGGCTAGGAGGAGTTATGTGGCGAGACACGTTTGGTATAGCAGTGTATCTGGACGAACACGTTTGGTATAGCAGTGTATCTGGACGAACACAGTGGGACCGCTTTCAGAACAGGCTTCACCTTGCATGCTGTTGGTTTACTTTTGGATTCTATTTAACGGCCTAATGCAGCAAGCTCGAAAGTCTGGAATCAAAAACAAACTTAAAGGACTCTTAAATCCTTCAAAACTGAAATAAATAACTTGAGTAATACAGAGTCAACTGAGAATACATCACTATTTCCTTTGCCCTCCAGGGCTCAAGGTAGGCTAAGATATAAATATTTATTACTGCTACACTGTGGACAATCAGTAGTTGGAATCAGACCTCATGGAAGAACACAAGGCGAAACCCCCTTCGCCCTACCCTTCCCTCTACCAGCAGTGCGAACACAACTCCACAGCAACGAGAGTCAGCGCTATTTCACAGCCGGCCTCCGCAGCGCAGTCTGTGGAACAGAGGATAGCAGCTCCTCTACAGACACCTAAGTCAACACATCGGAAAGTTGTGCCTACTGCATACCCTCCTGAAAACCTACACACTATACTGGATTCATGCCCAAAAGAGTAACTCCCCGGGACATGATCACTGCGACTGTTACGTCTAGATATTTGAGGGTCACTACCGCTACTCGTACCTGCCTACTGTACGAGAACACAATTAAATTCAGGTTGCTCATCGGGGTCTCAATCCCCAGGTGACACCCAGCACACTCGCCACATAATCTCACCTACCTGATGTGGGAAGCAATCCACAAGCTAGAGCTATGTCCAGGACATTACTTAGATGTCTAATCTGCTATTTAGTGTATCCCAGTTGGCAATCTAGGATTGAAACCTCACCCAGCCGCCCCAGCAGGCACGACCTCTGCCAACTCCTACGATACAAGGAGTAGCCTCCCCTTGTATCAGGTGGTGTTTGATTAATTTTATACCCGTAGTGGTTCAAGTTTAAGTTTTACATGACTTTTTGTTTAAATTTGAATTTTTGTTAACTTTGACGAATTCCACACTATTGTGCAGCTTGCCTGCATACTCTAGTTGACAACTTTGCCATCAGTAAGCACTGAGAGCATTTAGGGCATGTCTAAAGCGGCAGAAATTTATTCCAGTGGTTACAGGATTGACTCCACGCGTCTGACAACTACAGACACGTAAATAATGAATGCAGTTAATTATGAAATTGTTCTACCCGCTGGGAATTTGGCATGCGGTCGCAACCCCTGTAAACGGACATGCCAGAGCAGATACAGAAGTTAACAGCGACACCGCAGGATGGCAGCACCCCTGTGACCAGTGACATAGCGGCCGAGCCTCGAGAGGAGACTGTAAATGTGTCATCTGCCTTCCATCCAGGATAAGAAATGTGTGGCACAGCCCACTACCTTGAAATAATCTACCCCTGCGATGGAAGGCTACCAACCCGCGACAGCCACGAAGCAGAGATTTCTACTATATAAGGAGAGTCGAAAACGCTCTCTGCCAGAGTTCATCAGCCCACCTTGGCCATGCCCAAAGTAGCTGAAGCTCGTGGGTACTCAGCGGAGGAGGGAGGCGGCAGGCCTGCTGGTTGCATATCTTCATGGCCACGTGCTCGGTCGCCCGGGAGATTTAAGCAGCCAATAATTCATGTGCACAACTCTCTTGTTGGCGATTGAAGTAAACAACTCTTACGTACGTTGAAGTAATGGTATACTTTACGTAAAGAGCGATGAGTCTTAATCGTAGTTGATTAGTAGTAGGAGCGGCACACATCAAAATAGATCCTCTTGGAAATATATATATATGCTCTCTTTTGAACAATTTTATATAGTAACTGACTAGAAAACTTATACATTTATTTAGTGTTTTAGAACCTCTTTAAGAAAACACTATGTACTTTCATTAAAAAATATCTATTCAAAATAGTGACAGACAAATCCTTCCAAGAAATATTCTATGAAGTTTCTTGGATTAAATACCTATAAAATTCTAGGTTTGCTAGAAAAATGTCATGTTTAATTTTTGGTACCACTCATGGGCAAAATTGTGTTGGCAGAAAAGTAGACAGATTTTCAAACATTCAATACGTTTGGAGTTTTCCAATGTCCCCTATGGACAGCTTGATCTAGATCTGATTATACTCTTATAGGAGGAACTATCAAAGTGTTCCACTTTACAGTATTAACAGAATCTCAGACATTTAATAGCTTGAGTTTCCAATGTCACACGTGGACAGCTTAGTATAAATATTAACAAACTTTCAAACATTTAATATTTCCAATGTCCCACATGGACAACTTGCAGTGTTGTCCTGTTAGCTACAAATTGGGGTTTTGCTTGGCTCAGTCGGTTTATAGCACAAAAGTTGTTAACCTGGTTGTCAAGAAATAATAAGAAAGGATTTCTATGCCGGAATCTGACCAGGTTTATTGATTAAGGTATAGCACAGTTTACATTCACATCAGCACAACATGACAGATCTTCCTTCTCGTTAAAACTTACAGGTTCACAGTGCCACAGTAGCTGTTAGACAATGTTAATTTACAAAGCTCCACCAGCAAGTAAAAATTAAGAAGGCAAAGGGTAGGAAAAAGAAACCTTCCCCCTTGATGCCTATCGGCCTCCCGCACCCGTGGAAATAATTTAGTAGAAGTTGTTGAAGTCCAAAAGTACTTTCAGAGGTTGTTTAAGAGGAGGAAAAAAAACAAGTTAAGGCAGTCTGTGCTTGTGGGTGTGGTTGAAGTTCTTCCTTCATGGGGTCATCACCTCAATGGTAGTTTCTATAATACGGAAGAGTACAGGGCTAGCATCGCCGAGCTGGCCACATGCAGCTACCCCCACTCCTCCAAAACAAAGTTAAAAATAGTATTTGGCCGGGGCTCGCGACCTCCTATTGGCTGAAACCTACATCACTGCGAGGCTTCAAAAGAACTTCTGATGGCATGGGAAAAGTGGAAAAGGGGGGGGGGGGGGGGGACAATCTCAAAAGCTGAGTCACCTCGCTCTGGTGCCTGAGAATTCGAAAGAGCCACGTAATACAGATAACTTGAAATACACCGCCGTATTAAAAATGATAAAGCGCTTACTTCTACTCGTGGCGTGATAGAAAAATGTTGGCAATTACACTCTGACAAATGAAACTGGGATTTTAACTAACAGTCAACATGAAAAACTATTACAAAAGCAATTAAAATTTATATAAACTGCAATGCAACAAATGTGACCTTAAAAAGCAACTTTAAAAGTATTTCATTATTCTGAGTGTCACACCTAGACCGCTTGATTTTAGAATTAACTAATGGACTTTCAAACATATATGGCAGCAAAAATTAATTTTGCCATCATTTTACCTGTATTTAAAAAATTTACAAACTTTAACTTAACTTTTATCACTTAAACGAAAGTTCCGTTTCAGGTACATATTTTATCCAAAATATTTTCAGTAAGAAACAGGTTTTTAGCACCTACACCTAAAACCTCCGACAAAGAATGTCCTTATCTTTGGCCTGAGGGGGCAATTACTTTTAGTTTCATAGCATTACAATTTTCTCTCTACTTATATTTGATGCTGCAGACCCCAAGCTGTCATTGTCCGCCAAATGAACCAGTGTATTGTCTAATATACAGACAAAAATTAAATAACCCCTGGAGGGGTAGCTACAATTAAAAACACCAATAATGGTTCAGGGATTGTTCTGCTAAATTTCAATTGTCTATTGCAACTGCTCGCCGTAGGAAGAGATGTCGCAGTGCACCGGCTTCCACGTCACCAGTGAGCGCACGATGAACACTCGCAACAGTGGCACGTCACGCGTCGGTGGTACGAATCACATTACGTTTTCCTTGAAGTGCCGAGAAAGCTTCTCTGCTACTACATGCGAGTGTGTGCGACACCTGCAGGGGACGTCATATTCCCTGCCCGAGCAGGGAATTCTTCAACGCAGTCAGGGTGGGACGTTGGTTTAGGTCAGTCGTAATAGTGTATAAACGTTTAAAATTGATAGAAACGTGTAGGAGTCCAGATTTTTAACACAAATTGATGTGGTAATTTTTAGCTTCAAGTACGTGTTTTGTTGGGGCAAAGTGTGGCAAGCCAAGTGTGCTGCAGAGTGAAACGCCATCAGCATGACGGGTACACAGATTCGGCAGGGGGGGGGGGGGGGGGGGGGTAATTATGGAGACAGTCTCAAGGTGTCGAAAATGAACTTTACACTTATAATACGAGTTGCTCAATGTTCAAACAATTTTTGGTAACAAGGGGAGGTCAAGTATATGCTTCTAGGTATATAATTTTGATTCGCGAAGATGCTGTCCATTAAGATACATTAGTATTATGTTTTAAAATCATATTGATTCTACACCAGATACAATGAAAGGCCAACTTTACAGGAAAAAACTATCTTTAATCACAAAAGAAAACATCTTTGCAAGTAATAATTCTTTGTTAAAATGTATTGGGTAACATTTTCAGGCGAAACCATTCTTTGAAATACAAGTGATAATTGGTGCAACTATTTTGAGCAATGGATAATCTTAATAAACTTTCAATGTTTGCCAGTAGCACTTTTTTTGCTCTGCATCCGGCCTGTAAAGGCAAGCAGTCCTGGCCGAGAGAAAGAAAGGATTTTCTTTTGCTAGAGTAAACCTTCCCCTCTCGATGACATGTGAGGGGAGGAAGGAAGGTGCACAGCGGAGAGACAGAAAGAGGGGGTAAGAGAGGATGCTAGGTCGCAACTCTAGTTGCTAAAGGTAACCGCTTCCCCTCTCGTCAGGTGTGTAAGGGGAATTAGCAAGCGAGTCCCACATGTTGCACCGGCACCATGCCGCAGTGTCAGATGTGTTGGGAAGGCAGACAGCATGCTGCAGAGCAGTGATAAACAACTGTGCACGTGATGGATTTCACATCCAGTTACTAAGACATTTGCATAAGCAACCAGCTTAAAAACGATATTTGCAGGAAATACTAGGTGAAGGGATTCAAAATATACTTTGATTGAAGCACCATGCGATAAACGATACAAGTAATTTACGCCAGGACAACAAAAAATTGTTGGTGGATGCGGTTTATTGATACATGTGATTAAACAATACTGTAGACTGTCAATGTATAAACTACTGGGATATTGATGCCCTGCTTGACACAGATTCTGCAGCTATCATTAAAGTCATGAAGGGCCAATTTGCACGACATGGAATTCCAGCAGCATTGATTACAGATAATGCCACATGCTTCATCCCCATATCACCCACGGGGAAATGGGAAAGCAGAAGCATCTGTGAAAATAGCAAAGATCTCATAAAGAAATGCCTGCAAACCTAGAGAGACTCGTGGCTTGCATTACTAGAATGGCGCAACATCCCTACGTCAGGTTTCAGGACATCTCCAGTGTAACGACTTATGTTGAGGAGAATAACAACCTACATTAACTGGGCTTCTAAACCTAGAGTACGAGAGCGAGTACCCGAACTACTAGAGGAGAAGAAATAGAAATGCAAGCGTCACTATGACAGGAAGGCTCAACATTTGCTTGAACTAATGATAAACCAAGAAGTTTACATTCAACCCGCACCCCAAGCCGCTAGCAAGTTGTAGTCCCCAGAACACTACCACCCTAGCGCTTGTCACTGTCGCATGAAGTCCCCTCTAAGGAAGTAACCAGGGTCAGGCGAAATAGAGAAGCTCTTCAAAATGCAAAGAGTAGAGTCGAAACACACATAGAAGACCAAGGATTGCCCCCGGGGAATGCAGTGCAGAACCACCACTGGAGGCAAGTGGCAGAAGAGGATGATGGGCAGGACTTTCAAGGGTTTCCTGCCCAACCAGACGACCACACAGCAGAAACATCCACAGGCAGCACAGAGCACTAGGTGGGTCGTGTGATAAGGTCGTCATCACGCTATCATGAGTAAAAGCCCAATGAAGACAACCTAAAGTTATGTGAGGGAAGATGTAGGTAGTGTTGTTTATAGTGTAGATGGAATACGTAGTAATCCCTTTTTTTGGAAGAAGACACTTTTAGTGCTGTTTAAGGATTCAAATTTGCCACCTTTAAAATGGAAAGATGCCAGAGTTGTCAAAATGCATCTTCGTAATGGTGTTAAGAGTTAAAAAAAAAAAAAAAAACCCTCATGGTGAACTTGTGAGGCTAGTAACAAAGATTTGCCCTCTCCCTGTAAACTAACAGTTGATGTGATTTAGAATGGGTGGTGATACAATTTGGAATATAGGGTATCATATCTTAGTTGTAGACTGATGTACATTCAAGTGTGGCAATTTTACTATGGTTGCTTTTGTGGTTACATGCATTTGGACTGTTAATTAGATTAGGCCTAACTTCCAAGGTTTTTTTTTTTTTTTGCAATTTAATCATGTCATCTGAACTATGGAAACTTAAACAATGGAAAGTGTGTGTGCAGGAATGACGGTGGACGTGTTGCTAGCGCAAGTGTGCTGCTAAACCGTGTTGTCTCAATCAGGTAAAAATGATGTTAATCTTAGTCAGACCTAATCATTGAACACAAGTTATTCAAAGAGAATTTTCCTGCGATGCACAGAAGCCACAGATGTGATATCATATAGGAATAGAATCTCAATACAAAGAACACATTGGGACTAGTTATTTTAAAATACTGTAAAGCCCGTTCTACCGAACAAGCACGGCAACCTGGCCAGACTTCAATATAGTATGTGTTTACTGGGCATTTGACTATTTGCAGCTTGTCTTTGTGTGAAGAGTGTGTTACATTATCTGAGCTAATCACAATTGTGTTTCTCCTATAATGGCCATTTGTTATTCTTGGGCAGACAAATAAGACTTGTAGCAATTCAATTGATTCAATTACTAAAGTGGTTTTAACTACCATATTGACTCATGTATAGCGCACCCTTTTTTCCCAAAACAAAGGAAATGTCTGGGGTAATTATTATACACTGAAAGAAAAAAAAAGGGGGGCTGGTAACCATAAATTGTTCGGGGATGTTGCGTGAAGTGCCGGGAGTGGTTGTCTCATTTCTCTCTCTCAGCGACCCTTCAGTTATGTGTAGGTCGAAAACTCCGCTCCTCCCCCTCCCCCCTCAACGAATGGCATCCTCTCTCATGCCACAAAACCAGAGCTGCTACTTCAGGGCACCACACTCCCTTCCCCTTGTAATAACACCCAGATGTTGCCGGTCAATAATTCCGCCATCCCTCTGTTTCCACTGCAGAGGCTAGCCAGCCATGTTCTTGGGAGGGGGTGGCGGGAGAAAGGATGAGGGTAGTGTGACATTCTAGCATGCCAAAAAAAAAAAAAAGAGCCAGTCACTTCTAAAAGGAGAAAGGATAAAAAAGAAAAACGAAGCTGGAATTGTTGAGTAGTAGGAGAATGAGTTTTCTGGAATTTTGTTTATTTTCGCTTTTTGCACCCGAGTTATTTAATTAAAGTACTTTCCAAACATATCACTATCACCACACATTAATGTAAAAAAGAAAAATTTGATCCGTACTTACTAACATGGTGCCACAAATTTTTGGTGCAATTTATTTATTTTTAATTTTTCCCTGGAACTTGTTGCAAAAATCATTGTGCACTCTATACACGAGTGCGCACTACACACGAGTAAATACGATAATTGGTTTAACACAACTTCTGAAATACTTGCGAAAAAATATTTACCTCTACTGAACAAGTATTTGCAGATGCCACAGTTGCCATGGGTTTAAAAGATCAACTTTAAAGGGAAAAGTACTTAAGTGAATTACTTTATACTTATATTTTACTGTATATTGACAAGAGGTAGGCTATTTGGTTCAAATTCAGTTCAGAATGAAATATCTTAGAATGTAGAAATGCTACTTTATTTTTTCTTGTTATAATACAGCACATGCAAACAGTTCTGCATGTTCTGAACTACAAAAACATTATTCACATGCAACTAAAAATACACATCACATTGAACTTTGGTCTCAAATACTGAGGTACTGGACACCCACTTCAAGCCGACATCTGACAGGATGCGTGCTTCATGTTTACAGTCAGCCAAGAGAAGGGTTGTAAGAGTGGAAGGTAGAAATGTAGTATCAGTCTTCTTTATTTTTCACTCCAATATATAATGTTAACTGACTAGGCAAAGTACATATAAAATATTGTTGAATTACATCTAAAAATTTACAAAGAGTATGTACAATACTTAAAACAGAATTTATATACTACAGTAATATTTTAACAAAAAAAATATATAAAAGCACAGGAATCCAAATACTCAGAGGCTAATACTTGGAGCGCTGTCCTTTATACATTTTTAGTAGTATAGCGACCTATTCGCAATCTGAACTAACATGTTTTTTTTTTACAAATACTTTCATCTATAACCATTTAGTTTATTTACGATGTGCCATATTACAGGGTTTTTTAATATATTATTTTACTTTGTTAATAATAAATAGTCAAATAGGCAATAAATAAGCCCAGAATTAAGTATAGGCTATCAAATTTAACAGAGCACTTTTTAAATCAACTTTTGAAACATGTCACTTCACATACTTGCATATATTTTAATGGGCACACAGACTGGCTTGCACTTATTAATATTGGCGACTATGGAAGGAAAGTTTATAATGATATGACTTTTTTTGCTTTGCTTTTTTTAATACTTATAAATATTACAATAATAAAACTGCACAGTTTCGCTTGACTGACATGTGAATAAATTTATCAGGCTGATGGTTGATTTAATTTTACGTATGGTGGAATAGTAACGCAAGTGTATATAAATAGATCTTGTGCAGGGCTTTCAAAACTGCTCAGTTTACCATGAACAGTCTATGGTTGAGATTGTTTACAATGAACTAGCAATTCAACTATTAATGAGTAATCATGCCAATGGAATACATAGCCAATTAAGTTTATTTTTAAAATATGTTGCAGGCTACAAAAAAAATATGGATCATAGGAAGACATCCGTAACTGTTCTGGAAACACATTACAGGAAAATGGCAATTTTTAATTCTGCTTAAAAAATTGCACAAAGTTCCAAATTAGGTGAATTTATGTACAATAGGCTCCTAGGATTTTAGTCACTTTCCTTTTAAAAAAAGTTTAAGTTTGAGATATGGAAGCATTTTGCTTTGTATGTGCACAGCCCCCCACCTGAGGTAATTGCATATTTGTCACAGGAACCTCAAACCAAGTGTAAGATGATGAAATAAGTTGTGCATCCCTTGCTTCTTGCAAGAGCTTCAGATATCTACATCTTCAACATGAAAAATTTATGATCAGGAGTATTGAACAGTCTTGAAATTAGAAAGTGTGCCACAAAAATTATACTTGCAATTATAGGTAACTGATAAAGTTGCCTCAACTGGGATGAAGCTGCACCATATGTGATGGCTATGACCAGGAGAGAGAGAGGGAGGTAGATGAAGAGAAAGGGAAGGAGGTAGAGGAAGTAAGAGGGAGGTAGAGAATTACCGAGAATGAAAATGTACAAATGAGTTGGTACAGGCTCGTCAAAAGTATGTGGAACACTGAATTTGCCAAGAATGATGATGTACTTATACGCAGGTAGAAGGCCTCGCCGCACACCAGAAAGAGAGAAGAGCAAGTGACAAGTATAGAACTCTACGAGGGAGGAGAGTAAGGCTGGGAGAGAGTGCAGATTGTGGAAAAAGAGACGAAAGTGGCAATTTATGAAGCTAACCTGGCCACAGGCTGCAAACTTACGATGGTTATGAATACTTACAATATTATAACAAAAAACAAAATACAATTCCAAACTGATATATCATCCTTCAATGAACTATTTTTCAGTGTATCTGATAAATTGTATAAATGGCTGAGCAACAAAACTTTCTATAGTTTTGCACTACGACTGACTGAAGCTCAACTATTTTATTGTACTAAAAGATACAGCAGCACAAGTCAAGGATTTTTTAAAATCAAGCATAATGGTATCATTGAATGAAACCATCTGAGTAAACACCACACTATATGCGTGTTTCAGTGACAATGTTTGGAAAAATAATTTCAAAAGTCCATTTTGCAATGCATGTCGCAATATTTTCAAGGATTCTTAGTAAGTGAAAATATCCCACAAGGTTCAGTAATTTTGCTGTAGTACTTATAGGTGGGTTACACTCAAAACAAATTTGTGTGTGATGTAATTAAATATTTTCATGGATAGCACGTGCAACAACATTAAAAAAAATTCCCCTCTAATGCAATATATTCTGGACAGACGTATTTTCCTATACACACTTAATATGAAAATGGGAGGGATGGAATGAAGAAATAAGTATCTCATTACACTATGCAGGACTTGCAACAAACCAGAGGCAGTATTCTTTAGCTTTCTTAAAGATACTTATGAGGAATCTATGATAATGGCAGCTAAAATAACAGTTACTCATAGCTGTCTGTGATATCACATAGTGCTGACAGCACTGAGTTCTGTTCTGCAGTCTTGAACATTGCTATGGTCCAAGTGAGGGAATAGGGAAGATGAAATCAAGACCTGTGTAAAGTCCTGAGATGCAATACTCGCATCAGAGCGGATCTAGACTTTTCGTTTGGTGGGGGTTTTGGAGGCGCACGTCAGACTTTTGAACAGTGGACATGGAAGGGGGTGGGCCCTGTCTCTTCATAATTGTGAAACTATATTTAATTAATCAATTAAAATTATTATAAACCATTCTGGTAATATTTTACTTTAGTTTTAAAACATTCAATGGATAGTTTCATATCAACGTGATGAGTTTGAGGCTGGGCGGTGTTATGTCTTATGTTCCTCTACCTCTCCATCACTGTTTCTGGATTCGCCGCCTACTTATTGATGCAAACTTTATTTTTCAGTATAAGCACCTTGGAAATTAAAACTACAAAAAAAATGGGATTTCTCTACCATGATCACTCTAGAGTAGAGGACTGGACAGCTCTTAATACAGGTCTTGAGAGCATGATCATTCAAACTAAGCAGTAAGTTTAATTACAAACTTAAAACATATTATTAAAACTGATGTTATAGATAGCATTATCTATCTGCAACAAGTCACGAAATAACATTTGTTTAACATGCGACAAATTCCAAAGACACAACAGACATGCACAATAAAACCTATAAACACACAGGTACTAATGTTTGTAACTTAACAGCACTAATTCAGTACACCATCACAAAATGCTTCTGTAGGCATACACAAAAAAACTAACACATTTCTAATACAGCATTAAAGTAAATAGTAACAATATACATTTGTTCTGCCAAACAGAGGCAATGAAAACAAATTCATACTTTCACAATTTCACAAAGAATTATATTATTCCATATTTTAACATTAGTATCATTATTGCCACAATAGTGTCCACAGTGATTTCATATCACTGATGACAAAATAGTTCAGAGACGTGCAATTTTGGTAGAGTTATTTAAAATAAGTACTTTGGTAAAGGCATGAAGGCTGTTTTCTGATTACTTGAATCTAAGCCATCAACGATACAGCATGCTTGAAATGCTTTCCGCAGTAAACGAGTTCAAGATTCGCTTGAAAATATGTGAACACAGCTATATAGCTGCTATCAGTCCTGCGCTACATCTGTCGTGTAATTCAATTCACATTGAGTTATTGTATGGTAAGCACTGCATTAATCTCGCAAGACATTTCATCAAGTCCTATTCTTCTTGGAAAAAAAAAAAAAAAAAAAAACCACAGATTTAACTGCCCTAATACAATGACTAATCAAAACTTTGGTAGACTAATGCTGACAATTTCTCAGTATAACTGTTGCAAGAATGCAGTCAGAGAAATGCCAGAATACTTTTGTACCGAGTCTGCCTGTATCCATATGTTCAGTACAAAAACACATTTGGACATATCGCCAAGCACCGAGCCATCATGCTTGAGCAACAAATAATGTTTCAGTTCCGTTGGAGATCAGAACTGCTGCCAAGAACTATCCACTTTTTAAAACCTGTTGCAAAAACATGCATCAATATTTAAATTGTTCTTTTCTGATCCTCAAACATGCCAAGGTGTCTGGCTACATGGAACTGCCAGAAAGAATGACATTGTTCTAAATGCTGATAGGACTTGTGCACACACATTCCCAGCACAGACATTTCACAACTGCCATGGGTTGTTTCGACTCAAATTACACGTACACAACTTTTCACAATTCATCCTTTTGGGATGAGCTACAGTCTCCCGATGTAGCTCATATCACAGCTCTGCACAACGATGAATAGCAGTATGGGGGGAGGACAGTCTTCACCTTCGAGCATCTATCTCACACTGTGTAGAGCCGCGCCAGCACACATGATCGACGTTGCCGTTGGCCTGGATTGTGAAGGGTCCCTTGTCACGGGTGGAGCGTGGTGCGCCCTTTTCTGTGGCTAGTTTGTAGCGTGTGCCCAGCATCTCAGGTACAGCCCGCTGTATGGAACGTGCATACTCTTTGGTGCCACGCCGCTTGAAGGTGAAGTCCTTCTGTCCCATTTTATTGTTCTTGAACCTCCACTGCACCCAGTCATGACGGTATGTGGGGTCTTCCGGCCCCCAGTTACGTGATGGCTTCAGTGCACTCTTCAGCTTCTGTAACAAGCATATACATGGCTCTACTCTACTGCAATGCTGACACTGTGATGTTGATGCAAACAGAGAGAGAGAAAACAAAACGAGGGAGTCAAATACTGTATGAGGGGGTGATAAAACTAGAGTGAAGCAGGGTGTCGAGAGGAACAGAGTGAAGCATGTTGAAGAGGGGAGGGGAACAGAGTGAAGCATGTTGAAGAGGGGAGGGGAACAGAGTGAAGCATGTTGAAGAGGGGGAAAGAGTGAAGCTGTGAAGAGGGAGGAACAGAGTGAAGCATGTTGGAAGGGGAGGGGAGAGTGAAGGAGGAGAGAATGAAAAGGGTAGGGAAGAGTGAACAGGTAGGAGAGAGTGAAACAGAGGGGAAGAGAGAGAGAGTGAAATGGGGGGAGAGAGAGAGAGTGAAACAGGGGGGGGGGGGGGAGAGAGAGTGAAACAGGGGGGGGGGGGGGGAGGGGAGGGAGAGAGAGTTGAAAAAGGGGAGGAAAGCAATATCAGTGGGTATTGGTGATCGTGAAATAAGCAAGGTGGAGCAATGGCAGAATTCAAGGACAAGTATAATGGGAATGGCCAAGAAAACCTGCTAGCCCAAGGCAACCTCCACCACATTTCCCCCTCCCCCTCCCTTGCACAACATTCTTCCTCACAGGAAAATGAAGAGAGCCTGCTGGCAATCGAGCCCGTTTGCCTTGGTGGGAGGCGAGTAGCCCCGAGTATTACACCACCACAGATCAATGCAAACAGAGCTTATGTTTATCAGTTATGATCCTTGCCAAACTGCCTCATAACTGCAACAAATAGTTGACAAAGCACTCCTGATCTTATAACGCTGTATTTTTTGCCTGCCAATCACATATCTACTATCTTAACATTGTCATGTTTCGTGAAGCTGGTTCACAGTTGAATGTGCTCTTTAGAAGTATTTTGAAAAAATATCCTGCTAACTTTGTATATCTAAGTACATACTGACCACTGTGTTACTATCAAATTTGGCAGCAATGTAAGAATAGTCTTACAAGTGACTTAAAAGTTTATAATTTTGAATACTGAATTTGTTTTGCTTATTAGTATAGGTTTAATGCTCACGAGGGTAAGAACTGGTATACTGTTACATTTTCACCATTTTCACTGGATCAAAGCACAAATAAAGGAATTGGGTCCACAGAAGTTAATTTTACATGTGGTGAAAGTTTACAGAATAGGTAGAGAAACAGATCCTCAGAGGGGCTTTTAAAAATTAATAATTTAACCACTAACAGCTTTTACATACAGTGCTACTCTGAAATTCATGCAAATAATATTACTAGTAAATGAATTCTTATTCCACTGTTTATAGGACAAAAAAAATGCATGACTGGGTGCTCAAATCTGAAAAATTGCTGATTTTTAAACTAATTACAGGCATTTATAGTAGGCAAAGTGCTGATGCATGCCACCTTGCTGCGCAATGCATCTGCGCACACTACGGGCGACTTTGCCCCATCAACGATCAAGCAAGAACTCGGGGCAAGTCACAAACAGTGGCAAACTACTTTTCACGTGCCCACTGAATAGACTCCACGCATTGGACAACTTCAGACACGGAATTAATTAATGCGAGCGCCACCCCTTTTAGTCAAGATTGTTTTACCAGACAGACCACTACCCTAAGATTATCTGAGAAGGAAGTTCCACCGACACCATGGGATCGCAGCACCTCTGCTGCCCTGTGAAGTCACACCCGCCAGCCTAGGGCTGAGGTGGATAAATTGATTGTTGCCTCCACGCAGGGAGATAAGAAATGAGCGGCACTGTCGCAACCCTGATAAACCAACCCCTGCAATGAAAGGCTACACTACCCCGCACCTCCAGAAGATCACTGCTACAGGGATTTTAAAATTATATAAGGAGGCACGCGCACGCCTCTCGCCAGAGAGGCCGGGCTCGCCAGCCGCACAGGTCAGCGAGCACTCCCTGGGTCTGACCAAGACATCCCTCTCTCTCTCTTCTCCTACAGCCTGCAACGGCTCCAGTCTCTCCAGCAGCTTGAAAAGGCTTCAACCTCCAGCAGCTTTAAGAAGACTCATCCTGCAATCTAAGACTGCATGTCATTCCAGAGGTAACCCAACATCCCGTACCCTACAACCATTTACCCTAGTCAAATTCCTTGACTCTGCAGTAGCAGGTTGTCGCAATGCTTTTCCCTTCTGGACAAATTCCCCTAGGAGAGGAGACGCTGTAAAGAGCATAGACTAACGTACAATTTGAACTTAGAATAATTTTGCTTTATTCTTTTACCAGGCTCACCTTTGCCTGAAGTAATTTATAATTTATGTAAATTATTAATTTTTAGTTAGCCTGTACAATCCAAACCGGGATTTCCCATTTTCCAAAAATCTTAATAATAAATATTACGTTAACTGAAATCATTGACTACCGTAATTTTAATATTAGTTCCTTGCTCATTTATTAATATTTTGACAATGAAATTTGTTGTCACATGCATCAAAACCCCGCTGCGAATTAGTCATGAGGTGTGCCGAACTTCACAGGAGACGGGGCTTGAACAAGGCTTTGAGTCCAAAAAGACATACTGCGGCTCCTGGGTTTCTGGTGCTCCCTCGCCTAACTTCAGTGGTGTCCTAATACTGGACTGCACATCTCTCAGTCAGTGCCTCGGGTGTGTTTGAATAAAACGCACCCCCAGGACTGTACATCTGTAGAAATGCCAGAAGGCAGGTCTAGATGAATGGTAAGAAGGGTGGTATTCATAGCTGTGATTGGTGCAAAGCACGGTGAGCACTACAGATGTTGGTTAACTCACAGGTGGACGCAGAGATTAAGTGCGAGGAAATGCTCCCATTTGCAGATTCAGACTTTAAACCTCTTCCTATTTCACCGTTCATTCCCCTCGTCCACAAGTCGGAGCTAGATGCCTATTTAGGTGCTTGTTCGCTGGAACCAGAGCAGGAACTTGCACATCCTCTCCAGCCGGTGACTCCATAGCAACAACCCAGCCAAGATAGCCCAGAGGAAGGACATTCAGAATACGTGCACTATACAATTGGCTTCCGAGAAGATTATTCAGGTTTGATTCCCACCGAAGGTTGTCCCACAGCCTCCTGCAGTTTCTTCCCCCATAAACTATATTTCCGCATGCCGGCCTACGCGGCCACTGCGATAACACCAATCCCTCTGGCAGGATAATCCTCCCCCATCATCAGTACCGATTAATCCACCTCCAGACTCATACCCCGGGATAGCTGGCATCCCGCATCTTGGCAGCTCTTGCAGTAAGGAAGATTGTTCACCCTGAACAGGAAACAATCACGGTTCGACTCACTAACTTTGATTCCCCTCCTCTCGGACGGTATCCTCCCACTAAGCGGCTCCCATAGAACTTACCACGACCCACCGGGCTAGAGTAGCAGTAAGATCATCTACTGCACAATGGGAGGGCAGTCAGCGCTCTAACCACTTACATCGACCGACAGAGGTCAGTGCTGATGCAGCACTGCCAGTTAACATTGCAGATCTTTCTTAGTACCTGAAGTGCTGTTACAGACTAATATCTTAACCATGAATTTTTTCTACTGGGTGGTTTTGTGATATTGAAAATATAAACAAAATATTTTCGTAACCATATCCAGCAATCTATTTTATGTATGAAAATAAATAAAATCACTGCTGTAGTTAGTAACAAAGAAATTTTGCATATTTCATTATTATACATAGTATATTCATGGTATCTGTCAAAGTTATTAACACCTCTATTTGGTCTTTATGCTGCTAGGGTGCACTAATTTAGTTGAGCATATAATCTGAAAGATGGATGTTGCAATTGATCATTGCTCCAAAAACTCAATCATGTATGTTAAGAGGTATCAGGTTATGGGCAGAAAGTGCCCCTGTAATCAAGAGGAGATATTGTCAGTAGTATGTGTGGTACAGTCGTGAAAGAGAATCTAAGCCATACGAAACAAAAAACATGAGGTTGCCAACTGTGTGTTGAGAACATGGCTGCCGGTACTTCTACGCCCTACTTACAGCTGACAGATACAAGCTTTAAAAATGGGAAGTTAAAATTTTTTTTTTCACTATTGAAGAAAATAGTGGTGAGAGATTGGTTGTAGAGGAATTGACAGGTGGTGATTTGGAGAAGGCAAAAACAGAGAGGCTAAAACAGCCACAGATATACTAACATAATTAATAACCTTAAAATTTGATGCGTGATGCACTATGCATCACACACTCATATGAACATGCCCTCACTTCTACCAAGGTGGGGTTAAAACAGTATGAGAGGCTGGTCATGTGCATACAGAATACACCCTTGCAACAAGGAGTGCATTACACACACGTCTGTCCAGATTGTACTGTTCGCTCTCACTCAAAGTCTGACGTCACGTCGACCCCCCCCCCCCCAAGGGAGATTGTCCTATCGGCCGAGCGACTAATCCTGCCGCCGAAGGTCACCTAGTTCTACGGCGCACCAAGGGTAAGCACCACCAGTACAAAGGGATGAAGCTGGCCATGTAAGCGGATATCCGCCAGCAGAAGACGTGAGCAGTGACTCCACAGCAGACAACTCGAGGCGGTAGGGCTTGCCACCCCCTCCCCCATACCCTATGCAACAGAGGGCCTACAGACAAGGAGAATATAAGCCCGTACACAGTCCAAAGAAGACAGTCAATGCCTCCACCGCTCTGACTTGGGCCAGAGGAAGCCACCGGCAACTTGCTTTCAAGTACGCCTTGCTTCTTCCACCGCTCACCCTTGGGATGGAAGCAGCCTACTCCTGCAGCTTGCTCTACCAGAAGCTCTTCAGCGACTGCAGAAATGCCCTCAAGACCTTCTGGTGACTCATCACCACCAGCTCCCGAAGATATCGTCAACCACAGCCATACCCCCTCTGGTAACTGCAATCACTACTACTCCCTCTGGTAGTGGTCGACGACAGTTCCTTCTGGACATCCTAATGCTCACCTTACCTGTTGGTAACAGCAATTTCAACACCACTACCCTTCTGGTAGTGGTCATCAATGGTCCCTTCTGGACAACAGATAGCTATAGTTAGGGACAGTTATAATTAGCTATGTAGTCGTATCACCTTATTCAGACAAGATCCAGGTCTCCATCAGGATTCTCATAGCTTCTCTTCCGTTCAAATCAGGAATAATTTAGGAAGTAGTACGGGTCACCGTGTATATTCTTTTGAGGATATATGTGTGTTCTTATTTATTCTGAGTACTCATTTCTTGAGTACTCGCACACCTGAGACACGTGACATTTAATATCATCCAACCCTGAAAGTGCATATGAACAAAAGGGTTTTGGAATACAACTGGTCTTGAAATCTTTTCATGAAAAACACCTGTCCCTAGTAACCTGACGCGTGCCGCTTATACTACTATTAACTACGATTACGACTCGGACTCTTCACGTGAAGTATACCCTTACTTCAACCTACGCGAGAGTTGTTACCGCAAACCAAAACATGGTTGTTGCACACCGCTCAAATCTACTGGGTGGCCAAACATGTGACTACAAGGTTACGCAACCAATGAGCACGTCGCCTCCCCCTCCCCCCGCGCTGAGTGCCAACAAGCTGTCAGCCACTTCGGGTGCGGCCGAGCGCAACCGAAGATCCACGAAGCCAAGAACGCTGACGAGAGGGTTCCCACCTCGTACGCCAGCCTCTAGCAGAACGTCACACGCCTTCTCTGCACCCCGTTGCAGCAGCCTAGACTTCTGACTATATAAGTCAGTCCACAGTGGGGCTCCAGGAGTCATTCTATTCTTCTCTTAGAGTTAACCCCGAGCACTCCTTTGTGCTGGGGCCTCCAGCGAACCTAGAGTCTTCAGTAGCCATCGTGGCTACTCTCTGCGACAACAGTCTTAGACACCCACCGAACACGAATATACCCAGCTACTATAACTAACTTTTTGTTTCTTCCAGACACCCGCAATTAGACTGTTTTAGTTTAGTAGTTATATATTCAGTTTTCTAGTTCACTTTCCCTCTAGCCTATGACCAGGTCGCCTACACCTGGCTAACGTAGTTTTATCTTCGGTTCTCCGTCTGCTTGGTAGGAGATAGCACAAGTCACTGTGTTTATAGAGTCCTCAGTAAATACAACTTTGTTCTCTATTGTAATGCTTTTATTTTTAGAGTAACATCTACTTCACCCGATAGGAATAATTTGCACTGTACACTGCAGACACAAACCGGGAACTTTTTAAATCTGAACTAGCTTGACTGGGGACCCCCTTTTGGGAACCTACAGTCTGGAAACACACCCATTAGACGGCCGCCTGTTGCTTCCTACCACCCTGAGCACCCAGGTACTGGAGGGAAGGAACAGTAGAGCCACAACCACTAGAAATACTTTCCACCAAGGAGAGACAGCAAGCCTAGGTTATATCACCTACCAGAGCACCTAGGTACTGGGGACGGTATTGGCCTGGGTATTGTGGCCTGGCCTTGGCGGGATATCACATCCAACTGCTCAACGTGTCTGATTTGCCTGCTAGCGTTGGGGATCCGTGGGGACTCTTAGAGAGCTTGTGCTACGAATCAACTATTGGACATATACTATTATAAGGAATAGTTTCTCGTCCGAAGTGCACAACTTTTATTGTTCAGCGGCAAAGCAAACTCTGACTTATAAGATAAGGTACGGCCGATGGCGTAGGGAACCAAAGATTGCTCATCTAGCTGCCAAACAGCAGAATACCTTAGCCCCTCCTACGCACGAAAGACAGGCAGAACGGGATCGCGCCGCCTTACTGAGATTATTGGCAGTCTCGACTGTCCACATGGTACAATATATATTTCCAACCGCACGTCCAAACCAGTCCCGACTACCACCCTGTGCTGAGGGGTCTTGTATGTAGGACTGAAGATAGGTACGGACTAGTCAATCCTAGATTCTGGAGTCAAGAGTCAGCAACCTGGAACTTCGAGTAAGGTGTGAGACAACTCAGTACAACATAATCTAACCCGAGGACTCTAGCACTGCCTTCGCTCAGCCATCAAATCCACGTTACTAACGGACCGAAGACCCTCAGAGTAAGTCAAGTTAACTAACACCTCCCATCAGCTACCAATAACCACGCACTTGGTCTAGCGCAATAAACCTCGGTGATCATGCCATAGTCAGTAACCGGGCACAGGTCAAACCCCACACACATTAGAAGGCCACCTGTGCTGTGCACCACGTATACAGTATGGTAGGGCTGTCACCACTCGCAAGACCTCTACCAGGTGGCTAGCCGGTCAGGTCAACCTATACTCCGTCCACCACTCTGAACTGGGCCGGAGGGATTAAGAGTTGGTTCTGGAGGAATGACTCTTGTGGATACGACACCCAGGTGTTTATGTGCAGCCGGAGGCAATCCGCCACTCTGTCTCGAACGCTCTGTACTGGGCTGGACGAAGGAGCACTAGGTATACTTCTTGTCTGTGCGGCTACGGCCTTGGACGTATGCAAGCTAGGGACCTACGTCCCCTGCTTCACTCCCACGAGGCTGGTAGTTGTACCTTTCCCATACCATACACTCTGAAGGGTGGTGCTCAGAAGAAGTTTAGAAGGGCAGCTAACGCCTCCAAGACTAAACTGAGTTGTAACCCAACTCCACCGATTGCACTTTGCAGCCAAACCCCACGGTACAGAGCTCACGCCACCAGATCAGACAGCTGGAGGGGCCTCACACCTCAGCTACCTCCCCCCCCCCCCACTTATTTCTATCACTCATGAAGACCACCGGGTTCTTTCACCCAATAGTTATCACCATCCGCCAGGGAAAGGACATACCATACTTCTGCATGTATAGGTCGCACATTTTTACGAAAAAAATGACTACAATAAGTGGGGTGCCACAGGATATTGGCCTAAAAGTTTTTTTTTAAATTTTTTCCCCAAAACATGTTTAGAAATTTGGCAACACACAGTACATTTTAATGTTTTAACTCAAAGAAAGGAAGGGAATAATAAAAATAAAAAAAAATAAAAAATTTTGCCACAAATGTTTTGTAGGGAAGAAATGAAGTCGGAATTTATTTTGCTTGTACGGAATTGTGACGTAACATTATTTACAGGAATACAAAAATTCATTGCGGCCTATACTTGAAATATTAGTTATCCCTAATTTTTCATAATAAACTTCAGGTGCGGCCTATAGATGCACGCGACCTATACACACCAAAATACGGGACTTTTGGGCAACGTCAACCCCTGGTTCTGGTGCAACCGGACTGCCCACAACAGCCCATCCTGGACTCCAACCAACAGCACACCTCCACAACACCAGGTAGCAGCATCAACAGCCGCAGCCAGCCACAGTCACCACAGTTGGATCCCAGGCCACCATCCAGTCAGGTAAATCTGTGGCACTGTGAAAGCAGCATTTGATTTCATATCCTGTAGACAGGCCATGCGACCTGGTCTACACCGGACGAGCTCTGGTCCATCATCACCACCACTACTAATTCTTGGTCATAACTCCTTGTGTCACTGGCGACACACGAACAAATTGTAACTGACCACATCTCAGTCGATGGCCATCATGTGACTAGGTTCACGACACCCCTACCATAGGTCGTAATGTATCAATGTGTATAATAATTGATGCTACCATCTTTGGTTTTTGCATTTGAATTCTCTAAGATATGCAGATGCAATCCTTTATGTACCCTGTACTGAAGTTCAGCCTAACAACAATGTCATTGTTTTAGTTAATAGTGTTTGAATTTTTTATTTTTTGAAATTTACCAAATTTGGTATTATATTCAAACAATATCTATACTAACAAGGTGAAGACAGAAACAAAAAGTTGTGGGTTTTCTTTTACCGATTACAGCAAATCCAAGTCAGAGTACGTGGAACTTGGTAGAATGAGATTTCTAATGTATATGAAATGGGAGATACTTTTATGGTGAGAGGCTTTAATCTGAATGCTCCTTTTTCTTCCTGGACATCTTTAAGTTACCTTGAGCCTCACCTCACTTAACCTTCCAGTTTCTACTGTGGCTCGAAATGACAAATGTGTCCCTCACAGCTATGTCCGCACAGCATCAGCCTTTGTGCTTCTCATCCATCTCTGAGACGATTTAACTGACATTTTTTGAACAGACTTCGTTGTCAACGTTGGTTACCGGAAACAAAATGTGATGCGTTCTCAGAAAAGGTATCTTATGGAGGCACAAAAAATGGTTGAAAATTTATAGATTATTTTCAAGATATGAATGGAACATGCTGAGAGTATAAAACGCTACAAAGGTGCGACTTGTTTCATTGAATTTCTCTTAGAATTGTCTACAAAAATCCGCCCAAACCCGAAAAATGGTTGTCTTCCTAAAGTATCTTTTCTGAGAATGCATCACAAATCATTTCCAATAAAGTAATTGACAAAACAAAATTAAAATGCAACAAGATTTTAATATTTATCCAAAAAAGTTTAAAAAATAATAATTTTCACTAGAAAGTAACCATGAAAAATATGTAAAAATAAAAATGCTAAATTACCACAAAATAGAATTTTTCGCCAAAAAATAATTATGGAAAATGTTTTTGTTTATTTATTATTTTTTGCACATTTTTTCATAATTATATTAAACAATTGTTTTTCAGAATTTTATAATTTATGAATGAATAATGCATTTTTATCATAGTATTTAATTATACATATTTATTTTAACTATTTTATATGGAAATTATTTTACATTGTGATGTTTTTACCCGTACCTAGCTTCAGCAATGAAGGAGAATGCAACAGATTTCAGAGTTTAGTTCAGCCATACTATTGCCACAAAACCTGCGGGGCAGGAGTTACCTGTGAGAAGTTGTAGTCGACCTGTGCATGTAGTTGGAAAGCTGCGACTCCCAGTACGACTACCCACGAGGACAGGTAGAGGGTCCAGCCAGTTGTGTACATCCACGTGGGATCCCTCTCCCGGCCCACCTCCCCGTCCAGCGGCAGTGTCACCAGGGACCACACCTCCAGACCCTACCACATACGTATTTCTGAGTGTATAGGCCGCACATTTTAAAAAAATGACTACAAAATGTGGAGGGCGGCTTATATACGAGATATTGGAATTTTAAAAAAAATTTCCCCAAAACATGTTTAGAAATGTTCAACAAACAGTACATTTTAATGTTCTAACTTGAAGGAAGGCAGGAAGGGAAGAAGGGGAGGGAAAAAACCTTTTTCACTTGTGCCATTATTTGTTTACTCACATTTATAAACAAAATAACCATCTCGCATGTGTAAAATGTAAACATGTAGTCGCATTACCACCTGTGGAATATTAATCTCAACATATATTTATAAACATTGCAACATAATACAAATTTTCTGCCACAAATGTTTTGTAGGTGAGAAATTTAGTGTGAATTTATGTTTGTACGGAATTGTGACTTAACAATATTTACAGTAATACAAAAATTCAGTTTGGCCAATTTTTGAAATATTAATTAACCCTAATTTTTATGAAGGACTTCAGGTGCAGTCTATACACACATGTGCCCTTTACACGCTTGTGGCCTATATATGCCAAAATATGATACTTTTGTTTCTAACTGTTTGAAGTGAAGGCTCCAAGCTGCACTGAAGAGCCTCACAAACTACTGCACATGTTCACAATCGTATCAATGAATTGTACCAGACAAAGCCACCGTTTGGAAGGTTCTCTCCGAGTTGAGTTGAGAGATTTGGGCGGCCCATAACTGAGACCTTGAGAGCAGGTGAGTGTCAAATAGGGTGATAATGAAGGAGCTCTGGAATGCAAGGGCAGGGGAAAGGGGAGATCCCGAGAAAACCAGCCGACCAGCGGCATCGTCCGGCCCAATTCCCACTTGTGAAGAAGTTTTTCTTCAGAGTTTCACCCATTTCCCCCGCCCCTGCATTCCGACACTGCTCCATACTCACCTCCATTTTATCAGTTGTCTAGACAAGTTTAAGAGCTGCCTAAATCTCTCCACTCCATATTTAAAAAAACATATTATACTAACTCAGAATTAACTTTTAACACATATTTTATAGAGAAAACATATTCTATAGAAGTGTTTTCCCAACCAATGGTACAAAATTCAGGTGGCATACAAAAGTGTGCAAAACAATTTAATCAAGGTTTTTGCAGAAAAAAATTTCAAAATGTCTTATCCTTCACAAATCCCCATTTTCACTCTTAAATTTTCTTTTTATACTCCAAAATGCTTGAAATTCACAAAAATGTGCAAAAAATAACTTACCACATCCCCTGGTATTTAGGTTGCAACTACTCCTAATGATCATAATAATGTCAAGTGGTAGTGATGAACCCCTGTTATACAAGATATGCATGCCGATTACACATTATTTCCTTACTTCCATGGCTGTAATGCAGAAATTATCTTGTAGTAGCCAATTGTGGTAACGGGATTTCCTAAAAAAAATTATTTATCTACTGCTCTCGACTTTTATTATATTTTGTACTGTTATATATTTATCTTCTCAAAAAGAAAAGATAGTAGAAATGGATAAAACCCACATTTCTAGAGCGTGCCCTAACCCACAAACATTGCCGATCATCTCTTGTGAAGAATTCGGCTACAGTGGAACCTCCAAGTATTGAACCCTGATGGATTGAAAGTCCGCATCCAAGGAACTATTCTGCATTTAAAGACCACATTCTTTGAAGTCCACATGTATTTAAATTTTTTGTATGCTCCCCTGAGAAACTATAGATTGAGAAGCCACTGTAGCACGTTGTATGCTCATGTCTTTAAATGTTACACAATACTGCTTTCTCATGGCCTGGTGTGACCAAAGTTTTAGATTACTAAGAGAGTTTCTGTAACTGGACACACAAAATCAATCTTTGAACATAATCTCTGCCTGTAATCGCATACATGCTCAAGTAGTCGCTCCCCTGACCTGTTGATTCTGCTTCACGACTACGGAGCTTTTGGACCTAGTTTGAAATGGATGCAAGTGTATGGGCTATCCTGGCAGACTTGTATGGAGTGATGGCAGTCAGTACATAATGGGTAAAGTTATTGTGTATCATTTTCATGGGTGACAGCTGGAGCAGGGTGTGGTACCAATTTTAACACTTGCAAGGCTTTGGGAGGAATGAGTGTCAACCTTCAGGATAAATTAATCTTCTTTGCGTCCTAAAACCTGGCCATCATGCTTTCTTCTCACCAAGGCATGGCTGGGATGCCACTGGTGAAAGGAAGTACACGTCTCATTTCACCCCCCTCCCAATGTTTTTGTTGAAGTTCTTAACATCTGGTAGGAGGTACATACGTTGACTATGGGAAACATGCTCCATTCCATGCCCAATATTGCTGGCTGTGGTGCCACCACTCGGGATAGAAGAGAACTGCTGTTTGATCACATCTTGGGGGTGTTGCCAGCCCAGATATACAGAATATGCAAAATCATAACTGTGAAAAGGGCTTGTGTGACGCATCTCCGACTGTCAAAGCCTCTCCTTCCTGAGGGAGCCTACTGCCTACTTGTGGTGCTGCTGAATAATTCCACTGTCTGGATGTTAACAAAAGTGGAGAACTCCCAATTGGTTGTCATGCCTGGTTTTTCCAGTAGTTACCTATAATGCCGTGCTTGAATCAAGTGTAATGTTGATTTTACATACCCCAGTGTTGGTAGTGTTGACGTAAACATTGTAAATCTAGTCAGTTATGGCGGGACCACTGAGCAGTGTGGATGTTGTGGCTAACCGACCTCGAGATTGCCGCGAGTAAGTGTACTGCGTGTCGTGGTCATCTATTATTCCAGTCGGGATAATGACTACACCTCATTGACGAGTGGTACGAGCTTAACGCGTCGGGGGGTCTCGGGTGTGCCGAAACAGACATAAGACTCAACATAACCTACATGGTGTTGCGGAACTCTTTTGGGGAGTTCATCCCAGGGCAGAACACATGGCAAACTTACTCAGAATGGCTGAAGTATTGCTTCGTAGCGAACAAAGTGGCTGACAAGGCAAAGCAAAAGGCTATATTTTTTACAATTTGTGAGGCTGAGTTGTACAATTTGGCAGCGTCATTGTGTCTTCCCAAAGCAACAGGCGAGGTGGATATAGAGGACATTTTGACGGCACTGTCAAACCATTTCCACCCCAAGCCAAACAAAATCATGGAATCATACAAATTCCACAAGCGTGACCAACACGAGGGTGAGTCAATCTCCGATTATGTGGCCGAGCTGCACCGCTTGTCGGCGCATTGCAACTTTTCTGATTTGAATAGAGTGCTGCAGGATCAGTTGGTGTGTGGGGTGTGCGACACGGTGCTACAATATGCTATGTTTGCCAAAGATAAGTTAACATTTCAGACTGTCCTAGACATGGCCAGTGCTGCCGAAGCAGCTAGTTGGAATGTTCGTGACCTTAATGGCAGAGTACGCGAGCTTTTAGAAGCAGTACACCAGGTGGGGTGTCCAGGTACCAGTTTGGTTCTCAGGATGAATCACATCAGGGAAGAACATCACCACCACATAAGCTCGTACGGGAACAACCACCTTGTTGGTGCTGCAACGGGTCACACAAACCAGATACGTGTAAGCACTGCTCCACAAAATGCATTTTCTGTTCTAAATAAGGGCACCTTGAACGAGCATGAATCTCGAAAAAGAAACGCTGTACCCGACCACAGGACCCACACAGGGGCTTGAAACAGAACCCAAGCAGCGAAGCGTTTCACGTAACTGAAAGGACGGGCCCGCGTGAGGAGGATATAACCTTGTAATGTTTGTACAAGATACGGTCGATACCCCGCCAAGAGCCGGCCGCCGACAAAAAATATTGTACGCTTGGATGGCAAGCCCTTAGTCCAGCTCTGGTGTCGACTTCCATTTCTAACGGCCATTGGCAGCGACACATTTCAGCAGGTGGGGCCAGAACTACAGGAAGCTAGCTTGCTACTGCACACATGGTCCTAGGAGAAATTTAGAGTGCTAGGGTCCCTGGAGGTGCACGTACAAATGGACGCAGTAGACGTCAGGTTGCCGCTTTTGGTAGCAGAAGGCTGCGAGCCTAGTCTCTTGGGATGGAGTTGGTTGAAGTCACTACGCATTTCAGTGGAAAGAGAGCTCACTATGCATTCAAATGAGGCAGCAAGTATTATGGCTCAACACCACACTGTGTTCGCAAATGCAGACCTGGGGCAGTACGTGGGCCCACCAGTAAGTATCGACATCAACTGAGAGGCAACGCCTATATCCTAGAAGTGCTGGCCAGTCTCTTTTGCTCTGCGTGAAGCCGTCAGAAAGGAGATAGACAGATTGGTGAAGCAGGGGGTGTATGAACCCATAACACACTCAAACTGGGCTACCCCCATCATCACTGTTCGCAAGGCTGATGGATCTGTACGGATCTGCGGGGACTATAATGTTCCGTGAATCGAGTGTGCAACACTGAGATTTACCCACATCAAACTTTTAATGAAGTGTTCTCCAATTTGTCAGGTGTGAGATTATTTACCAAATTGGATTTGGCCGATGCTTATTTGCAGGTATCTGTAGAAGACAGTACGACTGACATATTGACAATGAACACCATGTACAGGGTGAAACGTCTGCCATTTGGCATCAAGTGTGCCACAGCAGTTTTCCAAAGATTGATGGAGTCCATTCTCTCTGGTATCAAGGGGGCTGTGGTTGTGCTGGACGGCATTCTCAATACGGGGAAAAACGCAGAGCAGCACTGCCAGCGGGCCATCATGTTCTCAGTCGAGAGGAGAGGTCCAAGTTACGATTGAAAAAAGGGAAGTGTAGGTTTGCTGCACCATCTGTAAAGTTGTTGGGTTACCTGGTGGACAGTATCTGGATACACCTAATGCTGGCTAAGGTGGAAGCCATCCATCATGCTCCAGTCCCTATATGTAAGAAAGAGCTGCAAGAATTTTTGGGGCTGCTTAATTTCTACGACAGATTCCTGCACGACAAGGCCAGTGCAGCAGAGCCACTTTACAGCCTGCTCGACAATGGACACCAGTGGGAGTGGACAAATGTTCACTACTATGCATTTGGTGCAGTCAAGCAGTTGCTGCAGTCAGATGCTGTCTTGGTGCACTATGATGTATCCCAACTAGTGACATTGACGTGTGATGCCTCGGAGTATGGATTGGGGGCAGATGCAGACAGGGTCGAAAGGGCCATTCCATTTGGGTCGTGCACCTTACACAAACAGGAGGAGAACTATGCCCAAATTGGCGAGGAGGCTCTAGCTATAATGTTCGGAGTATAGTTCACGCAGTATTTTACAGCCCGGCCATTCTCTATCATAACAGACTACCAACCACTTTTGCGGTTGCTAGAGCACAACAGGCAAACCCCAGATGTATTGTCTCCATGGTTACTACGGTGGAACTTAATATTGTCCATGTTTGATTTGACGGGTATTACTTTACCTTTAGTTGGCAAGAGACTTATTATGCGCTAGATCAGTCGCGCTACTAGTGTTACTAGTTCCCCCTCTTAGTAGATACTAGTGTCGGCCTGGTAGGCTGTCTACTAGGAATATATTCTGTCACACTAGGTCTGGCAGCATGCCTTACAACAACAGTGGCCCTATGGGGAAAGGTTGGCTTACCAGAGATCGGCAGGGTGTTCTTCATTGGTGGTTTTACCATAGTGTATGTGAAACATATGGTGTCCTCGGTTCCGCTGGGCCTGGTGGAAGTCAGGTTACGGTAGTGGTCTGCGTGATGATTGTGGTTTCACTCTGTGCAGGCCCAGCTGCCAATATGTGGGTTAGCGCTCCCGATCCTGGTGTCGCTCCCGCTGATTAGGGCTTTGACCACTGGATGCCAGTGGGTACTGGGTTAGAGTGAAACACGGATGTTCCAACTAGCAATGTCAGTCTCACATCACTACGGGTGGCTTGGGCCTGCCTCTTAGGAGTGTCGACTCCTGGCGTATCGAGGTTTGCCACACAGACCTGCTTAGCAGCACTGAATTCCGCCTTCTTAACTGCTCTTTGAGCTCCGGGCCTGCTGTGGAATGGCATAAACTGATAGCGTACCAGATTTCCTATTGGTGAGAAATCGACAATCCCTGACTTTATAGTGTAATGCCGACAATAGCTGGTGGTGCACTCCCTGACTGCCTAACAGTGCAAGCACCTGGAGTCGTGGGTTGTAGACCGCCTCCCTGCTACTGCCGGGTGTAACCACAAATGTAGGGCCTCCTAACCCCCCTCCCCCCCGCAGATCTCTGCCAGCACCTTAGCTAGGCGCTCCAGTCAGTGATACAACTTGGGTTGGCTGTCCCGCCTCTGTGCAGTGTTTCCTAGTGGTAGAAGATCTACTGTTCTGAACACGCCGAGGTGAACAGAATGGATGGCCGTCGAAAGATGATGTGTATTACTGACAGACCCTTGAAGGGGTATTGATGTTCTATTCTAGGTTAAGCTCTCTGCCGATACCACTCGTATGTTACTGCTGGTGGAGATAGGCTATAGAACTACAACAAGGAATTTGTGGATACGTTTAAGCTTACATATTTATTTAGACAAACATCTAGGTGACTTGCGTACTACCAATAAGTCTGTGCTGCGGAAGTACTTAACCCACATATTAACAGGTGAAGGTGACCCGCTCCTAGGATACTGAAATACAAGGGAATAACTTTGCTTTATTGTCGTAACTAGCACTAACCGAGATTGCCCAGAAGAGGCCCTCACTTTAACTGAGGGGCTACTACCAGCAAGGAGTAGTAGCTGAAGAACCAGGAGGTTACAACAACTTCAAGTGTTAAGTCGTGTTCAATATATTCTGGTGGCGTCAATGCCAAGTGGTGGTAAAGTCTCTGGTAGATGGTGGCTGCAGCCACTGGAGAACTAGAATTTCTTGGAGAGGACCGTGAGGGCCTAGTGGTCAGTAGAGAGCCCCAGCATAAGAAGTGTTGAGGCGAGCTACTGAAGATAAACTCCCGACCTCGGCCGTGCACTTCCTTATATACTGTTACTTTGGAGGGCGCGGTGAGCCCGGAGTGGGAGATGTGATGTGCCCCTGTGACGTCTGCCTAGAGTGGGCGGGGTGGGAGAACTACCCTCTCATGCTCGCAATATCGCCTAGGGCGCTTGGCTATCTTCGGCGGTGTGGCGACACTGATGAGTGCATCTGGGGGAGCTGGTGCATTGTGCGGCTGCTTCAAATATCTTTCGCATTGTGATTCCAAAGTGCATTCGAGTTGAACCCACTGTCTAAGCCTTCATAACACGCCTTGCTTGGTTTGCTCATTCATGTGTGTAAACACACTTAGTAGATGAAGAAGGGTAGTTCAGGAACAGTCTGGGAAACCAAGTATCTTCCATGTTTCCGGTGAGAACACTTCCTGTTAGACATCTGGTAGGTGGTTCCTGTGGTCAGTAGTTGTACGTGGATGAGCTATAGTCTTTTATAATATAATGGTGTAAGCGGCATACACCAGATAAGATTGTATATTGACCAGGGCCGAGTATCGAGTATGCAAATGCTTTAAGCAGGCTACCATTGGGAGCTCCATATTGTGGACATCCCAACCTTGGGGGATGTCTTAATGCTGAAGTACTGCCTGACCCCCAAAGGAAGCTCCACGAATCGCTAGATCCACAGATGCAGACCTGGTACTGCACAAGGTAAAGGAGTACTGCAACATCAGGTGGGTTGGGAGTATAGCCGTGCCAGACATACTCCGACCATGTTGAACCCGGCGAGATGCGTTGTCTCTCTACAAGGGGTGCATCCTGTGGGGGAGCAGAGTGATCATCTCTGCGGTACTAAAGAAGGACCTGTTCAAGATGCTGCATGCAGCACACGACGGTGTAGTAAAATCAAAGGCTGTTGCAGGGAGCTACATGTGGTGGCAAAGATGGGCGAGGATATCAAGAACACTGTAGGGCGTTGTCAGCAGTGCCAACAGTTGCGAGCAAACCCACCCAAGAAAGGCATTGCGGGCTGGGAGCAAGAAACTAAACCATAGGCCAGGGTCCTATGCCTACTCCAAGTGGCCAGAGGCGAGACTGGTAGGGTCGATGTCTTCAAGGGACATCACAGTGTGTATGGCATACCTGAATGCTTGGTCTGAGACAATGGCTCTGCTTTTATAGCACACGAGTTGAAGGCTTTTGCGCGGCAAAATGGGGTCCGGCTGATTCGCACAACACCGTTTCACCTGTTGAGTAACAGGCAAGCGGAGCCCATGGTCCAGATGGTGAAGGCAAAGCTAAAGAAAGCAGTCAAGGGCGACTTGCAGACCAGACTGGCTAAAACACTATTTGCACTGCGCACCAGTGCTGTCATTGGAAGCCTCAAGACTCCAGCAGAAATGTTAGTGGGTTGCCCACTCTGGACTGCTTGGGACCAGGTACGTCCAGAGGCTAATGCGGGAGCAGGGACAATTCAAATGCCAGCAGGGAACAGATGCTTCCAGGTTACAAGATGCTGTGTGGTACAGAGTTTATAACAGGAGCCTGAAGTGGTTGCATGGCACCATTACTGGATCACAAGGGCAAAAGACATTTTGTGTCACAGGTAAAGATGGGCAGGTACACAAGCGTCACACGGACCAGGTAGTGCACAGAGATCCCAGCATACCAGACCAGAGGGAGGACCTTTCCCTAGAGCCACCCACTAGAGCGCAGCTGGTACTGGGGGTTGCGTGGAGGTAGTACCAGTTACCCAAGCTGTAGAGCAAATAAGCAGAGGACCATTAGCCGGCGCCTGTGATGGGCCAGATTAAGCGGAGGGGGAGCCCATCGCGGAGTTGGGAGATGATGGCAACACAAGCCCTTTCCGGAGGTTCTGGTTACCAGGGAACAGTGACCACTTAGAAGGGTCATCAGCACCCTTGCAGAGCGAGGCACCAACCGAAGAAGTTGAAGGACTAGGTGCAGTGACGACGTGTGGAGACCATTAGGGTTGTGTACTACTTTTAAGTGTTTTCTTATAAGGGAGGAGGTGTCGCATACCCCAGTGTTGGTAGTCAGTTATGACGGGACTACTGAGCAGAGTGGATGTTGTGACTAGCCGACCTCGGGATTGCCGCGAGTAAGTATATTGTATGTCGTGGTTATCTATTATCCCTGTCAGGATAACGACTACACTTCAGTTGATAATATTGACCTGGTGGAGTGCTGTCTGGCAGTTCAAGACCCAAACAGTGGAATTTGTTGTGAATAAACTGTAACCATACAGCAGTTGACGTGACTAGACATGTCTGGTGTACATTAGGTTGGACATTTGTCTGTAAAAGGAACCAAAGTTTGGGGAAAATAGGACCAATGGGCTGGTTGGGACACTGAATATTTGCCATTTAAAATAAAAAGTAGCATGGTCTGATCACAATATATAGCTGCTGGTATTCCATTTGTCTAAGCAGTCACTCGGTGCACACTGAAAAAGTGCACATCACATGATAGCCAAAAACGAGTGTATTATTTATGCACCGACAACTAGAACATGCCATGAAAGCTATGCAAAACATTTGCGAGATATCTTTTGGAGAAAATGCTTGATCTACAACATTGATAAAAGGATTTAAATTTAAATTTATGAAATTCCATACCGATAATTTTCTCCAAGTTCTCTAACTCGTTGACAAATGTATGCACGAGTCACTGGGTGAAATAAACCTCATCACCACCAATTACAAACAATATTGTCAATATACCCAATATACCAAGAGCATATTTGCTCCACATTAAATATTACATATTATTCAGCTGCCAAAATGTTAGATATTGTAGAATTTTCAACATTGCAATAATTTTAGTGTTTTCACAATCATAGGTCGCCGTCGAATTGCACAGAAAAACAGAACTGACTATGGAAAAAAAAAGCTCTTGGTGCGCACTCGTTCAGTGCAACTTGCAATTAGAATAGGAAAATCCGACTGCTCTCAGAGAGAGTTCCGGTAATTGGAACACGCAGCACACTGCCAGTGCAGTCCAGAGCAGTAATTGAGACAATTTTTAATATAAACAATACAATATGCCTAACAAACTTTGTGTATATATTTGATCACACTCTAAAGTTGATGTGTGAGGCTGCAATATAATATATTTATTAGGGGTTAATGCCTTTTGGTAGGGTCTTAAAAAGTGCTCACTTTACTGTGAAAGGTCTATACTCTCGTGGCTGTTTGGCCTCAGTATTAACTGTAATAAAACTTTGTGAAAACTAGGCTAGTGCGACACGCCTAATAAAAGGATTACAAGTGGTTGAAATTGTTTTCATTGTAACGTATGCAGGCCTAAACTGCCTTGTGATTTAAAAAAAAATTTAATTGCTAGCATCAACTAACCTAACAACTACAGTAGGATTATTTATTGGTGAATCACAGAGGTTTATTAATTGCCTGATTCGTACACATCACCTGATTTAATAGTCAAATATATTTTATTGTAGCCTAATGCTGGAGTCACATAGCACAAGGGAAAAACAGGCTCTATATACAGAATCATCTCAGGCTTCTAACTTATTTTCAAATATTCTTCGTCCCAAAATGTCCCTGGTTGCTTCGTGGCTGGTCGGCGTTTCCTCGTCATGGAGATATGTGGGAAGAGGGGAGGCGGGCAGTGAGGCTTCACCGGCGGCAGCGCCAGGTATGCCGTGCACTTGACAGCCAGCAGTCATGCCAGCGGGAGGCATATAGCGGTTGTCAGTCGAACGGATCCTCGATGCAGCAAAGATAATCCATGTCCACGGCCCACATGTAGGAACAGCTTTTCTACGTACTTTGAACTAAGATGTAGTTTCAATGTGCAGGAATCCGTCACAACCTATCAGCGTCAGTTGCAACTATATCATCAACCTTTGGATTAGAGCATCAGAGTAAAGGTACCTGTAATTGCGGAAGTGGTAAATAATTTAGACTGCATTAACATACAGCCCCAGATACGAGAGATAAGACATCCCACCCCCATGTCAATTCAGAATAATTATTTCAGCCCCAGGATACAGAAAATACCGTACTATAGGGGACAGTTGACAAGCCTGCCCACACTCACAAACTCACAACCACATAATTTCATAGATAAAAATTGAGACAAAAGTCCACATCACAGAACTCTATTCAACACCTTATTACCACTATCTAGTAGAATACAAACAAGAATGTCACATAAGGTTTATTTCCTGAAAAACTGAACTCCACACAATTAAATAAACCATAACATTAAATAAGATTATATGTGAATAGAACATTACACAGTGTTAACTAATTAATATAAGATTTACATATACAAGGATACGAGACTTAAAATTCTTCAGCAAGAAAATGTTGAAATGCTATTAATTAAACGAAAATCTGTCACCACACAAGTAGAGCCAATCGTAGTCCATGGGTTCTACTTACCGTCAGCACCACAGGGGAAATGATCCACACTACTTTCCAGACAGAAGTGAGCTTCTGCCCCAGTACAAACTCAAAGTCAGTGTAGAGAGCTCCACATCCTGCAAAACGCACACATCTTTCATCACCAGCACCACTTATTGCATGGATGCAGTGGACAAGAAACTAATTACACACAAACAAATTTTTAACGAGTTCCCTGCTAAGGGTGCCGACTGCCCAGAGTATTGTGAAAAACGTTAGGAACAGATCACTGCCCATAACCACATTTAATATATAGTGAGCACTTCTTACGGCCCTGCTAACTTTTTGCTTTCAGTCACTTTCTATATTTTTACAATTGTTTAATATAAACATTGCCATGTGACTAATAAACACAGTCTATACATTTCAACAATCCCAAAACGCAACGTCTCAAAAAGCTACAAAATAAAATAAATTTATCAATTGTTAAAGCCTTTTGGAAGTGCCTTAAAAAGTGCTCACTTTACCATGAATAGCCTATACTGTGCATATTGGCATGGACACCCCCAGTTAAGAAAACAAAAGTAGTCTTTAGTCTTGGCATTGTATTGCGAGCATAATACTTCTGCTAAGTGAGATAAAGGTTTGTTTTATTCACGTAATAATAATAATAATAATTTGCATATAAGAAACATTTACATGCCTAACATTTCCACAATTTCATGTGGATGATGCATGAATTAAGTGTGAGGCCCACGTAAATTTTACATTTACATATTTTAACGGACCAGCAGAGCGCCGCACCGAATCAGGCCGCGGGCATTTTAATAACAGGACCTGTGTTTGGTTAACACGGAACATACATTAAGGCGAGTGGAGCAGTGAACAAGGTCTTATCTCACCCTAATTGGCTGCAGAGTGAAGATGGAGAGATCATGGGGTGTTTCGACCACTGTAGAAGTGATGGAGAATCAGCCTTCGGCAACATTATTAAGGTGATGACATTCCAAATAGACTAAGTTCCAAGCAGACTTTAGAAATATCCGTGGCTGAAAGTAACTAAATAATAACTGGTTTGCATCTATATAACAAATCATTCACTCACGTTACGCTCCCCCGAGAGTAGTAAATTAATATAACGTAAATTATAATGTAAACATTGTATAAATTAATTATTTCAACACAGTGACATAATAGCTTTATAAAGTGTTCTAGCTGTGAGTTTGCCTTCCCCCCAAATAACTAATCTGAACAGTTCCCATATAAGTCTGTTACATTGGCAGAGGCACCAATGTTTCCCTACCCACTTGCTGCAATATAAGTGTAACTTTCATGGAGGCTACGGTTTTTCCCACCTTTCATTAGCCAAGCTTGTAAACTCAGTCAATCCCCGTAAATAGCTTTTACATAACCCACAAGTATAAAATTTTAATAATGTGCTAAAGCTTGCAAGTTGTTATTAACTTGGTTTGTACTAACTCAATGTGAGGGATAAATTATATACCCCCCCCCCCCCCCGCCCTCCAAATAAAAATAAGTTCCCCACCCACCGAAGCTAAATATCTGGCAACAAAAAAAATTTTTTTTAGCCATGTGTGAAAATTTATATCAATCAACCTGATTAGTTAAATGTAACACGACGATAAAGCATAAATCAGAAAAGTTGCAGGGTATAGATTTTTAAATAATTAATAATTTAAAATTAAAAATAAATATAAGATACATATTGTATCTCCAGGTTGCAATAAACTAATACAAATGTCAAACTAAAAACAGAGATGTTTCCAAATCATATATAAATAATACGAGTTGCATCTCTTGACAATAAGTTAAAGGAATTTAAAATAAGGCAAGTACCTCATAGAGATAGGATAGTTAGATCAATGCAAATATAAATATAATAACGTGCTTATAATGAATTCAGTCTCTTAAGAGATTTAAACATCATTACAATGAGTTGTATAGTGTTAAAGTAAAGTAAATGTCTTAAGTTGTCTGCATGCACTGTTACAATACGGTGGAAGGATACTATGTAATCAGAGAAGTACGTCCTACGCAGGGCTTTCGAAAGTGCTCCATTTACAGTGAACAGTTTATAGTTGTCACACTGTTCAATACACTTTATATTGGCAACATATGACTGGCATTTAAGAAATTTCCCACTTCTGAATGCTAGTATCCGTTTTCTATGTCTATCTCTAATGCACATTTTTTTTTAAAAGTGAAGTAGGTCTAATACGAGTAACTCAGCATCATTTTTTGGTATGAAACTTCTGGTGCAGGCTTTTAAACATGCCACAAGGAGATGCAGCACACCTCCGTCTTTATTATTACACCGTAAAATGATACAATCGCCACTGAAAATCTATGAGAAGGATCAACAGGAGAAATACTGCACACCAGTTCAGTTCCTTGTGCGTAAAGGTTACCAGACATTTGATACATGCACCTAGTCGTTCTTAGCGCTCCCACACTTCTAGGCCTCCAACACACAAAATACCTCCAGCTAGATGTTGCACTAAAGAACTTTTATTGCTCGAGGTATGCTGTGACAGATGTTGCTTTTGAGACACAGAAGCTAAGAAGCGTTCTATTAAGTGCCCCATTATCTCAACACGCTTTTCATCATGCAGTACGAACTAACTTGCAAGAGAACCTATCATTTTACTGTGGGGAGTCTGGAAGAAAGTTCATGCAGAGTCCTATAGTAATTTCCCAGGTATACACAAAGTGTAAAATGTAAGTGTAAAAATTGCCATTTTTAACCATGTTCGAGTACAACATGCATGATTTGTTGGATTTTGTATTCTGAAGTGAGATTTCTTAGTGTATGGCAACAGACTACAGCCATAGGTAGGCAGGCAGGCAGGCAGGCAGGCAGGCAGGCAGCAGTATTAATAAGCACGATAAGTTTTGAACTTCGTCTATAAACACTTAACTGGTTTCACACATTTAAGGAGTTTTACTGATTAATAAGCTTAAATTTTTCAGTCGTTTCAGAAACGTTTTAAGAACATTTCATTTTCATTGCACTTCAACTAATGCAGAACATAATGTTTAGAACTGTACCAATTTATAAATAGGCTTATAGATCACAATATACATATATTTATTAAAAAAAAGGAAGCAGACGTGAAAGAAGTGCAACAAGTGCTGTACAGCCATACAATTTATCTATTATTTATTTCTCCTCCTTAAAAATCGCACATTATGCCAGGAGGCACACCAGAAATGGCTTCAAAGGCCACAAATCTCCTACACTCGCAGGAAAATATGCTCCTATTGGACGTAACAGTTTATTTGAAGAAACCAATTGCTGTCCACAATCTCCTGAACAGGGAAAACACGAAAAAATTGAATACGGAAGTTTTGGAATGAAATGACAGGGAAAGTTTGAATGCCCCGAGAGACCATTCACTATTAACACACTACTGTAATAAATTATGCTTGAATTGAACCTGCTGGAATGGTGGCTCATGAACTAGTTTAAGTTCTTGGCAGTTGCCAACTCACCATAAATCCATGCAAATCCTATCAGCTCAAGGATGGTCGAGGCAATCACCATCCGACCCACCACGTAGTGGTCGAGAACGTGTACCAGCTGCAGGTATTCCTATCAGACAATAAGAAAAGTTTTTAACTAATGGAGTATGTTTCAAAATTAAAAAAACTATAAATTATTTTTTTCTTCGAAACTTTACATTTTTTAATGTGGTGGTGCCAATTTCTAAAAACAAAAAACAATAAACTAAGTCTCATTATCAGAATCAGTTGTGTGTGTATGAAAAGTACTGGACTAAGAGCTAATGACATCTCTAATCTTTTTATAGCTCAGCCATGTACAACTAGGTAGTAATATCAATAATTAGGGTAAACAAGAATTTTATGTTCGAATTAGCACAATGTACAAGGAAGTCAAGGCGTTAAGACACTGGCACCAAATGAATGTATGAAAGGTGTGTAAGAAACTCAACTTGCAAATAAGACAGTTCATCTGCATTGGCTGTTAACACGTAAAGCTGATAATGTTAAAAGTCTTTAATGAGTAATAGAGAATGGTTCAGACCAGCATCACTACAGCGGAGAAGTTTGATGCGTATGGACATACTAAATATGACTGCCTCATCTTCACGTGACGTCACGTCACTGAGCGGGATTTGAACCCAGGACAACTTGCTTCCCGAGCCCACCAGCATGCCCCTAGGCAAGGGGCACTAAGACACGGCAGTCAAGGCCATCTACACCAGTATGTCAGCGTCTCACATCTGTTAATCACCCCTGCATGCGAGAGAAGCCAGCCAACCAGCCCACTGCTGCCCCTAAGCTCACGGGAGTGATGTAACCTCATACAAGGACACAACACTTCCAGTCTCCCTCGAGAGAATGTGGCCTTCTCCGCTAAGGGAGCAGCTCCAGCCCGAATATACCCAAAGGGAGGCGGCGAAGGACCCACAGCCGGCCAACCATATCTGCCAGTTCAGACCTCCAAAATGCCAGTTGATACACAGCAGCTCGCTCCACACCACCTCCTGTGCTGGAGCTCTCTGCTACCTTCAAGACATCTTCCATACCTTCACCCAGCGATCCTCGAAGAAGTCTTCACCCCCCCTATTTAACTCACTACCAGTTTGATTGTGACACCTGACAAGTCCCTTCTGAACTACAGCGGAGAACTAGTTAGGGTCAGTTGTTATCATAGCCATAGGCCATTCATGGTAAAGTGAGCACTTGGAAGCCCTCGCATTCAGAATAATAGTCAGTAAATATACTATATTTTTGTCGTAGACGTTTACTTACAAGCAATGTGGATTATGCACACTGTTTACTACTTACATGGAAATATTTATTTAAGAAGTTAGTTTAAGTATAAAAAATTACTGAAAGGAAAAAGTAATTAGGTTTTCAAAAGTGCTCACTTTACCACGAACAGCCTGTACTTAGCCGTATCTGCTTTATATTAGACCCAGGTCCTCTTCACCTGGATTACTGTAGATTACTTTCCTTACAATTTATTGATAGTTAGGAGTTAGTATGAGCCACCATGTCTATTCTTCTTGGGAATCGTGATCTTATCTAACCTCCGAGTATTTATTTCTAGGGCGACTACCTTGCATTTTAGTAGACGTCAAACCTGCTAAAGAAAGTAGGGAGACCACGTCTTGGAAAACTCTCTTCCGGGTGCATGTACATCTCAAAAGATACCCATTAGACGGCTACCCATATTGTGGACAGCATACACAAATATACCTGGTGCACACTTCCTGCAGAATCCCAAACACTAGTAACTCAATCCATAAAGCGGATAGACAATCTTATCAGTCCACAGCTCCATCCAGTGTTATTTTTGCAGG
This sequence comes from Dryococelus australis, assembly GCA_029891345.1. NCBI lineage: Eukaryota > Metazoa > Arthropoda > Insecta > Phasmatodea > Phasmatidae > Dryococelus > Dryococelus australis. The sequence goes on along the minus strand of CM057007.1, from coordinate 71,778,198 downwards.
TTGAAGCAACAGGACCGAGTACTGCCCCAGGTCTGCATTTGCGAACACAGTGTGGTGTTGAGCCATAATACTTGCTGCCTCATTTGAATGCATAGTGAGCTCTCTTTCCACTGAAATGCGTAGTGACTTCAACCAACTCCATCCCAAGAGACTAGGCTCGCAGCCTTCTGCTACCAAAAGCGGCAACCTGACGTCTACTGCGTCCATTTGTACATGCACCTCCAGGGACCCTAGCACTCTAAATTTCTCCTAGGACCATGTGGCAGTAGCAAGCTAACTTCCTGTAGTTCTGGCCCCTCTGGCCACAACTGCTGAAATGTGTCGCTGCTAATGACCGTTAGAAATGGAAGTCGACACCAGAGCTGGACTAAGGGCTTGCCATCCAAGCGCACAATATTTTTTATCGGCGGCTGGCTCTTGGCGGGGTATCGACCCCACACCTAGCTCCGACTGGTTGCACACACAGCTAGGGAAATTGACGCCTGCTCTTTCTGAGATAGCAGACAATTGTACCTACTCATACGCCCTTTACCCATAGGAATGGGGCAAAGTGGAGAGCCAAGAGGGCAGATACTGCCTCCGAACATAGTCAATTGAACTGCAGCAAAGTAGTGTCTGGCATCAGCTGCCTACCCCCCCCCAGGAACTGGCAAGGCCTCGCCTCCCAGTTATCCTAGCTCCCTCTTCCAACCACCCAACAAGACCACCAGCGAGCTGGACCTGATCATTAGCATTCGACTGGTACCACTGGGCATCGCCAACCCATGCTTCCGAACCACAAGGTCCAGCAGCCCACCGCAGGAACCAACCATCCCTGCCAGCCGCAGCACCGCCACCGCCCAAGGATCAGGCCTTAGTTCTAGCCAGCAGCAACAGCGGCTGAGCCAGCAGCTACGCCGGGCCACGGCCCCTGCAGGTAAAGGCTGTTCATGATTAAAGTGAGCACTTTTGAAATCAACCTTAGAAAAAACTCACTGCCCCTACCTGCATATATTTTAACAGGCACCCTGAGTCACATGCGCTCAGTAAAGTTGGTAACCATGGATGAGAGTAGTTCCATATCTTAACGTTGAATAAAAAGTGTTAGGTAATAATTCCTGATCATTTAAATTATTTCTTTCACTTGACCGATGCATAAATTAAGTGACTAGGCCCGCGACAATGTTAATCTTACATAAGGCGGAAGAATACACAACGTGTAACACACAGATCTTAAGCAGGGTTTTCAAAAGTGCTCATTTTGCCGTGAACAACCTATAAACGAGTGTGTGTGTGTGTATACCAGCAATGCGGAGAATAGCTAAACCCACACCTGACTTCATATTGTGCTGCAAGGGGACCAATCAGCAGCTAATAAGTCAGAACCTCATCACAGTTAGTCCGTGCCTCTGACCGGCACAACAGATCCTTGGTCTTACAGAGACATTGTTACAAGTTCAACCGATGTCACGCGTCAAGTTTGACAAGTTGAGGGGTAGAGAGAATCTGTACTCACAGGAATCCAGCACGGGACTCCCAGAAGGAAGCCTGTGATGCAGATGAAGCCCGATGCATGCCACCACTGCCACTTGCCGGAGTTCTCCAGGGGGAACGCCACTATCAGCGTGTACAGCACCGTTATCTGCAAACAAGCAAGGTCATTGTGCGTGTCTCACTCATTAGCGTGCAGTCTAACCTCTATGCATCATTCCCATTTCTATAGCTTTCCTGCATGAATCATTTATTCTGTATGGTCCAGAACTTTCTTTTGCAACAGCACTAGAGTCCATATGAATAGTTTTCTTAAGTGTAATTTTCTTACAGCCATCATTTTTTTTTCCCCACTGGAGTCTTTTTAAAGTCACCCAGCTTACTTGTTCCTCGCAATTTTCTTGTTACAAAGGTGATCATTTTTAACCTCTGTTGGTTACTAATACGTGGAACAAGAAACTGACACACCATTGCATGCAAACTTAACAGTGGAACCACTATTTCTGTGATGGTCATATTTTTAGACAGTGGTTTAACAACTGCTGTGCTGGGGACATGGTATAAATTTCTCCTTCCCAAATTTAATAAAGACTGCCAGTATTACTGTAAATGGGCACCCAGACTGGTTTTGTCCACCAATATGTTTTGATGCGTTGTGTACAATCTCTAATTAATTGTTATAATTGAAGTCTTGTACTTAAATTCATTTTTGTTTCTAGGTTGTAGCACCGAGGCAAATTAGGTTTGACTGCTCGCAACATCACTCCTCGGTTTTTGCACATGGTAATGGAGTCTGACAATTACACTGGTTGGTAGGTTTCCTCAGTGATCTTACATTTCTCATGCCCTTGAATTCTGGCACTGCTCTATACTCGCCTTGCTTCAGCCTTATCAGCTATCAAGACTCATTGTTAAGGGCTGTCCAAATTTCTTTACTTCACTCTGGGTTATAGACTTCTCTCAATATTTTATGCAGCATTTAATTTAAGTTTTGGTTGCACAAAAATTAAATTTATGAGAAGGAAAAATGTCTTGAACGGGTGCCTAAATTCTTGCCTCTGCCACTCTAGAGGGCCACTTGAAAGCATCTTAGATCCTATATTAATAATTAACTGTTCTCTTTACACTAGACTGGGGAATTAAACATGTCTACATGTTTAATATTTGTTAATAAAATAGAGTGAGTGAAATGTTGTACTAGCCAATTACTTTTTACGTTGAAACAGAATCTAAAAATTAGTTTTGTTTGTAGCTGTATTAATTTCACTTGAACATATGTAGCTTTTTTCAATAAAATTAATGTGTTTTCAAAAGTTCAATGTCAAACACAATAATATTTTTCATTATACTCTTGCAAACAGCATCGAAGAGTATGAGAAATACATAGTTAAAAAATTACATTAATATTTAATATTATAGCAAGGACAAGAACTCATCACAATTTGAGCTTATCACTGACTTTTACACACCAACAAATCAAATTTTCAATTTTCCACCACGTTAAAAACAACTTGTTTGGAACACGAGTGCATCTTGTGGCAGAAATGTACCCTATGCCAAACTCTCCCATAATAAATCTAAAGTCTCTTCCCTACTTGAGCAGAATAAACTGTAGTTACATCTTAGTTAAGAGTGAAGAGGCTGGGCACGCACCATGGAGGCAAAGCCAGCACAGAGCAGAGCCAGGAAGGCGAGTGCGGCCCAGAGCTGGCCGAGCGCGCCCATACAGAAGACTGCCACGTTGTAGGCAGCAGTCAGTACGAAGACCTCGGGGAGTAAGGGGTTGTCGAGGGGCTGTTCCAGATGCAGCTGTCCTGCCCACAGGAACACTACCACCACCGCCAGCAGCCCGTGGACCAGGTTCAGCAGGACGTACAGCACTGCAGTCCTGCCACAACACACAAACCTCGTGCATTTTATTCACACTTAGGGAAGTTTGCCTTGCAGGATCTAGATGAAAGATTTTTACAATTTTTGAAGAATACAGGTTTGACTATCACACTGACAGTTTCGTCGAAAGACTGAGGTTACCAGTGAAAGGTGTTTAGGAATTTTAATGCTTTGGCATAAATCTATATGGCTCATCTCTAATGACCTAAAACCTAATAGTGATTGGTCTATTAATAGAGCTTGTGTAGTTTATGCTGTTAATCCCTGCTGGGACTTTGAAAGGAGCCTAATGATTAAGAATGAACACTATGATGAGCCTGAAATAGTTGAAATTTTGTCTAATAACAGAATTAGAATGTCAATCTCAATATATTAGCATATTTGATATATGGGCCAATGAATCAGCAGCAGGGGGTACACAAGATGTGTAATACACACCGATTACAGTAAAATCTCAAAGTACATCACTTAGTTATTTTTCACAAAGTACATTTTTCAAATTCTAAGCAGATTTAACATCATTAAATACTTTTATAGTACAATGCATTTTTCAGCAAGAAAAATAAAATTGCAAGTCCCTTTGTGTATATTTTATACAAATATAATTGTATTATTTATTTATTAATTACAGTAGAACTCTTTTTTTTTTAGGGACCACAACAGAAATAAGTAAAAAGCGAGGATCTGTAAAAAGTGGGAAGTGATGGAAAAAAACTGTCATCTTGTATATGGACACCGTTAAAGAAGATCTATTTTGGGTAAATACATACTTAACGAAGTAAGAAGTAACAAAATCCAATTGATTGTAAACTGTGTTTTTTATGACACCTGGGTTTTTGTTTAGTGTGTGATTAATTTAATGAAAATTGTTTAGTTGACACTTGTTTCGTTCTTTGGAAGGGAAATCGTTTTGTGGTCCATTCGTTGTGTTGATCAATCTGTTTAATTCATTTTAATTGATTTGTCTCTTCTGATGTGTTTTTCATTTACCACTTAGTACTATTTCATATTTGTGGCATGTGACATGCTTTTTCTCTCGTGTAACATGATTTTTAATGTTTTGTAGTCATTTAATTTTTTTTGCTTGAATATTTATTTCTCCCGTATCTAATTAGTCGCTAGTGTTCATTCCTGCACATACATTCGAACTGAATGGGCGTGTACCCCGCTCCCAACCTCAATACACATTGACGCTTTCCCAACAAAAAAAAAAAAAAAAAAAAAAAAAGACACTTATTCCACTCTTGCACAAACCTCGCGTCACATACCCAATACGCTATACCTCTCCGCTCAGTCTGCTGCTGGATGGCAGAAAGTAAACATCGCTCCTCAATTACACATACCACCTCCAAAATAGAAAAAATAAATAAAAATCCCAAAATCGTGGAAATTATGGAAAATCTGCCTAAAACGGATTAAGTCAATTACATTACGCAATATGCAAATTAATTGGGTTAGGATTAACCAATTAATTGGACTAGCCCCTAATCCATCAATTAAACCGCTCCATCTACATATCATTTGCCTAGCGTCCCAGAACCAGCATGCTTCTACTACAATCGATTGTACATGTAACAAACTTTTTTCCAAAGCTTCTTAGGATGAATGGCATAAAGTAATGCAGTGATTACGTACGTACATTCCGGGAAATACATCCGCAAAAAGTGAGTAAGTAATGCATTCATAATATAGGTTATATGATGGTACAAATAAAAATATATGAACATTGCGGGAATTCGGTGAAACACGGGTACATGAAAACTAGGATCTACTGAATATATTTTACTATATCTTTTCAGTGCCCCCAAACAACAAGGCCTTGGTAGGGAAACGCTACATATTAAGGAAATTCGGGAGGAATTGGCCAGAGCATGTATTAAGGAACCAACCCAAAATCTGCATGTAATGATTTCAGAAAATCAAAATAAACATGGACAAAACAAGAATCTAACCCGGATCCTCCTGAACACAAGTCGGGCGGCTCGTCACTGTGCCACCTTGCTGTAAGTTTACATTGTTATGGCAAAGCTTACAGCTGACATCTGCTCCTGAGCTGTAGCATCAAGGAAAAAACACAGAAACATGCACCACATGCCTCACTGAGTAGGCATCATTTACTTTCCACATGCAACTACCCTCTATCAGACTTTCAGCAATGACACTGTAACATCTCTGTACTAATTTAAAAAAAAAACTGATCTATATTGTACTTAAAAATAGATTTCAAAACTGACAAAAAACCTATACTACCACCATGGTACACACTCCTTAAGGTGATATTTATGATTTGTTTGTAATTTGGTTATTTGAGAGAGGTTTTGAAAAGTGAAAAGTTTTCAAAATATAACACTCAAATTCCGACACGAGTGCTACAGGAAGGTTCAGGGTTGAATTAGAGTCTAAGCGCGGAATGCTGCGTTTGCGTTACAAGCTATTTACTAAATGAATGTTAGCAGTTTCCCTAGAATGAACAAAAATATATTTACAACAAATCTGACCCCTAACAAAATTCCGAGCGCCAATACTCTTTCACCTGTTTATAAATCACACTTGTATTGAATCAATATGTTCTGCACACCATACAGAATGCATTAAATGCAATTTGATCGGAAAAAATTATCTAAGATCAAAGCCCAGTATGCTGTAGAATTCGGGAAATTAAGACTTTTGAGCGTTATATTTGAAAAACTACATATAATGATTTGATAACTAATAACTGCATTATGGAGGCACTTTCAAAAGCTTTCAGATAACCAAATAATAAAATTTGAAATATCACCTTAATGAGGTGTGTGTGGCATGCAATACAGGAGAATCCTCACATTGCGAGGATTCACAGCCCATGCCACACCAAGTTGTCGACATTTATAAAATTACGCTTTGCCTAATCTTGCTTTGCTTTTCTTTGGCTTGGCTTGCATAACGTAGTGAAAAGTTTCTTTAAAAAAAAATAAGATATAGAAAAGTGTTACCTGAAAGCATTGCTCTTGGGGTAGAGGCCACCTGCACATGTGACTATGTTGCCGAAACCCAGGTGCGTGGACAGGAACATCTGGATAGTGGCAAAGTACCACACCTGCGGGACACAAACATTACCTCCAGCAATGCGTGAAACAAGCCGTAACTTTTAAGAGCAATGAAAAGAGGAAGCTGAAAGGTATTGTCTTGGTTCATTTAATGGTATACTTAACAAAAGCCACATTCTAATCATAATTACATCAAACATTTCTGAAGCCCTGCTAATATTATACTGTCAGGGTATTCCTCCACCTCGTGCAAATGAAGTGTAACCAAGTCGTGAAAATTACACACATGCATTCAGTTCATATTTTGCTTGGAAACCATTTCTTACTAGACGTGATAGGTTTTGCTGTGAGCATCATCCGGCCGAGAGTCGGCAGGCCTTGCGATCAGCGACAAGGCAACGAGGCGTCTGCCATGGCGACGTCAAGTTTCGACAACAACCGGGAGAAAGGTATCGAAACAAGGCCGGGCGGAGAAGTATAACAGTAGCTAACTCTGGGGGCTTGTGGCCATATTTGTTCCTGCCGACACCAGAGGGCCACCTGCGCTGAGAGGGCCGCAAGTTCAGCGAGCTGAGATCGACACAGTGAGGGAGCATCAGCCGAGACGAGCCTAGCGAGACCGAGATGGACATCCGTGGGTAATTATATCCATCCTGATTAGGGCATCTTCAGGTAATGTGAGGCGAGGTCGAGCGAGGCAATCATCAAGTGTTTTCACAAAGCAGCTAACTGTTCCATTTAATTATCTTGACATTCAGTAAGCGATTTATGAGAATTAACGTAAAGTATTACGATTGCTTGAATGTATCATTGAAAGAGGCAATAATCTTAAGAGTTTTTTTATAAAAAGTGCTAACCTTACTTGCCAAGTCTCTTTATAAATGCGTGACCTGGTGGCTTAAAACGGGGTCACACAGTTTGATTCAGAAAGTGTGGCAATAGTGTGAATGGCTATATTTTACGAACACACATTTCAGTGCACATTTTTCGGTGATGAATACCGGTATCTCATTTCTGCAAGTGAATCTTGTATTGCAGGAGCAGTAAAATATTAGTTCAGATGTGTGCCCATGCAAAAACTGTGGTATCTGAATATATTTGTACGTTCAAAATTGCCTCATATACATTTAGCGCTGTTCAATAATAAATTTTTAATATTGGGTTTTGGCTGAAAATAGGCTCTTTGACCAGTGTAAGGGCATTGGTGCAAATATAAAAACAATTATTTTAATTTTAAATATTCATTTTTAGAAATATTGATATTTGTTGATTTTCATAGTACCTACTCCTGCCTTACCTTGAGATCAACATACAATTTTTGGAATGGAGACAGCATCTTCACGTACATATATAACTTCAAGTGATGAATACATAATTTCAGCTTAATGGCAGATTTGTGAATACCTATAATGTTCATATTTTCAATTCTTAAAAATTTATACTTTAGATATAAAATTATTTCTGGTCTAGTCAGTATGTGTTGCATACAAAAGGATATCAGGAGCTGGTATTAAAAAATGAGATCTGAGCAGCTCTATAGTTATTGTCTAGAAGTTTAACTATTTCCGGCACTAAAACCAAATTGTTAATCATGCAATCTGATAAAAGATATCTTTGTCGTATCAGGTTTAGAGCCATATATATGTATTTGTTATGAACTTTTCACTTAAAAACTGAATCTGACAAGACATAACTCAGTAGGTCATCTAAAGTCCATAGTGATGATTAGAGTCCCAGAAATTTTGCGAACTCATTTGAGGACAAGCTAGACTTCAAACATATAACATTTGACTTTCGTTTTATTTGGATTGCAGTGTAAGTCATGCCGTGGATGCATTTGAACCAATAAGTATCCCATGTCACCTGGTCTCTGGTAAAAGTGGAGCAACAGCCAATATCCAACTGAACGAGGCTTGAGAACACAAAGGACTGTGGAGTTTATCTGGTTGCCTAATGAATCTGCGAAATTTCCGGGTCTCCAGTAATGATACAGGATGGAAGGCAGCGAGGTGAAGTCATGTGCATGTTACCCTCCCTTGTCCTCCCTCCATGATGTCGGCATAAGGGAAGAATCAAGGACGCATTGGTAACAAGAAACTCTGTCTCACAGTTAAACATATTTAGCCTGTTGCTGTGTTGTAAAGTGATGACATAGTGTCAAAACCTTAAAACAAGTTGTGCAGTGTATGGGTTCAACAATTAGTCACGAAAAACAATCGGCTATGTAAACTAGTTCACTTTACAGACGGATGATGCTAAAAATTGGGCAGTCACATGCAAGAGAAACTACAAATTTAACACAAGATCTCAAGTTCTCTTGTATCAACCACTTTATTGTGAATATTATTATACCTTAAAATGACTTGTTAGTTTGTCTTATTGTGAAGCAAATTTAACTTTGTTGCATGAAAAGTACAAACACATTTGCAGTACAGTATGCGGATGACTGCTACTAGGGTAACATGGCAAGAGTTGAATTCTTCTTATAATACAGTAAGTCACACAAGACTAAATACAAAGGAATTTTTATTCTTCAGATCGGGAATTTTAAAATTATTAAAATGTGCGAGTGTGTGTGTGTGTATGCGAGTGTAATCTTTATTAAAAGGCCTGAACAACACGTGGAGTTTTACTTCAAATGTTTGACAGGAAACAGGATACTATAACTTGCGAGCCGCAAAAATTCAAGTCATTCTTACATAAATACAATATTTCTCATTCCTGTTTGGCTCTTTGTAAATACTTTCGTCTTACAGCCACAACATCTGTTAAAGCATTATCATTACACATATTGTACATTATATACGACAATATTGTGCACTATGCATACCCATCAGCATTCCATAAACGCAAGGTAAGCAATGCTTACCCTATACATATTGGAAATGTTTGGCCCTTTATAGTTTTCGCAGTAACTTAAAACACATTTAATTCTGAGTTTCCCGTTTCTGATTCGAGAAACAGAGTTTTCATAATTCCCATACTGTACACGTGTAATGCTGCTATCTAGTATATTTCCATAAACGGGAGCGACTAGCGATGAAATGAAATCACAAGCAACAACACGCCACATGCTCGATCACATTCATTCGGCAGGGTAAGTTGTCATGTTTGCGTCCTCCAGTTCTAAGTTTTCCCTTGGAAAGTGGATGAATGTGTTTGGAGGAAAACGGGAGTTTTCCTATAATGTGTAATATCCTCTCTAAATAATATTCAGTTTAATTATTATTACATTAATTTCGTTTGTTTTTATAACTAATCTTGGGTACCTGTTATAACATGGTAAATACATGTGGAGGGCAAGCTAAGTTGGAAGTTGCGTTTGTTAGTAGAAATTGCTTACCCTGTAAAAAAAACTTACTACACGCGACTGCTATTAGCTGATTATTTTATGTAAGCATTAGTCGGTACCTTTGTAGTTATTTCTGCTTACATAATGTTATCATGATAATTTTATATCAGAACAATGCAGTACAACAGTGATACTATACGAATTATAGGGTCTGTTCTTATTTATTAATAATACAATCATTGTTAGAAACTACATTTAACTGATACCCGACACCTCAACAAATAATTTGCCACGTTATCTCTATTAAACCTAAAAAGTCACAGTCCAAAATTACAAAGAAGTGGTGATCGCACACTGTACTCTTAGTTATGCCAGGACATGTTCAAAAATTTTAATTTAGAAATATATTTCGACTTAGGATACATGATGGCCTTAATGTAGTGCCATAAAAACCTTTTTTATGTGATGGCCTTAGTCTGCGAGGTGGTCGCCATGGTCAGTTACAGTTTTATTCATGTCGCCAGTCACACGAGATTAGCGAGGTCAATGGCATAGAGAGTTTGGCACGTGGCCTGCCTACACGATACGAAGTTTGCTGCCACTGTCACAGCCCGGCGGATGGGGTAGCACACTGCTACAGGTTTACCTTCCTGGATGTTGGTCCGTGGTGGCTGCTGCTGTTGGCTCCAGGATGTGGTGCACCAATGACGCTGGTGATAGCCCTGGGCGGGCTGTGGCTGTAGGTGGTCTGGTAGCCCCCGAACCATGGGTTGGTGATTCTGTACGGGATGTCCTCGGGCCGGTGGATGGCTGTGACTATCGTACGAGGGTTAAAAGCTTTCTTGATGAGCGCTGGGAACAAGTGTTGGGAGGGAACAGAGGTGAGCTCCTTCCCTCGGGGTTAAGCAGCGAAGTGCAGTTAAGACGGGGTTGCCACTCTGCTTAGTCGTGCAGTTAGTAGCTGCCGTTCTCACTTTCCGCCGAACACTTCTACTCTGAGTATATGGTATAAAGGAAAGGAACTACTACTACTGGTCTCTACAAAGTGAAGCAGGTGGCGAAATCCCGAGTGGTGTGTATGATCAAGGCCGAAGCCAAACAGACAAGTGTCGTACCCGGTGCTCCTTCGTCTGGCACTGTTAAGCGCAACAAATACAGAACAGTGGGCTTCCTCAAGCTGCCCTTCAATGACACTTGGGTGTGGTATCCAAAAGGCGTCAGTCTTCCAGAGCCAAACTCTTACTCCCGACAGCACAGTTCAGCGTGGTGGACTGAGTATAGGCTGATCTGGTTGGCTAGCCACATTAGGGAGGTCTTGCTAATGGTTGGGGCTCTATCGTACTATACACTGCTTCACTCTGAAGGACTCGTCTCTACATAGGGGTAACACTGTAACTCAATGAATAAGTACTCAGAAGTAAGTGCAACAAACTTGTATCTTCGAGGAAGAATACACACAGTGGCCCATACTACCTCCTTCCAGAGTTGAATGGAAGTTAACCTACGTGAATCCAGGTGAAGGAGAGTTGGTTCTGAAATAGATAAGGCAATTTGGTTAGGTAGCTGTTAAACTGGCCTTAACTATCGCTCTCCGTTGTCCAGAAGGGACTGTTGGTGACCACTATCAGAGGTGATAATGGTGAGATATTGCCATTACTAGCAGGTAAGGCAAGCATAAGGTGTCCAGAAGGGACTATCTACAACTACTACCAGAGCGTAGTGTTGGCTCAATTGTCCCTTGGCATTGGGGCCTTGTTCATCCTCCCATACAGTAGGCTGGGTCCGTGAATTGACCTCTGTATCCTCCGATGACGTGGCCGAGCAAGCTATAAAGGATAGTGGTTGTGATGGCGCTCCTATATCCTCGGCATGCAGAGTGACCATGCCACATCCTGGGCTAGTGCAGTCTGGGTGGTGGCCGGAGGCAGAGGCTCTTAGTGTCCTCTACCTCAATGGCATGTTGTGGTTCATCTCTTGGAGATGGGACCGGAATGTGGGGGTCTCCGCCTGGGTACTTCACCAGGATACCTCCAATCCCATGGAGATAAGCACATGTGTAGTGGAAGAATTTGACCAGGAAAATTGCTACATTTAAGCCCAAAATGCTAAAAGTTGCATAATAATAATAATAATAATAATAATAATAATAATAAGGGGGGGGGGGGGGGTGGGATACTTCTTTCTGAAAATATACAGCTTGTGTTATATCTCAAATGCATTTCATTTTTCACAAATGCGGAACTAAGATTTTCTGGTCGAGGGATAGCGTGTTGCATATGTACAACAAGTTTATTGCTTCCGATAAAATATGTTCAGTTATTTTAGGTTAATATTATGATAACATAATTATATACTGACTAGAATAATATTTGCTATTATATATTTTTTGTTATATTTTCTGTCAACACATTTTGGCACTCATCCCTACATATAACAGGTTTCCTTTATGAAGCTCTAAAGTGTATTTTGCATTCAAATTATTTATATTTTTATTATACATTTCATGGTAGAGTTGCCTTTGGTAGCATTTTATTGATACAAGATATCCATAAGGAATGAACCCATAACCACAAAAATGCTGCCAAGTGAAGTTTTCGCCTATGCTAATGTGCGCAAATATACCGACCACTTGGTGGCAGGACAATTTCACCTTAATTCCTTTCTTTATGATAATATAATTACCTATATTAGTTTTCCATGTGGGGTTAAAGCTTGAAATTATCAATTATTTTTTGCAGTATGACTTTACTCATGATGATAGTACCATTAACCTAACATAAAAGAGTATCTGAAAATCTACTTATTATTTTCAACACCCTTCAAAAAAAAAAAAAAAAATGGCCAAGCAAGATTCAAGCAAAAACAATCTCCATGTTGGTAAACTCTCCAAGTACAATTTTAATATTGTTTGCCTGAACCATAATTCTGTATTTAAATGTATAAAACTGGTATGATTGTGTACACGCAACACATTCTTAATACGTAATGCATCGCAGTCTGGCATAAAAGAAGTGGGCACAGAGAGGAAAGTGTTTCACAATATCTACCTCAGCGTACTTGACAGCTAAAACACAATCTGTATAATAGAGGAAACTAGTGCAATAATAAATGTGGATGGGGGGTGGACCCAGGGCGAGGCAACACCCAGTCTCACAGTGCAAATGCTCTTGTGTAACAGTGCGCGAGCTAGATACCTGGCTGTTAAGGAGGTCGCCCCAGTTGGGGGAGGCGAGGAGGAGCAGTCCCGGGACATCAGGGTCCCGCACCAACGACTCCATCAGGAGCGCAACCAGGCAGCACAGGGCCGGCACATACGCCAGCAGCATGGAGGCCTGGCACGACCGGTCACTCTTGAACACCCTGCAACCAGATATCGCAGCTCCACTAGTCCTTGCCACCATCTCCACTAGCTTACTACAGAACCCGTTCAACATAGGTTCGGCCAGTACAACCAAACAAATTTTCTTACTATCCTAAGATTGTATCCAGCCAAGCAGAACACCAAAAATTACGTCAAAAAGTGATGGGCAAAATCATACATGCACAGTAAAGATGGCCACCCATAACCACTGCTTTTTGGTCCAGACACACTATATACTGAACTAACGTAAACTCTAATATTAAAGCAAACTGCACAGTCATAGGATACCAGTAATTTGAACCCAGAACCTAATTGTCTGAATGTGCCTAATAACCTGAACCATGAAGGTCACCTGTGATGGAAGATCACTGCACAATTGAACACTCGTACTACAGTTAGTTATTTGTGAGTGATGAAATCTGAAACCCACTGCATAATTTCTTCTCCCATGCCACAGTGCATCCTTCCACATATGCTGGTAAACATTAACACTGCATCTGGATGCAGAGAGTATACATTTGTGTATCTAATGAAACTAGGTAATTTTTACAAATTGTGTGTTATTTTTCTGTATTGTTACTCTAGTATAAATTGAAAAATTATTTCTGCAGTCATTAAGGTCGACACCTGGTGGCTCGTATACTATCTGTAGAGTGCTAGAGTACGAGAGAGAGAGAGAGAGAGAGAGAGAGAGAGAGAGAGAGAGAGAGAGAGAGAGAGAGAGAGGAGAGAATGTATGTGTGTGCACTTGCGCAAGAGAGAGAGAATGTATGTGTGCGCACGTGCGCAAGAGAGAAAATGTGTGTGCACGCACGCAAGAGAGAGAGCGCGAGAGCGAGAGAAAGAGAAAGAGAGAGAGGATGAGAGAAGAGAAGAGATTTGGGCAGCTCTTAAAATTGGTCTTGAGAGCTGATGAGTGTGAAGTGAGGCAAGTATTGAACAGTGCCAGAATGAAAGGACAGGGGAAACCGGAGATCCCCGGAAAAAAAACCGCCGGCCAGCGACATAGTCTGGCACAATTCCCACATGCGAAAATCCAAGAGCGACCCCACCAGTAATTATACATGGTTTGCCAAGGGGGGAGGGAGTATCTGACCACTACAGTGCAGGGTTCAGTTAATACTTTAGGGCACGGACTAATGATTCCTCTTCCTGGGTGGTCACACTTGCCATTTGTTAGGGCTGTGGTGGGAAAGGCGCGGGCATCAGTAGGAGGTGTGGTCAATGACTTCTTTTCCGATCCAGTAATTTATAGGACCAGAGGTTTTTGTAGGCTGTTGAAACATTCCCAGTGAAGGCATAAGTGTTCAGCTACTCATGTCTTTATAATTATATACTCATTCCTCCTGGTAGGTTGGTTGCTGGTGGGAACAAGGTAAGGCTTGGAGCTGAGGAGTGGTTACATCCGGGCAAGGTAACTCTTGAGAATTAGCAATGCAGTACGAATATTTCTTAAATTTTACTCTAAGCGCCTCAAATCTGCTGTACTAGGTACCAAGCAATCCCTCTAACGTTACCCCATTTGGCTGTACCGTGATGGTGCTCGGTGCGGTGATGGTGGGTTGAGGAGTTTTTAGAAATGGTGATGTTTGAGGTTAAGGAATTTTTAAAAAATTGTTGGTTTTACCCGGTAGGTGCAAGGCATCGTCAGTGCAATGCCGTGAAGTTCTGGTAGAGCTGACTGTGATCCCAGGGTCGTTCGATTGATGACCAAGGCGATAATCCTCAGTAAGTAGTCCCACGTGACATGCCTGCTGGCAGGCAGGCATGTCATGTGGGACTACTTTCTGACATACTTTGCACAAAACTTATGCTAACAGGTGACACTTGCAACTTTCAATGTGTTATAAAATAATTGAGAATATTTTTATATATAAACACTGCACTTGCGTGGAATGAAATAATGGTAAAACATGTGAAATGAAAATATGGCACTTTTACAGATAAACACTTTAATGCAATAACAAATAATAAAGGGCTCTTCCCGGGATGTCTTTAATGCAAACACCCAACTAAACTCTGAAAGAGGGGCATCAAATTCCTTTTTTAAATAAAATTTGCTATTTGCACTGCGCATAGTGCAGCACTTGGCACACACTACACTTTTGGCACTCATTGCACACGCATCACACATTGCACTAATGCACTGTTGCACACGCTGGTAGAGTGAGGGTGATGGCTGCGTTGAGAGCATCAGTGCGGTGGGAAAACTGTCTAGGGAGAGGGGAACATGGCAGGCGTCAAACGCCCCACCCATCATGCGACTGTTCGCAGCAGCACGTCCTCACGTGCGGCAGACACATTGACGTCTCCCTCGCTGACTTAGCATGCAAGGGCTCCTGGGTTGCCCCCACATGCTACTGGAACACTGGCTGCTGCTGCTGCTGTTCCGGACAGCTCAGCTCGGTGCAGGGCGTTTGGGTGCCCCTGCACGTACTGCATGCTGGTGGCGGTTGTGGCCGGCATCGACAACAACTAAGAGAGCGAGCTGGCAGACATGCTGCCTTCACTGTCACCATCGCTGCTATTGCTCCTGTGTGTTGCTCCGTCTCTCACCTTGTTGCAGTTCGGAAGCGACCCACGCAGGTGGCAACTGGAGGTTGGTGACCACACTGACTTGTCCCCCAGTTGGCCGAGTTGTACTTGCTGGTGGTGCACTGACGCTGAACTTCCCCTTTGCTGCTGGCGCCAAAACAGTGGGCATCGTGACGTCCACTAAAGAGCTTCCTCCAGGAGTGCTAGTGTTGACTGTTTTGCTGACACTAACTGGAGTACTCTTAGACGCCGCACCATCGAACGTTGCGGTGTTGACCATCTGACCCAATTAAAGCGAATGTGTTAACGCCGTCGGGTGAGACACAAGACGAATGACAAGACAAATACTTACTGGTAATTTGGGTGCCAGCGTTGCTTCCCAATCACCGCAATATCGAGACTCAGGGTACTCAGGGATGCTGTGGGTTCTGTGCGTCCGTCTAACCCATGCGTACTTACAAACAAGTAGGCAATACTAAACCTTTACTAAACAGCACTTGAAATAAACACTTAATATAATATATGTGGCTAGGACACTGTCACTACGGATTAAAATAGGTATGTTCACTGTAGACTTGTTTTTGTTGTTACTATGCATACACATCAATGTGCTAATGAAATTATGATTATCTCGGTCATGACTAATCAATTCCGCTTAGGTACTCCCCAGCCCACAATTAATCTAGCGCACACCTAGGTGGATGATATCACCAAGGTGCATGAAAGCATAGCCTTCACAAGAGAAGAGGGCCGACAGCCGCTAGGGTGGACTGACAGTTTTTCCCTGAAGACAGGACACGGTGAATTACAAATGAAAACACTTGAAACATATTAACACGTGTGACTACTCGACATCACTTACGCAAACTCGTCTGGGCTCACCCGCCAGCACGTGGGTAGTGTGGTGACGGTCTGTACACAAAGCTGTCTAGGACAGAAGTAATTGCACCGTACACAAATTACAAAATTACATAAACCCTCAAAAAATACATGAAACAAAATGGGGCACGGGATGAGTATTCACAATAAACACACGTGTGAAAACATGTTTAGATGGCGTCGATGCCGCTGGATGAAGTTTGTAGAGGATCACGTGGTGCAGGTGTTAATTGAAATATTTATTTGTGAAAACAGTAAATTAAATTCAGACAAAATATTACTCTGAGTGAGAAAATTATTCTCTTTACGATTTAAATGATTGCAGACGTGTAACTTGCCTGATGGCAGAAAATTAAAACATGAAAGTGACCGCATGGTTCAACACAAAAAAGCATCCATTTACGTGAAAATTACATGGAATCCTGACAAAATTGAATATAGAACTTAGAATAAAATATTGCACATACGATGTTACCTAAATAAGCGCTCAAACGCAATGATGGCGTAGGCATATATTTGACATAGGTTAGCCACAGGGTTATACGTGATGTTGCCGGTAAAATATTCAAACATGAAAAATACTCTCAAATACATACATAAAAACAAAGCCCTTAAAATTGCATGTAGCAATAATGCAGAAATTACAATGAAACGCCATAAACATAGGTGGATGGCGCCTGATTCAAGTTGCGCGGGTCGCGTGATCTCTCGGACATCTTTCTCTTCCTTCACCTCGATTAAGTTAAAAATGCCACAAGAGCGCGATAAATTAATAAAGAGGAAGCATAATGCTGGGGAAAATGTCTGGCAAAAATGTACGCAAGCAAAGGTTAACCGGTAAACTAAATTGATTATGGAAACCTAAATCAATGAACACAAGTTTTAGTCCGTACGTAACAGTGTCTTACCTCGCCAGCTCTCCTCGACAAACTGTCCAGAGACAAGTGTCGCACGGACCTACCATGGCCGCCAATGGGGTTCACATAAGCGGAAGTGCTATGCAAGCTGAGTAAAATATTTTATTATTGAAAATAAAATGGCACAAATTAAATTAAATATTGTTTTACATTTCTATAATTTTCTTATGGATTTTCCTGTTATTTTAGTGTCTCATTATGACTGTGTTCATGCCGGAATATCAGTGTTCTTAATCTCTGTGCCATGGGCACTTTGAATTTCATAACCAAACAATTTTAAAATAAAATGCTTTGAAGTGTTTGTTAAGACACATTAAATCCTTCAAATACAATATAACAGATTTTACACTGAAAAATAACATTTATATGAAAGTTCAAAATTATTGGCCTCTCTGCATACGTGGGGGACACGCGACACGTGCAAAGTGAGCGCCATCACGGGCTCTAGCGCCGTTGGCTGTTAGCCGGCGTCAGAGTCTTGCAGCGAGTTCTACAACAGTGTTCTGTTCCGATAGCCAATGCATTCTAGTGCATCTTTGCGAATGTCAGCTGTTATGGTCTCTCGAGATTGCTTTACTACTGTGTTGGCTGGTGGCGAGCCTGATTACATGATTGGTCAGTGTGATACAACTGATTTACGAAGTGAGGTTGAAGAAAATTATGCAAGGCCGCAGTATCTAAAAATGTGGCACAGTTGCCCATTGACATACACAAGAATGCAAATAAACTATGCTTGTTTTTGGTTACCACTAACCTTGTTTATACGGGCTTGCTGTGGTGTCACGTTCGGTGCTGGTTACGGGACTGGGGCATCAGAGGCGTCAGGCTCCCTTAACCCCGCTTCCCTGGTTGCCAGATGCAGGTCCCTTGTTGTCGAGGTGGGTGTAGTTCAGGCACTCACAGCGCCAGTGGAACACTTCTTCCTTGCAGTACTGCAAGCAGTTTGCGGTGGCTTGCTTTTATCCCACCTCACAAACTGCTTTGCATTGCTTTTGGTCGCACTGTCACTTTGCTCATTGTTTACATTTTTACGCGAGTGGTTTTGGTGTGGTCCTAAGGCTGAACTTTTATCTGATGTTGGTCCGAAAAATTTGTTTCTGTAGTGGTTCGCAGGTCCACTGCTTCGACTGTCACTGCTACCTTGCGGCTTGTGCTGCCGTCATCTTGCACCGGTATAGCGACATGGTTGACACACATTACATTCCAAGATAATGGCAGCTTGGAGGAGCTAATGAGAGCAGCGATTAAGTAGCGGGACTAGCGCAATACGGTATTCAGGTCTGACAGTCTCTGCAACCTATTTCTAAGATTTCCAGTTCCAGGAGCTGTGGGTGGAAATGTCTCACATGGTGGACTTTCCACGTGGTAAATGTCATTAGTTGCTCTCCAGACTGCTGTTTTTGGAGCATAAACTTACTTTGCGCTTGCAATTATGTTAACGCTCCCCCAAATCGGCACTGGAATGAATGTTAAAAATTCCTCCCATGCTAGGCTGTAATGATTGGTAGAACTCCACCAGGCCTTTGCGTCGCTTTGCAGCTGATACCCACACAGCTTGCCTGTTCCTCCTCACAGACACCTTACCTCTGGAGATACACTGTGCAGTCCTTAATGAAAGTGGTTGGGTCTACGTTTGGCTTGCCAGCGAATGTGGATAAGGTCTGGAAGCGTATTGGTATTGGCTTTTTGGCAGGTTCCGTGTTGAGCTGAGTGGATGCTGTTGTGGTTTCTTGCTGCCGTTCGGTTTACTGTGGCCACCTGTGGCTGGGGGTGTATTCATAGCTGTCAGCTATACATTGCATCACCAGTGTTATTGTAGGGTATGGAGCTGGGATAGCTGGCAACATTGGCATTAAATTTTGCAGAAATAATGGTGCAGGATAAAAGGTCAGTATTTGTAGTAAGTACTGAACAGGTAGCATGAGTCCGAGAGGTGTTTACGGTAGGGTGTCGACTGGATGCTCAGCATTTTTTGTTTACATCCACCACATGGACATTGTGGGTGTGCGACAGCTGTTGGCCGACACTTGCCGGTGTCGCATAGTCATGACACGTGAACTGCGCTTCCTGTGCCGACAGTCTCTCTTCTGTGGTGAAACATTGCTCGTGTACTGTTGCCCTACCTACACAACACTACTTATTGACACTGCCACTTTCCCCGTTGCATCCAGTCCTGCAACACGTGATGACTTGTTGCAGTTCTACAAAAAATTATGCCAATCATAAGGAGTTTCCTGCAGTTTCAGGTTCTTGTTGCAATGTTTGCTCAGGAACTGAAGTCTGGTTCCGGTTTTGGTTTTGTGCGAATCTAGTCACTCAAGAAATTGTACTTGGCATTGCGTGCAGCTAAGGATGAGGGTTCCCTGACCTGCACACAAAATAATGTTGCACCAACTTGGTTGTTTGTAATTGGGAAAATCTTTTGTTGTTTGACTGTCTGAAATATTTATTATTTCACCCATCATGCGGCCATCCCCTCTGTGTGCACAGAAGAGGGTGATTACCGGCCAGTGAAGAGCGAGGATTGAGGGAGCACTGCTCACATGACTTACGCTGCCGACGATAAATATTCACCCCAGCTGGTCAAGTGTGGCGCTTGGGGAGGGGGAAGCATGGGCGCACTTTCTCCTTTGTCTGCTGCTGGTGGCGGGCTGACGTCACTCGGCCGCCGAAATATGGCCACCTTGCCACATGCTCCTGTTCCGCTTTCCACAATGTCTACTGTTGACGTTTTGGCACCGACGTTCTCTTGTTGCAGGTAGGTAGAAAAAGTAGTTGAAAAATTTTCACGGAAATTTTTGAGCGAAAAATCTGGTGTGGAATTTTAGCTGGTTTTGGGTTGGTGGGTCCAGAGCTTAGGAATACGTCACGAAGTTGGGTGCCATTTTAATGGTGCTATGTGCAGTGATGATGTGTTGAAGAGTTTTTAGGAACTGTGATGTTTGAGGTTAAAGAATTTTTGGAAATTGTTGGTTTTACCCGGTAAGCACCAGGCATCGTCACTGCTATGCTGCGAAGTTCTGGTAGAGCTGACTTACAGTGATCCCAGAGTTGTTCGGCCAATGACCAATGTGATAAACCTCTTGGCGGGACAACTGGTACTCGTCTATATAAATAATATCTTAAATGCATGCTGTGCGGTGGCTTATTTGGGATGGCCACAAGCCCCTGAATTATTAAGAATGGTGCAACATATTGAGAACACTGAATAAGCACACAAAACACTTGGACAGAAGACTTAAGGATTTGGCAGGAATGGTGAGGGCCAGCGTCAAACACACGAAGGCGCGACAAAAATAAAATACGCAAAGTTAATTAGACGTAGTTTTATTCGCCGTAAATTCATATTCCACTAGGGAACAACTTTCACTGTTTGTCGGGCTTAAATCTGCTGACTGAGGTAGCACTGCAAAAATAGTGCAAAGCCATGAAAAGTGATTACATGTGAATTACACTTCCCGAGGCAATGCAAGCTCTGGGGAAAGTGAGGGGCAGTGTTCCCGGCTGGCTAAACGAACAACCGTTTCAGAAAAATGAACTATTGAAGACTAAATGGTCAGTGCAGAAAGGTGCTGGCCGCCTGGGCGCGCACAACACTACACACATGATTGACCCCTTCAAACAATGGACAATGACTAACTTCCCCACGTGGCATGCTGGCCGGCATTGGCGGGCAAGCACGTCATGTGGGACTGCTTACTGACCTACATTGCACAAAACTTATGCTAATAGGTGACACTTGAAATTTTTAACGTGTTATAAAATAATTGAGATAATGAGAATATTTTAAAACATTTTGCACTTGCGTGGAACGAAATGAGGGTGAAACACATGAAATGAAAATATGGCACGTTTACAGATAAACACTAATGCAATAAGAAATAATAAAGGGCTCTTCCAAGATGTCTTTGGTGCCCCTCTTTCAGGGTTTAGTCAAGCATTTGTTGTAAAGCCCTTTTTGAAATAAAATGCCCTATTTGCACGGTTTGGTATCACTGCTCGTAGTGCACCACTTGGCTGGTCTAGCCGGCACTATACTTGTTGGCACTTATTGCACACGTATCACATGTCTCACTAACACATGCTGGTATAGAGTGCGGGTGATTGCGGTGCCGAGGGACTGTGCAGTGGGCAAACTGTCTAGGGAGAGGTGAACGCGACATGCGTCAACTGTTTTGTGTACTGGGACAGATTCTTTGGGTCCCCTAGTTGGAATAGCTAGACTGTTCCTTTGATGTGGGCATTACCTTTGGTGTAAGCAATCTGTAGCAGATCCCAAGAGAGGGCTAAGGAGACTTAAGCCTCTCCCTTGAAGTTTGATTTTACATGGTATAAAATATGATTATTCCTGAAACCAAGTATATCATTAATAATGCAGTATTAATGCTTACCCATTTGCAATAACAGGACATATGAAAAATTATTTAGGTATCATATTCACTAAGTACTGTTAAGCGATATTTTTAAGTAGCGTTAAAAATTAATGCTTATGTGTATGCATGAAGTTACATAATTCAGAATGTCCCCAACCTTCAAGTAGCCCCTGCGTAAACAGGCTTCTAGATCTGCCACTGTGGGCAGTTCTTTTGATTGGCTAAGTAAGGCTCTGGAAGTGGACGTTTTGTCCGATTAGCTACCACGTGGTGCAAAAGATTCCCAATTGATTGTGTTTTCACCTGGCGTGAAAGTTATCAGGTGCTGATAAGCAAACGACTCTCCATGTTGCTGGACAACTATATCATTTTGCTGGCGTGTGCAACTGAAGTTTGTGATAGAAGGGGCTGTTTCAATCCTATATTCTTAAGTGTTCTGTAGTGAATCTATGGTTTAAACAAACACTGTTCCATCCAATACAATTCAAAATTATTTACCATAATGTTTAGGGGATATTTTCACACAGACAATTCTACAATATCATCTCAGTAGAAAGTACAATGAACTTTCAATCATGCACCTAATACTGAGATAGTCTATTCACAGTTTGATCATACTTTTTAAATCAAACTGATGAAAAATCACACCCTATATACATGTTAGGTTGTTTCTCAAATGTGTCTTATTATAGTTTTTTTACTTCTATTAATGTAAAAGTATCTTATTTTTGGTAAAATTGAACATTTATTAATATTTTACCTACAAATTATATTTCAATTATATTTAATATGAATAAAAACTGGGATAAACAGGTGTTCTGGTTGCGCCTAGTAACAAATAGTTCTTACATAAATTAATATTAAAGGGAATGCATACGAATGCAGTGCGCTGTCGTTTTGGTGCAATTTTCTAGCATTATTTAAGTTTTTTTGCATGAGGCAGAGGAATAACCTGGAAGTACAACTTTTGCAGAGCTTCAGAGAATTTGGAAGTAACTGTGAATTAAATTGCATTTCTTTATTGCTACTCACTCCTACACATTACAACCTTTACATTACAGCATGTTTCGTCTCAATCCTCACTCCTGTCTCGCCAACCTCCCTACACACTACTTCCCTCATCCAACACATGAATGAAATATACTTATAACAAAACAAATATTAAACAACATGACCACTGGCAGGGATTTGAAAGATAAACTTTAAAGTGGAGACTGGTCAGTTTAACATTTAAGAGTGAGTGCACCCCTTCACCAAGGTGAACTGGGTTACAAACCCAGCAGTGCCACTACGTTGCTGATTGGTGAGTTTTCTAAGGGCTCTCTCATCATGCCCAGCCTTAGATTTAAATGCTGTTCTGTATCCAGCTTGGTTCACCTTCATTGGCTTTCATTATTTTATTAAGAAGCTAAGCAAACTACTTGCTATGTAAAGTGTAATTGCTGTCACTATTGCATAAAAATGAGTTTCTGCATTTAAGTCCTGGATGAGATATTACAGTGTTTGCTGTTTTTTACGTTGCTGGTTGTATTAGAACTTGCAACTACCGGCTCAATACGAAATGTGCTGATAAGCAATAGTTTCAAAAAATGTTTTTAAATTTTGGTTGAATTATTACACATATACACTGACATGGCATGCAGTATATGCATTGTGCTGGGCGCCAAGCAAGATGCTGTACTAGTTCCAAATTATTTTATTAGTGTAACTTTAGACATTTCTGTGTGACAACACCATTTTTAGCTACATTATACTGGAGGACTCAAAATAGAATTTATAATACAAGTTGCGTCTTGAAAGTGCCATTCTTCGGTTAATAGGATTTTTTTGAGCGTAAGAGCTCTCATATTCTGTAGCTTAGTGTGAAAGGCTACTGCCTCAACATTACTGTAATTAGGGCCACAGTGGTGTAGCAGTCAGACCACACACCTCCAACCATAGTAGTTGTTGACCATTTGTTAGCTGGTGTTTTCTCAGGATGCTCACGCTTCCTTTACCATGGCATTCCATCTCTGCTCCATCTACACCTCTACCTCATTTCTCCCTAAACTGCACTGAAGGCATCAACTGTTAACCACCACTTAAATATAGGCCTATATATTTCTCACTAATTAAGAAGTAATTAAGAAACAGTACACAGAAACTTATATACATTATATTAGCTAAACATTTATGCGAAAAAACATAAGATATTCAATTGTAATGTATATATTTTCAAAGAAATTATTGTAATATCTAAATATTAAATAACTTAATCAAAGCATTAAATATTAATTCATTATTTGCTCTATAATAATTGCAATATACAATTATAAATATTTCATTTATGGGAAATATATACATAATTCTAAATGTTTGATTAATGACAAATCAATTCATAATTATAAAGATTTAATTAATGGCAAATAAACACACAATTATAAATGTGTAATTAATGACAAATAAATCATTCTAAAAAAGTACTATATTATTGGCAAATAAATATTTCTAAATAATTTATCAATGACAAATAAATATTTCATCAATGGCAAATAAATATTTCTAAATAATTTATTAAAGGAAAATAAATAATTCTAAATAATTTATTAATGGAAAATAAATCATAAATATTTAATTAATCATTAATAATTAACAAAATGTTAATTATAAATTAGTTATGATAAATTAATAATTACAAGTATTAAGTAAGTAGAAAATTAACAACTAATAATAATCATGAAAGTTTTAGGTACTGTAGTGAGCTTAAGCAAAGCAAAAGAGAACCCTTGTGACCAGCAGGCTACTCACATCAGCATGCAGATGGACCAGAGGAGGAACAACAGGGCGATGTTCACGCCGAACCACATGGGGTCATCGCTGACCGGCATCAGGAAAGTCAGTCTGCAACACAACAAACACCTGACTATGCCGGACCCAGTTAGAGGGCACAACAACACTGCCACTGTTGTTACTGCCTCTTCCTTTATTTAGCAAGTTTCCTCGCGTGTTACAATTACGATTTTGCTGTTTTTGCAACATGTACGTAATACAATCTAACTTACTTACGGAATTAATAAAACCATGATAATTCCAAACAAAATAACCACCATTAGCTACCTTAAGGCGACACCTTTGTATGCACTGACGCTGACCAAAAAGCCGGCGACCATCAGACCCCGACGGAGCTCGCCAATTAAACACACTTAGTGGTATAACGTGTTTAATAAGAGAACAGCTCCGACTTCCAGTGCAGTCATAAGTAGTGTTTTGTCTAAATTATTTGTTTCAAGGGTCAAGTTTTGTACAAATGTCTTTTTAATGTAAGGGTTATGTCTGTGTTTATGTTTTTAATTTGAAATGCGTGTCTGAAATTACAAGACAGTAATTCACGTAAAGACGCCTTTAAGAGAAATTATAAAGTTAACAGAAAATACTAATTTAAATGATAAACGTAATATTGTTTACTATTGGTTTTGTGCCATCGCATTTAATAGCTTAATCTTTTATGAAGCATGTATAGAATTTCCGCTCGTGAGAACCCCGTGGGCAGCCATGTTAGGGCCGCGCGAGCTTGACTCGTCACAGCTGCCAGAGTAGTGGTGTATAGGTAACAGGCCGTCCGTACGCACTCAATTTTTATCGCACTGATGTAGGTTACCATAGTTTCCACTAGCATACCAGTTCACCTTTGCCCGCGTACGTATCGTTAATTTGTCCCCAGCGCAACGCTAACCCTCATAACCTAATTATCTGCAGCCCTTGTTAGCTTTTGTTATTATAAACGACGAGAGAATGTGTGTTCCGACCACGAGGCCATGCGGCCGTACGAGACTATCTGATACCATCTAGCTATGTGATGAATGCATTTATGTAACTGCAGATTTATTCTGACGTTAAATATTAAGGGCAAGATTTATTTATGGGGGTTTAAGGTATTTTATTAATGTTAATGTGTGTGTGTGGCGCCAATTTCATATCCAGCCATGTGGTCGTGTACCATTAGGCCCGTAACTATGTAATTACCACGTTTTAAGAGCTATTTATGCTCGTCTATGCTACGTTGGCGTTTCCCCAGCATTTTTTATGGGAATATTTATGAAGAGTTCTGCATCATTTGTTTTGTTTTGACCACCATCCGGCCGCCGCGCCATTTAATAGTGGTGTTTATTTACCAGTTTCATGCCATGCCCATTTTCATCTCTTTCATTGTCCTAAATGTTTCGTCTCGTAATGTGCATGTCCTGAACTAGCCCGCTCCGTCCCAACGTGTTGCGGTTCGCTGCGGTGGAATCTCTTCCAAGTTGTGATTTGTTATTTGTCGAGGGTGTTTCGTAAGGCGAGTATTTATCGATACTAGTTTACGCCTTGTGTTTAGACCGTCGCCCCACTTCACATGCATAGGAGAAAGAGTCCCGACAGGTGGCAATAGTTGAGGGCAAAGCCTGTAGTGTATCATTAATTTGTCAGGGATATGTATTCATTTGTTATTATGTTGTGTCCATTTCATAACCGTGTCCCGCCTCTGGGTGAACCCTGCCGTCCATCATAGTGGCTGTAGGACCCTCACCTAGAAGAGGCTGTGTCTTCTGACACAGCGGGGAAATCATCCTGTAGGAGTTGTGTCGCTAGGTTATGTGCCTAGGGTTCACTCGCCAGAACTAGCTACACACGCCCGAAGCTATCACTAAATAATAGAGGCACGCATTGTATATTGGTACAATAAACCCCCTTTTACCAGACAAATTGTGAGTATGTAGCGTCAGTAACCAGCCCAATTATTACCTCTCAGTATAGTATGACAATGTTCAGTATTGGCAAAGGGTTTGTAAGTACGCTCGGGTGAGACACACACACAGAACCCACAGCATCCCTGAGAACTCTTGAGTGTCTATAGTGCGGTGATTGGGAAGCACCGCTGGCGCCCAACTTACCAGTAAGTATTTGTGTCATTGTTCATCTCGTGTCTCACCCGACGCTATCATCACCAACACAAAAATGTTTGGATTCCCTAACCCTCCCCCCCCCCCCCTAAACCAATAGAAATTTAATTTTAATTAAATGTGTACAAATGTTTCTTCTGCATACAGCCGTAAAATTATGATTTTTTTTACATACAACTATATGAAAGTAGCGTAAATATTATTTGCATTGACAAGAATATTTAGGAGATCCAGCAAAATAATTTTTATCCAATACTCTAGAGTTTTAAGTGGGAAATCACTAGTTATATACAGAAGAATACCTTTTATTATGTACAGACTTATGTTCCAGAATTTAAACATATTTTCTTTAAATACGTTAATTTTTCCTACAGTGTAAAATTGCATTTTTTTTTTTTTAATATGAACAATCCTTGGCAGAAACACTGAGCAACTAGACAGGAGGTGGACATTTTTATAATGTAATTTAATCTGTGGTGGTACTCACTGCAGGCATGGAGTCCCATTCAGAATCCCCTGTGGAAAGAGAAAAGCGTATGTTAGTGCTCCACATCCAAAATAATAAAAATTCAAAGAGTGTTATGTTAATATCACAGTAGCTAGACAAACGCGACACCACAGCCTAACATGCCGTCTGAGCTCGACTAATTTCGTAGTGTTTACAATAACTTGACAAAATCAGCCTGACAGGTGTGGTAGGCTAGTCGGCTGTTGGAAAATCCTAAAGTGGCAAGTCATCTTTATAATATCCAATATATATGATTTAAAACTAGCAATAAGGAGAAAGATTTTTTTTTTTTTCGCTTTTGGCAATAACTTATTTGAATTCACGCGAGAGAAAAACAATATTTAAACAAACTGGAAAATTATTTTGGCGCCAAATTGGTTTATTATTTACTACAGTAAGAAAACACTTACAAAATAAGGGTTTTGTAAATGTTATGTTTACATTAATTGCGTGCCCTTACGAACTCGATACAACGAAAAACAGAAATGGAGTCTACTTTAGTCCGGCCGTCTTCAGGGCTGCCATTTTGACGGATTGTCATTACAATGAAGTTCCTTTTCATTAGCTGCTACTCCGATGCCGTCGTGTCTGGTTAGTGGAGGTATTGTGAGTTCAACTTTACCAGACGTGATTGTGCATACATATGCATACAGTGATGCAAGAGATTTCTGAAGGACGGGTTTATAACCCCAATAGCATAGTAGGCTTGAATTAAGCTTCAAACAAGATTGTCATGCAGGGGCATAGCCAGGAATTTGCTGAGGTGGAGAGGGGGATGAGAGATTAGTTTTTTTTTAGATAATATGAAAACTATGATATTAAAAATTATTTGTTCAAAAAGTTTGTTAGAACCAATGGGATAGTATAAAGAGATTTAATCACAAAATGCTCTAAAAATCTATGTTCAAGAGGGATCACACACAAAAAAAAACACACACACACCCGAAAATATTATTTTAATTTTGGGAGAAGGATATGTCCCGATATTCCCCTCCTCTGGCAGCACATTTGTTGTCATGACAAGCCTGCTATGCAAGCCAGCAAGTTCTAATTAAGCTTGAAAAAAAAACCAACTAGTCTACAGGTCAAGTTTGTACATCAGTAAAACTTGCCACAAGCTTGCCTTAACAGCTAACAATAATAATTCAAACTACATAAAAGCTTGCCACTAGCAAGTATATGCCAGTCAAGAGAAATTGCACTAATCAAGCTTGAATCTCTCACGACGTGACAAGCTTGCTCTGCAAGGCTAGGTCTGTTTAGTTTCGCTTCCACTGTTTGAAGTCGCTACTAAAATAACTACATGTTACATTCCAGTCCCTGCATCCATCGTCCTCCCGTCCTAGCCACTGCTCACACCCTTCTCTTACCCAGTCTCCATTTCGTCATACCAAACTGAACACTCCTCACTTCCCAAAGTCAAGTCAAATGGTAAGCTTGCGTGCTATCTGGGAAACCTCCCCTGCTACGCCCCTGGGGATACACGTGTGCTTGTGCGGGGACTTACGTCGTCGAAGCTGCACTCGGGGAAGGGCAGCGGGCTGCGGAGCACCCACAGGATGTAGAAGAGAGAGAGCACCATGAAGACCGGGTAGTAGGCTGCCAGTAGCACTGATGACAAGATCTTCACGTAGCCGACTCCTGCAACCACACAGAACCTCCCGACATTCACAAACCCCGCCGCTACTTGCCACACTGTGCACCGACAAGCAGGTCCTCTGTATACACGTCGGTTCACGTTCCGAGTTAACATGCCACTCGTTGCCTTACATTTACGTTTACTTCCCCCCCCCCCCCCACCTTCCCACCATTAAATGATTCTTGTGTCAAGAAAGGTTCGTCTTTCAAAAGTAGTCATTCAGTACTACCATGTATGCTGCTGTACCTGGGATGTGAATTATTTGTATATTTGCAATAAGTTTATTGCGTATGACTAATTGTTTTAATATTAAAAAAACATTTCCTCCAATCACTAATTACAGGAGGGTCACAGAGTATCAAACTTTTAATTTGCATCGGATACCAGCATCAGTTATATATATTACATTCTCATCTCTCGCAGACAGACTACAATTTTCACTTAAGTATTATCTTTATTATATTATATCTATATTAGTTCCAGATTTCACCAGATGTGCAATAAACAATAAATAATCAAGTCACAAGTTGATAGAACTAAAAATGAGTTAAAAACAAATCATTGTCCCTTGAATGTGATCAGGTGAAATATTGTTACCGTTACGTTATGATCAAATTGGGTCAACATCTCGGGTGAAAAAAAATTACATTTGCAGCAGTCTTCATTCAATGTACACACACTACTGCACGATACACCATGAAGATTGATCCAGTTACAACCACAACATATCAATTTAATGAGGCTAGGAACTTAAATACAGCACTTTCGTTCCACGCTCAAGCCGCAGTTCCACAGATGGAAGACGGACATCGTCACAGCAATTCGACTAGAGGTGGCGTACATATGACGGATCTCGTGCAGCCGATGGCATTTCCCGTCTGCCTCGTCGCTAGCAACGTTACACATGAGCGTGTACAGTTTGTACGAGAATATATCAAAGGGTGATTTCAAGCAGCCATGTTTGTATCTGTTCCCTGCCGGACATTCCTGCATCCATACCCCACGAGGTGTAGGGTCACCTTAAATATTACACGTTTTACACTTTCAACTGTACATAGTACATTTCCCGTGGTGGGTTATTTTCAGAAGATAAACAATCGTTGCCATGACTTTTGAACCTGCCCTCGTACAAACATCTCAAAGCACATGTCTGTTTACATAACCAGTGTTTTTATCTGAAATCCTATCCACTTTGTTTACAATAGTCACAGTGTTGGCAGGTTAGGACATGGAGCCTGGCCCTGCGCAGCTAGCGAGACCGCTCTACCCCATGTACACTACTGTGGCAATGTTTTCTCACGTATGGCAGAAGAATATAAAATGTTATAACTCCATTCACAGTTACTTCCAACTTCTCGGAAGCCCTGCTTAAGTTCTACTTGCAGGATATTCCTCCGCCTTATGTAAACAAAGCTTAACACAGTGTAGAAAAATACACCAGATGGACAACACACCGCATTCGTGCGCACTTAGTGTAATAATATCCTGCGTTAGAACTATTTCTTACTAGATATTGTCGACACACCTATTTTCTCCCCCTTATTCATATTAATTATAAAAATATATAATTTATAGATAAAATGATAAAATATATGCTGAATTTTAGTTTCATAAAAACGCAAGGAATTTTTATGTTAACTCGTAAGACGATTATGATACATAACACACTTAGGGAACAACCTAGCATGTCATACATAGGGCGAGATTTCAAAGTTTTAATTTAAAAAAAAAAGTATATTAAAGTGCGAATAGACTATAGGAAAAGTATATCCAAGCAGCACTGTTAAGACTGCTCGATTAATTGTGAACAGCCAGTGTGTAATTTTAACATTGCCATAAGCCTCATCACTTTACTGATGCATCATCCAAGTCACACCGTTGAATTGTTAACGAAGTAGAAATGATGTCGAGTTAAGGTTTATTCTACCCAGGTTCTGAAAAAAAAAAAAAATTTTACTATGGGAGTGTGTTTGGAATAGGTAAAATTTTCCCCGCTAGGTGCACAGTGCTCCAAAAGTAAAATTTTGATCAAAATGTTAAGCTACGTAAATTATTAAAGAGAGATATCTTAAATTAGTTTTATTTTAGATTTGATTTATCCTGTTTGTAATGTAGAAAATTGAGAAAATCTCATACCTATCTGACATTAGCGCTTATCTAGTAGCGACAATTCTCCTTGCCAAACTTTTCGCATAGATCTCTCTAACCTGTAGTACATGTGATCGTAGCTAAGTGTACACAACAAGAAACACGAACTTTAGTGGTCGTAATTTTGATATAATCATTACATTCGCAACTGACATTTGCATTCGCGATATAGCTCCAGGTCTTGGAAGTATGTTTAGTAACAAGTTACCACTTAACTGTTAGCCTGCAAGCCAGCATATAGTGTAGCGTAATATGAGATGCAGGAAGGCAACAGGAACCTTTCTTGTTGGCAAATACTTTTTTTACAGGGAAGCTACGGTAGGATCCACACAATATTTTCAGTTGGTGAGAAAAATCAGATCCTGAACAGGGCGTCCAAACGTGATCAATTAAGGGTGAAGTACATATGCCCAACAAGTTACACTGAGAAATTTTAAATGTTCGATACTTAAAACATAAGTAAAATTCAAAAATTCATACACCTAAAGGCTGTTCACAATAAATTGAGCACTTTAGAAATCAAACTTTGGAAAAAGTTACTGCCCCTACCTGCAACAGGCGCACTGAGTGACATGCGCCCAGTAAAGTTGGTAATGATGGAGGGTAAGTAGTTCCATTGCTTAGTGTCGAATAAAAAGTGTTAGGTAATTTAAGTTATCACAAATGATTACCTATTTCTTTCGCATTCTGTTTTTTTTTTTAATGCAACAAAGTGTAAAAATGAGAAGACTTGTAAAATAATTATTTTTCTAATTATTTCAGTTTCACTTGACTTGACGAGGCCCATGGCAATGTTAATTTTACACAAGACGGAATAATACACAACGTGCAAACAAGTAGATCTTAAGCAGGGCTTTCAAAAGCGCTCAGTTTGTAGTGAATAGCCTATAGGTAGAGCCACGAGTATTTCGCGAATTCATTCGGAGGCGAGATAGATTCCAAAAACTTGTTCTTTTCCCCTACTGATGTGATTGGACGATACTTCTTTAGACACGCCCAGTTTGACTGTGAGCCAGTCACAAGCAGGAAGCAGTAGTGTGAGAGTATAACAGTCCTGTACAGAGGCCTCACTTGATCACGGCAACCAATAAGCAAACGATAATGTCTCTAGTGTATAGAGGACTGTCCAGCCTAGCTTGCTGCCAACTCAATCCACGAAATACCCGGGGATCTACCTATAGGCGTGTGACGACGCACCTTTGAGTAGCGGCACAGCCCTCCAGAGCTTGTTGGAGCCGCGCTGGCAGAGCTGTCCCAGGCCGATCTCGAGGAAGACCAGCGGGATACCAAGCACCAGAGAGATGACCACGTACGCCACGAGGAAGGCCCCTGCAATACAACCAACTTCTCTCAGCGCCACTGGCTTGTCCCTGCTCTTGTAAATCTCATTCAGCTGCCACCAAAACATCAATTACGTGCTACTTCAAATATAGGGAGAATTCTTTAAACCCGGGAGTGAAGATGTATACAGGAAGATTCTCAATTAGACTGACAAACTTCGGGAGGTGATTCTTCATGAAAAAGTAACACACATGTGACACTTTATACCTAAACCGAATATTAAAGGAGGTATGAAAAAAAAAAAATTAAGTCGTATTTGTGGTAAATATCGGCTCTTGCGTTGTTGGTTATGATAACATACAATAATGTTCCAAGAGTTGTCATTGTATTTTACTTCGTTACCGATATTTTGCACAAATACGATTAAAACCTTTTTTTTTTTTAGGGCTCATACCTCCCTTAATATTAAGTTTACGTATTAAGTGTCGCATGTTTTTCATGAAGAATCGCCTCCCAACGTTTGTCGGTCTAATTGAGAATCATCCTGTATAAGAATAATAAACGTATAACAATTTGTTCGAGACTGTATGCATTATATAAACGCATAACTGAACAAAATAAAAGTGGCCGCCCATTTGCATTAATTTTTACGCCCTTTAATGAATTTAGGGAGCGAAGGATGTATGCTCTGCCGCCTCCCCTCGTGTTACGCCACTGACCACCACTACCGCCACAGGACACACAAAGCTAGTACTGTTACAATTCCTCTAATATATGCTGTACCTTACACAATACACACACACACACACACACACATATATATATATATATATATATATATATATCTTATTTGTAACGCATGCGACTACAGTGACGTGAACTAGAGACAGCTCTTCACATCACGGCCTAGAGAACCTACGGGGGTGAAGCATGATTGAGGTGGAGCAGCGTCGGAGTGCAAGCGTGGAGGAAACTGGAGATCTACGAGAAAACCCGCTGACCAGCGGCATCGCTCTACAGGAAAATTCGCGAGCGACCCCACCAGGAATATAGCCCAATATAGTCTCCTTGGCGGGAGACGGGCGCTTTGGCTACTGCGCCAACTACGGCCCCAAGCGACTGCAGTGCCTTACCATCTTTTTGAGATAGGTTGTACATATTTAATATTTTTTTTGGCGATTAACCAGCAGCCTAAGTTTGTTATAACTTAGATACAGTTTTTATAACCGATGACTAACTAGGCAGAATCAGCATGGTTAAGGTCATATTTCCGGGTTTTTTTTTTTTTTTTTTTTTCCTGAGAGAGGTTTCGGAAAATGCTCCCTTAATGCAGTTGTTAGTTGTCTAATAATTACAGTTTTCAAAATATAACACTTTAATTACGACACAAGAGTGCAATAGGCAGGTTAAAAGTGTTGAATTATAGTCTAAGCGCGGCATGCGGCATTCGTGTTACAAGCTACGAAAGGAACAAATACAACTTTCCCTCCACAGTTTATGGTTTAAACTATTTATTAAATGAATGTTAACAATTTCGCTTGAATGAAAAAAAATATAGTTACAAGTCTGACCTCTATTTTCAACCAAATTCAGAATGCCAATACTCGCTCACCTGTTCATAAATCACACTCGTACTGAATCAGTGTGTTCTTCACACCATACAGTTTGCATTAAATGCAATTTGACTGGAAAAAAAATATCTAGGAGCAAAGCCTAGTATGCTGCAGATTTCGGGAAATTGAGACTTTTGTGTGTTATATTTTGAAAACTATAATGAGTTGACAACTAATAACTGCACTGAGGGAAGCTCTTTCAGATAACCAATTTTAAAAAAATGTGAAATATGACCTTAACCATGCTGATTCTGTCTAGGTACAGTTATCAGTTATAAAAATTGTATCTAAATTACAAACTTTAGCTGCTGGTTAGTCACCAAAAATATTATAACACATGTACGACCTATGGTCTAATGTGAATCCTAAAGGCGACACGTATCTTTGAAGTACTAGATTCTTACAATTACTGTAGGTGGAACACCGAGTGTGTGTACAATGTGTAAAGGTAATTGTGAGATGCAGGTTAACAATCCATTTTTTTTTTCATATGAGGTATGTTACAGCATCCTGGAGATAAAGTCGAAATAGGGGTAGTAACCGTGATTATTACATAATAATAATAACCTGTGTTTTGTTTATAAGCATTTGTTCCCTTCACATTATCCAGACACTTATTGTTCCATCCGAGACATTTTCTTCATTATTAGTTACAAACTGGCGTTTCAGGTTCAGCTTCAAAATACGCGTAGAGCCCTTAAGATTCACTTTAAACTTTTTCGTGATTGATCCGCAGCAGAAGTTTGTTGGTCTAATTCAGATACAAACTGTACATACACCTAGGGTGGCAGTCATTCACAGCCATATCTCCTCCCTTGTATGCATTTCCCTTCTTTATAGGCATATGCAGCTCAGCCCTTAGACATGTTGCATGCCATCACTACTTCGCAGCTCTACTATGGCATTACGTTACAAGTTAGGAAACGAAACGTCTCAAGTGTACACTCTAAATTCGAATCAGTGGGCAACCACTGATTCGCAGTGAAATTCAACTACGCGAATCGGTGAAAATGGCTCCACTTACAATCAGTGAAAAGCTACTGATTGTTTCAGTGAAAACATTTCACCGATTGAATTAGTGACGTGAAACAATTTCACTGATTGAATAAGCGACGGCCGACTGCAGTCGCGAATTAAATATTGTTTTTACTGAACGTAACCAAATAATTACGTGAAATGACCATACTTACGATAGTTTACTATTCGTATTGTGCAATTTACAGTAATTAAAATTTCTTCCTTTAATTTTCTAGGTGGCCGGGATCTAACTCTCGCAGATCTCTTTCACCTCGCTTGTAGGCCGTTACCTTGTCATATGTTCTACCACTTCAAGTTAAAACCATGCCAGGAAAAGATCCGACCTATAGTTAACCGCGAAATCGTGAAGATTTAAATATTTTATACTTTTTCTTTTCGTTTTTGGTTTAATTGGTACCATTGGGACCGTTAAAACTAATAATAAATATGAGTGCACTCTCTTCGTCACATTAAATGCAGTTTAAAACTTCAAACAGAGCGCTGTGACGAATACATAGAATCGAAATGAAAGACGTAACAACGGAATGAAAGGCTGTGTGTTCATTTTACCTCGTAAAGCGGCGTTTTGAAAGACGAAACACATTTTAGAAAGTATTTTGTATTGGTATCATTTGTTTACTCAATGTTATTTCACTTGATACACTTTGTTTGACGGCCATTTTTACACACTGTTTAAATGATCCATCAGTCAGAAATATTCCACTGAGTAAACAGTGAAAAAAAAAAACGACCGAAGACTGTGGAAAATGCTACTGAATCAATGTGTGAAAGAAAATCCGGCATTTTTTCACTGATTCATAAGTGAAATTCTCTAAGGTGGCTGTTGAATCAGTCAGATACATTTGACCGTTTAAAAGCGGTGAAATTCTCACCTATACGGATCTAGACTGTACTCGCGTAGTGGACGTCCTATCGTGTCAGTATCTGAGCAGATTGGTCACGGGTATGTTACGATGACTGTGGACGTTATGAAGGTGGTTTCCCAGTTCAGAGGATTCTGCAGTGATTTGTCGCTGCTACCCCCAGTATGACAGCGACCTGGGTCAATATAACATGCAGCCATGGACTCTGGGAGGAAATTATCCACGTTTGAGAAATGCCTGGCCCGGACGAGTGTAAACCACCCACACTTTCAACCTTCAAATCCAACCAGTAATTCATACGGACCGACACAAAATTAGCCAGTGAAAAGTAGTCTACAATACATTTATTCTCAATTAAATTCCTACTGGCTTCTCTGTGCCTGACTATGCAATAGCAGAGTTTTTAAAGTCTACGTATAAGACCAAAAATCTGTCACCAGGCCACCCTCTAAACATATATCTGTTGTTTCCGTAATCTGTATTTCACGCACATATTTTATGCGGATTTTTCTTGTTCTAGGTTACATGTACGTTAATATATTCTTATCACATCTAATGTCATATTTACAATCACGTCTGTTATTGCTATTAATGTATTTCATAAGAGTTTCAATTATTTCCATTTCTAATCCATTCATAATTTAGACTTGATTAATAAGAGCAAGTTCCAATCCTGTCAATACAGGTGGAGTTTATTAACTTCAAAGTAAAAACTAGGGCCTTAGTTT
Organism: Dryococelus australis; assembly: GCA_029891345.1. Lineage (NCBI taxonomy): Eukaryota > Metazoa > Arthropoda > Insecta > Phasmatodea > Phasmatidae > Dryococelus > Dryococelus australis. Next base: position 71,741,718 of record CM057007.1, on the reverse strand, counting down.
CTCCTCGTGTGTGCTCTGTGTAAGTTTTTTCTTTATTTGACTGGAATTATTGACACTCCTGCGTACGTCAAAAAATGATCGAGCATTTTATGACTGCACCCAACGCACACGGCACATTCCGGATTTGAACCCCTAGATTCATATTTGGTCAACAAACCACCCAGCACAGTGTCAGACCGCTGAATATCTCTGCATGTGTACAGACACATGCTGAATATCTCTGCATGTGTAGAGACACATTTCAGTTCTGGCAGAACAGGGGAGTTGTCACGTCACGCACGAGAAACATATGCTCAAAGCGCCACCGACTATAACCATGTTCACACTCATCCGTTTGTCACATTGGAAAACTTTGGATTACAAATTATTTAACAATCCTATTTACATATTATGTGAAGACTGTGAGGAGTTTAAAAATATACTGGTTTTATATCAATAAAAATTTAAAAGGTAATCATTATTCATATTGCAAAAATGCTAGAAAGCACAAAATAATGAGTATGCTGAAAAATATATATACTCGAGATCATTAAAGAAATTATCATAAGAAAAAGTGTAATAAAAAGAAAATATATTCAAAAGAATGTTATAAAAAGTAAAGATAAAATAGATCGAACACACTTTGTGAGTGTGGCAAATATGTTTTGATTCGCATCTTTAAAAACATACGATTAAAATCACATTAGAAATTTAAAAAATAAGGATTTGTTGATTTAACTAAAAGGCATACGTTCATCTACGTGTGTGCAAGTAATTTTCAATGCGGTCTTTACAAGATTGGATGATAAGTAGACCTTAACGTCTTATTGGCAGCAACATAATTAGAGATGTAACCAGAAACACACGCACAATTAGTAAGACAATTGCAAACACACTCTGCGTGCTGTATCAGGGAAAACCTCTTACAATTAGGCGGCGTGCATTAAGGAGTTCATATTTGGAGCACTAGCTTCGCATGCTATCAGTTTTAAGAGTTTTGAATTTTAGGGTTTACTAACCTAAAATAATTACAAAGCCGTAATTTTGAAAATAAGTACCAGAGGCACTTCAAACACGTAAGTATACATGGCATACCTCGCCGCTACTAGTGTGAAGAGTTTATGAAAATCGGTTGATTGGTTTCCTGAGAAATGGCATAACTTAATTTTTTTCTTTGGTGTTTTCCTACAAAATTGCCTAAAAAGGGGGTCCCGTACACAATGCTTCCAACAGATTCTGTCGGCATACAAATTTGGTTGGATTGGGTAACATTTTTTACTATACACGGCGAACAGTAGCTAAATTATTTTACAGTCATTTTGAAAATCAGTATCCAACCCCATTTACAATTCGTAAGTTTGCACTGCACTATACAGCACTACAGGTGAACGAAATATGGTGGAAAGTAGTTTAAATGTTCCAGAAATATAGAAAAATATTCTATTTTCTTACCTAACACAATTTTACAAAAAGGCCGGCGTAAGCGAACTTTTTAACGCATAATTTATGTTTCTAATTATTACTGTAAACTTACAAAATTTGTATGAATTTTGAATTATTTAATAGACATAACATTCAAATCAAAATTATTCATATCGACGCCATTTAAAAATAAGGCCTACAGCAACTTAAACATCAAAATTTACATGCCTTATTGTAGCATTACTAGCATGTTAAATTTGTTGGGTATTTATTAATTGATTCTCGAAATATGGCACAAAACCACCATTTAATTCACGTGACAATCTTCATTAATACAGGACAAAATGTTTAAGTACTAACACATTCGACGATTGTCACAGACACAAGTACACAAAGTTAAGTTATAATATATTACATAGTTTCGTAGATATAACCTACTATGTTTACTTAGCTGCCACTCTAAAAATTAGGGTTTGGCACACTTATAAACATATAAATTAATATGGCCTACCATAATACAAACAACTTCACTAAATTCGGTAGGAGTATGGTTTTTTTTTTTCGTTTACACGACATAAAAACTATTTTATAACGTGGGTCTATCTTGCAAAATTTACGATAAACGAAGCTCTGTATGCTGGTTGTAGGGGCCGCGGTGATACAGTGGTCAGACTACTCTCCTCCCACCGAGGCGAACCGGGTTCGATTTCCGGCGGGGTGGCTCCCAGATTTTCGCATGTGAGAATCGTGCCGGACCATGCCGCTGGTCAACGGGTTTTTTTTTCAGAGTCTCCTGTTTCCCCCGCCCTTGCATTCTGGCGCTGCTCCATACTCACCTCGCTTCACCCTCATCGGCTCCCAAGACCTCGCTGTTAAGAGCCGCCCAAATCTCTCCTCTCCACTCACTTGATGCTACCATACAAAGTTAAGTTTAAGTTTGTTTTGCAGTTTCGCAAATTTCGGACACTTAGCTAAAATAATGACCGCCATTTAAAAAATATGTTTCTGACCCTCTTAAAACATAATTTACATTGCATGCCTTAGTGGTAACTTTCTGCGAATGTTTTTTAAATATGGTTAACTCTTAATTTGTGTGATACTATCTTACAAAATGGCGGACAAAATATTTCTTCAGTACACATTTTGATTGTTATAACGTATACTGCCACCATACAAATTTAGAATTGATGACATGGTTTCACCGCTGTATAATATTATGCTTAACTAATTATTGTCACCATTATAAAAATAATTGAGTGACCTACTTAAAACATACCAGTTTCCATGCTAACGGCCCACTTAACGTAATCATACCTGCACACTATTTCTTGGCCTTTCTGTGATATGATGCTTTCCACTGCAAATGTTTTGTCGACTGAATTCCTCTTTGCACGCACTTTCAGATTCGATTGAAATAAACGTGTTTTTGCAGTTAAACATATGTGGTCCAATTTCTCTGTCAATGCACGCTTTACAAATACTCAATATACGGCAAATTATTCGCCCTCGTACGTACTATCATTTAGCGAAAACCGTAATTCGTAATATGCAATAATTGCACATTACGAATTACGGTGTTCACGTTAAGTGGATCATTCTTGCAATGCTTGTAATAGATAATTGGTCGAATGGTAAGAAAACTGAAATATTTGCATGGAAGCTATTTTGAAAATTAATGTCCAATAAATTGCATACGTTTACATGACCTGCCATAGTATTAGTTACGTGCCAAATTTGGCGAGCATTGGTTGAGTAAATTTTCGATATATATCGTAAAAGCTACATGTTTACACGTGACGCTATCTTTCATAATGGCGGTCAAACAACATCTGCATCTAAATTCAATGCTTTTAATGACACACTGCCAACGTACAAAATTACGTCTATATCTTTTGAGTCGTTCGAGATATGACGTGTCGCCCTACATTCTAAAATAACCGCCATTTTCAAAGTAAGCGCTTAGCATGGCAGTAAACTCTGCGTGCAGAGTTTTGTAAAATGGAGTTGTTGCGTTCGGAAGTTAAGAACATTTTACTCACACACACACAAGAAAGTGATGTAACTTTCTTTCAGAAAATTTTCTAAAAAGGCAAACGATATTAAGGGACAACAAATTAAAATAAAATAACAAAGAAATATGAAAACTATTATTTATACAAAATACTGGAACAGCAGCTCAAAAAAAAAATTACGAAATATAAAGAGTAATTTTTCAATTTCTTATTTAAATTTTTGACTTTTAAATAAAAGGTAAAATTTACAAGTCCAAACATGAACGTACTTCCAAGACACTGAAAAAAATTAGCTATAAAGAAAGCAGGATCTAAAAATATTAATGTCTTATCATTAGCGAGAAGAAAAACATATTAAAAAAGGAATTAAATTTTGATGAAGATATAACTAGTGAGCGTAGAAAACAAAGATAGAAATATAAATTTCGTATGTAGGGAATTTAAATTTAACGCCATTTTTACTTTAAAAAGCGGAATATACTGGGTTCCATTTTCAAAAATTAATAATAAAGAGTAAAAATTAGAACCAAATAAAAATGAATCTAAAAAAATGATATGGCTTTTGAATCAAGACTACAAACATTTTAAATCACAAATGAAGAAAATAATGCAATTCCTATATTATTTTTACTACTAACTAAAAGTTAAAAAGTTTCAAGAATTAAATCAATTTGAAAGTCAAACAATGCTGTAAAAATAAATGTAGTTTCAGATGTCGCACACCCTGGAGGCTCACAAGAAACTTATTTTAGACTCAAAACTCAGTCATTCATCGATAAACTAAATTATGTGAAATCTTAGATAACACTTTCAATATTATTTTAACAAAAGGGCAATCTGATGCACGAGGTTCTGCTTAGTGATTATATTAAATAAGAAAAAAATCTTTGGATTGTGTTAATAGATACAATCCATTTAATGGTTCATCGTATATTGAATTATCAGATAAAATTTAAAAAAAAATAGTCGGCAACAATTGACAAAAACGTACCACGTGCGATAAAACTCGACTCGGGTATGTGGCCTGTCCCCAGGCGATGACATGGTTACAAGGGTAGCTACAATACGCCTGGCATCAGGCAACCTGCTCAGCATCAATGTGTCGCACACTGCAGATACGCGAGGCGCACAAGCCGTGACGCTACAATAACGCGTTACAATAAGTCACGAATCCGTGAATCTTATACGCTCTGGCTACAATAGACGTTAAACGTTGCCACAACGCTAAACGTAAAATGCAACGCGGTAGAAGTTGGACAACTTTCAAGTATTTGCGCCAGCCGATCAGAATTCAAGTCGTCGCAAACTTGTGAAAACAGATGTTACAGACGATTGTCAACATATAGCACCACTATCGCCATACGTATTTAATTTGTTAATGTTATACGAAATAAATATACAAATAACGCAAAATGCATTAAAAAATAATTGAGTGTAACTATTAAGTCTGCGGAATCTCTTGGTTTACAAGCGGTTCTTCTTAAATTTCAAACACAAACAAAAGTATTTGTATATATATAAACTTATATTTTTATTCCTGTTAACGTCGATTGTAAACACGCCAGTTTTCTTATGGTGACATTTAGAGTTTAACGTTTTGCGTCAACGCGATTGTAGACGGGCCTTTACGGACTACATACGTTAGTTGCGCCATCGCCCCTACGCCAGGGTGCTGAACTAGTATAGAAACAACTATGTAATGTAGGCAACATAAAAACACACCTGACTTCTTTGTACTTTCTAACGAGTCTTAATGTATAACAATTCAGAAATTCCTTTTTAGGTATTTATGTAGTCAACCTTTCGAAGCGAAGAGCATAACTACATTATTTCGGGTTAATGAGTCATCAAACAGTCCTCAAAAACGAAATTCAACCCCTAAGAGGGTGAAAAGTGGTGAAATTCGAGAAATTCCCTTCTTGATGGCTGCATAAACCCAATGGGGAAGTCATCCATACATTTTAATACATCCGCGTCCAGCGGTTCGGGCTGTGAGTAGGCCAGTCAATTTGGAAACTTCATTTTATGCATAGAGAAAACTATGAAAGAATAACGGTACACATAAAAATTATAAATTGCAAAGCAAAATATTGACGATTCAGAATAAACTTGTTACCAAAATATTTTATTTGTCATAAGATTTTATACAAGCCAAAGAAGATATCTTCAAACAATAACAGATACACTGATCACAAAGAGAGCAGTCCTTAACGGTCTGCAACATACACGAATAAAAACAATGGGCACAACAAACAAGATAGAGAGAGAGAGCGATAGAGAGAACGATGGAACAAGGTTAAGAGAGAATAGCTTGGAGAAACAAGATTTTTCCTTGTGCCAGAGAAAGTTGAATTTCCGAAATCTCAAGGAATGTGTTAAATATTTTATTCTACTGCACCATAAAATTTTCCTTGGAATTAATATGGTTTCATCGGTTTCACTATTTATTAAAATACAAACATAACGAGATTAAATTTTGGACGGAGGGCAGTATCAATTCTATGTTTTAAACTTCTCACAAAAACAGGGGAATATTGGACCCCCTCAAACTAACCCCCAAACCTTCCTCTCTCTCGCCATAAAATTATTCTGTTTTTTGGGCTTCTGCATGTAATGTTGGCCTAGATAGAGAGTGCGAAGCACAAGCACAGCAGAGTACTAGGGACAGATAGGAGTGGAAGGTAGGGAGTTAGGACGTGCAGGGTTGGCAGCAGTGCAGGTACTTACCTCCGCCGTTGAGGAAGGCGACCCGTGGAAGCCTCATGAGGTTGCCGAGACCCGCGGCCATGGACAACACCGCCAGAGACGTACCCAGTCCGGGCATCCAGCCGCACTCTCTCTGCAACACACACACCAGCCACATCAACGACACACCGTGGACAGCACAGATCGTCCTTAGTCTTACACTACACTACAGTGGAATTATCTGATCATTTATTTAACTGTGATCAACATAGCTGTGTTCGATATCGGTTCAACGAGCCCTTGTTCCCTTCCATATAAATATTAGTTAGTGAATTCGGACGCTTGTATTCGTTTACACATAGAGTTTTATTCTGTCGAATTTCGCGCTATGCAAGTTTCATTTGTCTTTGTAGCGTTAGCAAATGTTCTCCGCGGCCGTGCAGAGTTGTAAACACAAAACCAACACAAATGGAACATTTCAAACAATTGCGAATCGAAAACTATCTAGGACTCGAGAAGGGCAAGTTGTTCGTGCCCTTGGCTGAAGGGGACATTCTAGTGTGCATAATTTACCCTTGCTGCGAATTCGGACAGCGGCAATGTGACGTCACATCCGCGGTGCACTTTTCAAGGGCACCAAGCCAGATTAGGGCCCTTAGCTGGCGAATTCGAACACAACCCATGTTTGTTTGCATTTCAACAGACATCCTTTTAAATTAATAAAATGCCTTATTTAAAGAAAATTATAATAGAATTATAGCAAGTTAGAATATGTGTACGAATATATAAAAATACATACTTATATACATGCAGTGGTCTAACCTCAAATGCCGAGTGTTTTATCGTCGGAAAAACCGTCGAATGCTGGAACACAGTGGCAGCTGAGTAGCCCGCATGAGCACTATGTCCCACTTTCCTTCTGTGTTTACAGCGCACGTAATTGTCGACGGCATGAGAGTTCTCACTCAACATTTTTAGCCAACTATCACAACCTGACTAAACCCCAAGACTAACCTACGGTAGAATACATGTTTTATTAGTACAAACACCAATAACAAATGCCAACCCTCAACCAACATTTAATACTAGTGGAATGAGCGAGTTTGAATTAACGTAGGATCGCTAGTGAGTAAGTGGTTATTTTGCTCTGTACATGTGCTGTATCCATGGCCCTTACCACATGCTTAACATGGTCTATCTCGAATCGGAGCCAGAGAAACATTATCAGTCAGTGACTATGCCAGAGCCATCGGCTGGCTAATCTCACTGTGTGATTATGGCATATAAGAGTTCCTACATTGTTTTACAACCTTCAAGGTCAACATATAGATACAAATTAGTTAATCCTTTGATTATCAACTATATATAAATACTCCGTACACATGCAAACAGCTATGAAAAGTTTTTATTTGTTGTTTCGTTTTGGGATAAAAACGAACCAAGTAAAGAGTGCTGCACGAGAGCATATGGGACTTTATAGATAGTCTTAAAATAACATAAATAGTAATGTGTATACAAATGTACTATACTAAATGAATTTTCTTTTCAGCTTCGTTAGCATATTTTTATGAAATTAAATTCAGTTCTGACTAATTTGAAGTCAGCCTTATTTTTCAAAAGTACCAGATTGTAAACACATCGAGGAACGTAAGAATGTTAAATCATTATGTAATGTACTTAATGCAGTTTTTAGCCAAGGGTGTCTTAGAAAGTTTTGTTTCCATTAATTACCGATGTTTTATTTCACCCTTCACCTCCCACAACAGCGATACGAGGCTCATTGCGTGATGATCTCCCAGGAGCAACTTGCTAGGAAACCGTGCTACTGCTCTACGTAACCAACAGTTTGTCTCTCTACAGCTGATGAAGCCTGCGGCTTATTCATCGAGATTACGAAGCGAGTACTATCTCGGTTAATGTACAACCCCCATCGAAACTATTTGCAGCCCCCGAAACCTTCAACGTGGGCCTGACAGGGTTAGTTGTTGTAACCATGTTATCAGGAAAAGTTTGCTGAGCTGTAATGTTCTTGTCAGACCATGTTTAACATCAGTGGAAGTATGGATTTATATATCAACGAGTTTTGTTTTCAAGGGCAAATAACTTTTCGTGCTAATAATATCGGAGCTACAATCGTGCCTAGCCGTGAGTGTGTTACTGCTTTTATTAAGTAATAATTAAATAGTTTTATTATTTATTTATTTATATTATTTATGCCAGGACAAAGGAAATTTTAATAAACATAAATAAGATAGAATTACGTTTGTGAAACACTTTCTTTTACAGAAACAACAGTCGTGGGGGAATATTTCGCCGGCTTGACTCCAGCTGGAAACACTAGGTGCGTTTTAAGCTGCCGACACTGCATCCGATGTTTAGAATTGACTCATCACGGAATCACAAGTGAAAAGAAATAATAAAATAATATTCTTTATCAGCTATCCGGGATGAGGCGACCAGCAGGGAAATGGCAGTATTCAGGACAGCACAAAAAAAAAAAAAAAAAAGAGTTCCTGGAGTCGACTCGCGCCTCGAGTCGGCGTGGCCTTACGAAGAACTACGAATTGTTCCCTCTCCATCAAGATACTTAACGCTTCTAAGGCGCGGGAGCAAGGGAGCGATAAGGGCGTCAGAGACACACACAAGTGCTACGTCACCACCACGCGCGAGGCTCCGCACTGCGTGCTGTTATGTGATCAGGCCTTAGGTAGACACCCCGCCTGAACACCCCTTTACACGTTAAACCAGGGCGCGGGCGGAATTGCAACAACTCATCGCTAAAAAGCCAGATGCAGAAATCCCCCCCCCCCCCCGGACGACAATCGGGGACGGCTATACCGAACAACGCGCCGATATAGGCCAGCCCCACGCTGGCCGCGTCGCCTTTCCTCATCCAGTCAGCAACGAGAGAAGATCACGCAGAGATGGGTGTGTCCGATCGCCAATAACCGCCTACTAGAACAGCCTCCGGAACCATCATTAAGGTGGGGACATTCCAGTTAGTTTGACATAGTAGTGGCTGTTTATGTTATAACAGGTTTTTATAAATAATAAATTTATCATAAGCTCCCCCGAATGATTAATATTAACGTAATATTTTATTGTATGTCCATCATTATTAATAAACCCCATCATTCTCAGTAGTGCTCTACCAAATCATCTTTCCTTATTCAGCTGCGCCCCTTGCCTTATCATGTACCGTAAGTTATATTCATAACATTTGGTGGAGGTTTGGTTCCTTCCTACCTTCTCGCTGCCTTGTAGAGGCAGTTTCTTTATTATCCACCCCCATTTCATTAATGTCCCCACCCATCCACCCACGCTAATTTGAGGAGCAATAGTAACAAAACTTTCAGTTCCATCCACTTTCAACATTAATAGTTCTAGATTTTCAGTAGCAGTAGAATAAAGATAATATTGCAACATCTACTTTCTAAATTATTAGGTTTAAATAATAGTTACTTTTGCAGCCCAATATATGCACTTACAAGCAATGCTTTAAAAATATAATTTACAAATGGTAGTAAAGTTTGTAGAAATTGAATATGAACCGCGAGTGCCTACTATGTGTGTGTTGTGTCATATATATATATATATATATATATATATATATATATATATATATATATATATATATATATAAAGAGGTCGTGTTTGTAACTTTATGTGTTTGTGTGTAGGAGGTAATCTTCGAACCTACTCATCCGTTTCTAAAAATTCTTTCACCAGTAGAATGCTACGTTATCACTGAGTGTCATAGGCTATATTTTATTTAAAAAATCAATAGGGATCCCTACTAAAACTCCAATAATGTAACCCAAAGTGTAAATAAATGGCCTATAAAATTCCTTACATTGCGTGCGCTGCGAAAACTATTGATGGTAGAACAAAATAATGTACTACGGCTTTGCAGAACACATCATTATCTACAAAAAGTGTCGCGACACCACATGTCTATTATAGTTGTGTCACAGCTATTTTTTTATTTTAAAAACTGAATTAAAACCCCGCCGCTAGAAAAGGCACTTTATTTGTACCTTGGTGTTAATCCTTATCAAAATAAATTACTTCACATTCAAGACTGGTTCAGTACCTGTATATTACTTTTTGAATTATTGGGGAACATGTTAGGAGGGCTTACATTCCTTAAAAGCATGATAGGAGTACCGACTTTTAATGATAGATCGTGAGGTGGCAAGCCAGAAGGATTAAGCGAATTTAGAAAATCTTGAGGAAAGTGGACGACATCGTCAACATTGTGTCAATCGACTTATAGGTTTTGACTTGGCCGGGAACTCTTTGTATAATGAGATTGTTGATTTCATTGACAGTGTCGTTCCTAGGCGATACTATTGCCCTGGAACACAACCAGTGAAAGTCGCCTAGGAACGACACTGTCAATGAAATCAACAATCTCATTATACAAAGAGTACCCGGCCAAGTCAAAACCTATAAGTCGATTGACACAGTCACCAATGTTGACGATGTCGTCCACTTTCCTCAAGATTTTCTAAATTCGCTTAATCCTTCTGGCTTGCCACCTCACGAACTATCATTAAAAGTCGGTACTCCTATCATGCTTTTAAGGAATATAAGCCCTCCTAACATGTGTAATGGCACAAGATTACGCATTAAAGACTTGAAAGAAAATTTGATTGTCGCGACCATCCTCACCGGTCCAGCAGCCGGCCAGCTGGCAAACATCCCGAGGATTCCCATGATTCCCACGGATTTGCCAATATCTTTCAAACGGTTGCAATTTCCCGTAAAAACATCGTTCGCGATTACTATTAATAAGTCCCAGGGTCAAACTTTCTCTTTGGTTGGAATCGACCTACGAAAAGAGTGTTTTTCCCACGGCCAACTATATGTTGGTTTATCACGAGTTGGAAGTCCCGAGAAACAGTACATTTTGCTACCAAACAATAACAGGACGTCAAACATTGTCTACAGAGAATGTCTTAGCCAATAACATATGAAATACTTCTATCTCAGATAAATTGCATTGTAATATAATATATATTAATATGAAAAATTATAAAAAAGAAAAAAAAAACAAATAAAAATAGCAAAAAAAAATTTTATTATTCATTATTTAATTAATTATTAAATTATGTGCTTTTTTTAATGCTTTAGGAGAGTTTACCCAACCTAATTAACGCCGAGTTAAGCAGTTTTTTTATCTTAATTGCACCCGTGCGAAGCCGGGGCGGGTCGCTAGTATGTATATGTATGTGTGTGTATGTGTGTGTGTGTGTGTATATATATATATATAGTGACTAAGGTAACTCAGAAATGATATTCTAGTAATTTTACTCAAGATATAGATTGCCTGTGTGTGCAGCATTTAGCATTTGAAATAAATGTATTACTCTGACAGTAATAATAATTTCATTACAATTTCCATTACGTTAACTCTCAATTAAGGCTCATTTAATAAATTCCATATGAATATATTAATGTAGTAACATATTACTATGCATGGATAATAACACAGTATTTCGTATACTCTCCAACAGTTAAGATATCTTTAAGAAGGTTATGATAGTTTATATAAGAATTTATATGTCAACTGCAGTCAAATTAGCTGATTTGGAGCAGTTTAAACCGTTTTGATTTTTGAGTGTAGGTGGACATATTGCAAAATAGGTACACTAACCCATATGTATGTATATATGTATGTATATATATATATATATATATAGTATATAAAAATCGTAAAAAAATTCCACTCTATTGCGAAGAACAAAATTTATATTTTGCATGCGTTCCAACACAAATAGAAATTATGTATAACACTATGAAAATTGCATTTATCCCTTTTGTTTACAAACAAAACCATAAAAATGTGTTGCATGTGCATCACCAGTGCTGCCTTGTGGCGAATATTTCAGTTATTCACAGTGTTAGCATTGAGGTTCTTCCCAACCTGAGTCGAGTGAACCTTGCCCTAGGTCAGTTCAAGTGGCGATGATACGACGGTACACTGCGTTTAAGAAGCTGCATCAACCCTGATACAGAAATTGTTTATTTTAGTGTCATAACAGAAGAGTCAGGGCCATTACTGAATATTGTTTCGTTATAGAAGCATTGCATTTCATGGTCGTGTGTAAATTTTTGTATCCGATTGTTAACAGCTGCTGCCTGGTTGTGATTAAAAGGTGAGAGCGAATTAATATATACAATTACTTGGATAAATATGCATTACTAGTTAATATATTATGTCTGTAATCATGGGTAAGGTAAGGCGCTAAGCTTCCATTGTCACATTTTCCAGTAAATCATCCTATATTTGTACCAAGAAGAAATAAATAAAAAATGCAATATGGCGGGTGACATATTCTTAATAACTATGTGTGAAGACGCGCAGGCCTAGAAGACCTCCAGGGTTGTTCCCAGCCAACCGCGCATTTGACGCACACGAATAGCCGTAAGTGGAATTACAGCGACGGCACACTGATGCGCCTCTACCGAGGAAATGGAACAACATTAATTCTACTACTACGTGCACGAGGCGAAATACGGTCCCGGGGGTACTGCAATGACAAACGCATGTGTCGCTAGAAATGGTAGCGACCTACCCTTAAGGGGACTATGTAGCTGCGCGTCCAAGGTCAAGAAACGAGGGAGCGATACGGGCGACACTAACACGCACGCCTAGCTCCCTCATCGCTCTTACGCGCAAGGCGTGCAGCGTTTCCATCCTAACACTTTACTGTGTCAACTAGATCTGTATCTGTGGGGTTTTATTACAAGCGATGAAAGTACGCAGATCAAACTACCTGCGTACAATCTTGCTTTTCTCTTACCGCTTAAAGAGACTTCATAGGCAAACTTTAAAAATTCGATATATGACCACTTTAACGATTTTTTTCCACTAATAAACTTAATATGATAAAAGTAAAAAGATAGCGACATATATAATAGCTTTTTATCCTTTCCGGCAAAACGTCATATTTCCAGTACATTTATTTACAGAGACACGCGTTTACGCGCAAACAAAGATTTCACAGAAAACGATTCAGTACACGGGGCCCTTTAGAAAAGTGTGAAGTGAAACTTTTTTGTAAAATCTTAGTTTTCACGTATTCGCGTATCTCGGTAAATATATGTTCCGTAAACACAACATTTTGCTAGAAAAGGTAGAAAACTATTATATATGACTATGTTTTTACTTTTAACATATTAAGTATATTCGTGGATTAAAAAATCCGTGAAAATGGTCAAATATCGCATTTTTTGAAGCTTGCCTGTGCAGTTTCCTTAAGCGGCAAGAGAAAAGTAGAAACATATGGACGCAGTTTAATCTGTGGGCTTTCATTGCGTGTAATAAAACCCCTATGTTACAGATCTGATTTGCACAGTACGGGACCACGACGGAAACCCTGCACGCAATGCGCGTAGGAGCGATAACGCGCTAGGCGTGCGTGTTAGCGTCGCCCGTATTGGCTCCCCCGCTTCTTGACCTTGGGCGAGCGGGTTCACACTCCTCTTAAGGCCGGACACGCCCCGCCATCTTGGTTAAGGAATCTTCGCCGTGACTTGAATTACACATTCAGTGTTTTATTTTGGTCATCGATAAGACATGGGCCATTGCTTTACACATGTTGTAAAACGCGTGTTGCTTGTCTGCTGTCGCAAGGGTCATATCTGTAACATCCCACAAGACAGAGTTACTTATTTCTTGCCGGCAATCAGTAGTCAAAAATTAATCAACGCGGTGGAGTTTTAATAGTTTGATAAAGCTTTAGAAACGCTTACTTATGCAATGCCGTGCGAAAAATCTCTCTGAACATTCTTAAATGTAACTTATGGCGGAAATAGTGAAAACTCAAGATGGCGGGGTCTGATCGCCCTTAACCGCGCATGAACACTCATGGTCACACGCGCTGTGAGAAGACCGCGCCATCAGCTCGCGAGTTATTACAAACGGCTACCAGATGGCACCACTCTAGGCGTCAGCACTAGCGAACTGTAAACACGGCACGATTCATTTACGTTGTTCAAGTTTACAGCCTGCGGAATGGAGGTCTATTTACAACTGCCTGCGCGCACCAGCGTATACGCTTAGTGAGAAAGCAGGAATGGTAATATTGTCCCCTATACGTTCATTGCAGCGTTCCTACATTTGCTCAGGAAACAGGCAAATACACAGGGGAGTTCCCAACTTTGCATAGTAGCGCTGCTAAACATTCCTGTATCTGCAGCTTGATGTGTGGTAATATTACCATACAGTTACCATTGAAGTTCAGGAAGTTTACCAGAGAAATTTTACAGTGGATGTAGATTTGTAATAATAATAATAATTTCATTTCATTTCATTATTAATCTGAACATATTAATGTGGCAATGAACAAGAATAAAAGAGGCAGTTTTAAAAAGTGCTCAATTGTACACCATCTAACCGCGTAACAAGTTAAAATTGTGACACCATACAGGCTATATGCATTTTAACATTTGGCCATTAATAACAACACGTTCAAACATTTTGTGGGAATCGAGTACTGTACTACAGAGTTCGCCATAATCGTTCGATAAATGCGTGACCTCAAAAAGGCGAGGCAACTAACCGCAGCAGCTTATAAAAATTAACTTTTCATGACTCTAGAAACTTTTTAAATATACTACTAGCCATGCTACCTGGACTGCCATATTTTGCCAAAGCCCGGTACTTTTGTCCTCTCAAAAACGCCCTACTAAAGAAATTAAACTAAGTTATCTTCACAGCAGACACACATTGGGCTATTAAAAAAGTGACTCATTTTGCTGGCACTGAATTAGACAAAACCAATAGAACAATTTACAGTCAACACAATGGCCACATAAATGCAGCCACTCGCCGAGACGCTGGCTACTACATTACGTACGTTAACTTCACGGGGCAAGGCAGAAAGGGAAGAGAGGCGTGTTAAGCTGGAGTCACAATAACTCGACGAACACGACACGACACACTGACAAGACGTCAGAGCTCGACGGAATTTCATATTAAATTTTTTTTTTTCAGTGTTCACAATACCCCGACGAAATCTGCGCGACAGGTATGTTAGTTGGCTCAAAACCTCAAGTTATCCTTAAAATAACCAATATTTACTTTTTAAAACTCGTGATAAAGTGAATGATTATTTTGCTTTTGAGCATATTTGAATTTATACGAGAGATAAAAAGTATTCAGAAACAAACCGGAATGGTATTTTGGCGGCAGGTTAGTTTATTATTTACTACAGTAAAGAAATACGAACGAAATGTTGTTTTCTAATGTTGTATTTACATATTTGCGCGCCCCGACGAGTCCGACACGACGTAAAGTAGAAATAGAATACACTTTTCTGGGAATGTCGGGGCTACTATTTGGTCGGACTGGCGTCACAGTGACCTTGCTTTTCACTGGCTGCTACTCAAATTTCGCCGCGTCGGGATTGTCGTGTCGTGGTCGTCGGGGAATTGGGATTCCAGCTTTATGGGAGGCGGAAGAATGATATTCGCATCGTTATCTGCTTGTACGGTGACGTCATGCGCAAACGTTAAGAAAAGCGGTTCTGCGCAGGATGTTTCCAGTCCTGCTCTTCGCAACACACTGTAAATGATTGGACCGAACGCCAGACTATATGCTATGCACGCTAAAGTGAGCACTTTTGAAAGCCGCCTCATTTGAAATAATATTTGATAAATTCGTTTTATTTTAGCCTTAAGCTGGAATCGCAATAGCGCGACAGACGCGATGCTATGGGCGCGACGCGAATAAAATAATTTTCCAGCCAATCAGGATCGGGACTTGTGGCGTCAACGCGAAGAAAATCGCCCGCGCGACAAGATTTCAGAATATAAAATATTCCTAATTTATTAGCATCGCGGGGGCGACAGGTCTATAAATCTGTCTAACCCGCCGCATTGTTAGTGCTAAAGTTCTATGTGCTCTATTATTTACCTATTAATAAGCAAAGCAACACATTTTAATGCCTGGATGTAATTACAGCCATATTTTCACGCTCAACGTACAAGTGGGCATGGAAAAGAATTCTTTCAAAGGAATGCGAAATATGAAAATAATGGAAACAGTAATGGCCATCGTAAAACAGGTTAGTGTGTTGTAGCAAAACACCATTTACGAAAATTTTTTTAAAAATGTTTATCACGAGGCGATTAATGCGAATTTTTCGTCGCGACATTGTGATTTCAGCACTAGACGTTAACTTCAAGGTGCGGTGGAATATACATACCGAGTTTATTACTTACAAGGCTATATCTATTTTAAAACGTGGTTCAAGGATAAATAATTGCCGAAAGTTAAAAGTAAGTAGGGCTTAAAAAGTGCTCACTTTACCGTAAACAGCCTATAGAGAAGGGCGTCTTCCACAGAAAAGGGAGGGAGGGAGTAGATTTGGACGGCTCTTAACTTAGGTGTCTTGAGAGCCGAAGAGGGTGATTGAGCCGGAATGAAGGGGCGGGGGAAACGGGATATCCCGGAGAAAACTCGCCAGCCAACGGCATCGTCCGGCACGATTCCCACACGCGGAAATCCGGAGTGACCCGGCCGGGGATTGAACCTGGATCGCCTTGGTGGGAGGCGAGCAGGCTAACCGCTCGGCCACCGTGCCCCCACGCACATTAGATGTACCGTGTCACAGAACTCCCCGACACGCCTAGAAACGGCGTTATCAAAGCAGTCGAGAGTACCAGTGTCACATACACGCTGAATTACTCCAGGGCCAAACATTGAATCTCGTCAACTTTCCACTCTATAAATAATATGGTTACCGGTTATACAAACTGCCATGGGTAGACGAGAACACTGCACGCAACGTACATAGCCTTGCGCTTAGTAACGATGGCGCACTTTATATACATGGCAATGTCGCCCTTATCGCCCCCTCTGCCTCAGACACGTCTAACAACTCGACGTATTCCGGGCCACATTGGATTTTACTATATTCCTCCACTAATTAATTCTCAGAGTTTATATTTAAAAACCAATCTTGTCAAAGCACAGGAAATATCTTATCAGTTATATTGAAATCAGACTTATTTTTTTCTTACACGATTCGTTTAGCAACTGTAATCGAAATTAAATATTTCTTCATTATTATTATTCTATAATTTCTGTCACATATGAAAATGCAAGTATAAACTAAACCGTACAAATTCCGTTAAGTAGTCCTCTATGTCATGACAAACTTCGATTTTTAGTGTTCATAGATCATTAATGTGAGTTAATTGAAAATATTTGGGCGGCTCGTGACATGGAGGCGAGTATGGAGCAGCGCTGGAAGACTAAGGCGGGGGAAGCGGGAGATCCCCGAGAAAACCCGCTGACCACCGGCTTCACCCGGCACGATTCTCAAATGTGAAGATCCGGGGGCGACCCTGCCGGGAATCGAACCCGGTTTGACTTAGTGGGCGACTAGCAATCTAACCACTACACCACCGCGGCCCCATCCTGTCAAATATGTTTACTAAAGATTTGTAAAAATATGTTAAGGTGCAAGATATACAGAGTGAGTTCTTTAAAAGAGACCCCGTTCGACATGTTTGTAACGGAGCGAGGAAATAGGAAATACAGTCTAGTGTGACAACAAAACACCTAAAGTAGGTGCTGGAAGTGGCCGCCATTGACCTCTAAATACTCAAAAAACAAATACGCATACGTAACCGAGATTAATGATATAAAAATGCAAATAGCATATAAAGCAATATTTTATTATTTTTACTGCGTTATTGCACAAAAGGAGCTCGTGTTTCCAAACGTGTCAATATTAAGGAAAGATAATTCATTATACCGTTACACAAACACATGAAAACAAAAGACAGCCAAAACCAAACGCTGCACACATCACACAGCCTTGTAAATAACTCGGATAAACTAGTAACAAAACGTGCACGTTTAGAAGGCTGTAATTTCATCCGTTCGTCCGTCAAAAGTTAAAGCTTGCCATGATGGACGGACGGAGAGAATTAAGAGGAATGGCGCATGAAAGCCCTATATTTACATAATTTTTGTCACATCTTGTTTCATAGAAGACTTTTCAAAATGTTCTGCTCGACAAAACGTAAATAACAGTTTTGAACACCACCTTACACTGTTACTAATTCACTGCGTTCGTTATTCTCGGAGCACTGACTGCATGTCCCACGGGGCCTCTTTTAAAGGACTCACCCTGTACTATCCCTTCAAAGGGTAGCAGACTGAGCGGAGAAGCTACACCACCTTGGCCGAGCGGCGCCGGAGTAACGCTGGCTCGCGCGCTGAGGCAAGCAAAGGGAGAGTACACTCTGTGACCGAAAAAACTGCGTACCTCGCCATGTCGCGGAGCGCGGCACAGCACGGCACGGCGCGCTGCGGCCAACTGCCACAGACATCCCGTGGCCATCATCAACTTAACTAACTATTGCGGAATGTGGACGCGCGTGCGCAACCACCTACGTCACCGCCCGCTCCAAGGCCGCATCCAGCCCTGGCGCCATCGCTAAGGCACAAGTAGCGTGCCTTCCAGTCGAGCACTGCATCCAACTGTACTACATTCACCAATCATTACGAACTAATACACTCACCACCAACATTGCCAGTCAATGACGACTTAGGTTGCATATTAAAGAAGACCTTGTTTTCTTAATAACACTGTAAATATATTTTGCTACAATTCACTTACTGAAATGATTTAAGAGATCAAATACGTGTATTTTCTTTATTCTTAAGAAATCTCATTTTGCATTGCATGTGATTATTTATAATTCTGACAAATATTTTACATTTATTTTACACACATTCATTTTAATTATGAAGTGATTATTTTTCTTCGTTGAAATAAATTGACAACTAAAAATATTTGCAAGCATTGCCAATTTTTCTATTACATACAAAAATAGTCAATTGTTATAATCGACTCATGTGATGGGGGTTACAAAATGGATTGCAAGATGGATATGCGCTTACATCTGGTTTAAAAATGTATTGAAATTCAATTATTTTTAAACGTTTAATTAAGTAAATTCTAGAAAGAAAATATTTTTCAGTATTACAAAATATGTTTTCTTCTTTCACATGCAATTGGCAATCTTACTTTAGACAAATACTGGTGGAGTCTGTATGAATTCGTTGCAGTGAGATACTGGAAGACACGCCACGTCTCTGCGGCGAGTACAACGAGAGATTGCTCTCATACGCACAAGATGCTCACTGCTGATAGCTCTGAACTGGAAATTCGTCAAGTGTTTCAATTCGAAATTAATTGAATTTTCTCCACGCGGCTGTTCTACGCCTTAAACATAGGCAACACGTCCACCACATAAGCTGTTAAGTTCGCCTACCTCAAAGATACTGGACGACGGCCGCCCTTACATGCGAGGAACACGGTTACAAATGGCCGTTCATTAACGAAAAATTTTACGGAAATTTACAGTAAATATTCGGAAACGCAGTCTGTAATGACGGTAAATGGAGCTGGACTCCGTAAATACAAAACACGGGACTTGCCCGTTTGTTAATGCTTCGGGAACGAACAGTGCCAAGTCTGCACGAAGCTTTGTTCACCCCTGTAAACGAAACATTTTCGTTTCTGTGGCAGTTTCGATATCCGAGTCAGTAACAGCTCTTTCGAACGGCAAGCATCATCAGGCGTCTGTAACGTTTAGCAGCCCTTCAACACTAAAACGTTGGTATAAACTTAAGGCAGATTCCCACCCGCCATCTTGGATTTATGGGGTTTTTTTGCCATACTCAATACAGTTTTGTATCATGTTTTTTGGAACAACAGAGCACAGAGCACTGCCTAGAGCATTGTCTGCGATCAGTATTTCTTGATTACTGTTGTCGTCGCCTTTATTTCTTGCGAACGATTACAATCTCGCGTTTCACATCGGCAGTTAACAGCCAACAATTAATAAACGTAGCGAAGCTGTAGCAGTTCGACAGTGTTTGAGAAGCTGTCGTTTAATATATGTCGTGCGGGAAATTTCAATTCACCTTCTGAAATAGAAGCTTCGGCGAAAAATCTATAAATCCAAGACGGCGGGTGGGAATCCGCCTTAACCAGGTACGTATGTCGCATTCGTCGTGGGTGGTTAGGGTAACTATATCCAGAACTTATCGATTCGTGTTCAAATCTCGCAAAAAAATTCTTTAAGTTTTTTATACACAATGGAACCGCCGTATAACAAAAATTAAAGATTTTTTATGGTGTTAAAATACAGATTCCTGTACTAAGAATTCATTTTCTATGAGAGTGTTATTTTGTTTTATGTCTGAAAATGTGAGTCTTGCATGTAGTTAAAGAAGTTGGAAAACTGTGATTTAATAAATGTAAGTAAGTATTTGAAAGCAGTGTTTATGAATGTATGACAAATTAAATATAAAATTCCAACATAAGGATTTTTTTCTATGTGGAAGTACAGATAAACTTGCTAGAAATTCTACAAAGAGGTACCACGGATCGTTCCTTGAAATACAAGGAAAGTCAGTTATAGGCTGTCCACGGTAAAGTGAGCACTTTAAGGCCGTTCTAACAGGCATTAACCAGAAACAAATATATTTGATTGCAGCTTCAGACGTTAACTTCTGGAAGTAGTGAAACGTATTCACTGTGTTGATTAATCACACGGCAATGTTTATATTTAAAAGTGGCTAAAAGTGGTAGAAATCGACCGAAATGAAAAATTCAGCAGGGCCTTAAAAAGTGCTCTTTACCATGAATCGCCTATACTGGAAAAGCAACATGTCAATCTTACGCCGAGTTCTCGGTAACTTTTTACCATTGAATTTTTCTTAAATTGAGGAATTTAACAGCGAGTAGGAAAACAGAACATATATAAATAAGGCAAATACTACGTGTAAGAAATGGTCGATTCAAACACATTTTGTATTGCGGCCAACTGTCTTGTCTCAGCGGCGACATTCATTTAACGTATGGCAACGTATGGATCACCCCTACGACTACACGAAGAAGCTGTCTAACTCTGCCGCGATTACTATAGGCTGTTCACGGTAAAATGAGCACTTCCGAAAGCCCTGCTTAAGATCTACTTGCATGCACGTTGTGCATTCTTCCGCCTTGTTCAAGATTAACACTGTCATGAGCCTCATCACTTTATTCATGCGTCGGTCCAGTGACACATTGAAATTATTATAAAAGTAAACATTTCATAAATCGGCAAATTTTTACACACAGCTATATATTTAAAAAAATTGAAAACTAACTAAATAATTTAAATTATCGCAAATGGTTACCTAACACTTTTTATTCGACGTTAAGGTATGGAACCACTTTCCATCCATCGTTACCAACTTTATATCGGGCGTATGTCACTCGGTGCTCCCGTTGACGTATAAACAGGAATGGGCAGTGACTTTTTTTCTAAAGTTGATTTCAAAAGTGCCCACTTTATCGCGAACAGCCTTTAGAGTTAATGAGAAGGTGCTGAATAATGTGCAAGATAATATTCAGTGGCGTGCAGCCACATGGACAGTGGACGCACCTTGAACGTCTCGCGTAATCACTGCACGTCTAACAAAGTGTTGTGGACTTGTATTGTGGGCCGTTAGTTCGGCTTTCATGCTTGTACTGTAAAGTGGCGTGTGCTTAAGTGTTATGTCATTACGTGAACGTGTAACTTTAAACAGTAGTGTTGTGATGAAGGCAGTGCAGTGTAAAGACTGTTCACGATAAAGTGAGCATGTCTGAAATCAACCTTAGGAAAAAGTCACTGTCCCTGACTGCATACATTTTAACGGGCTCACTGAGTGACATGCGCCAAGTAAAGTTGGCAACGACGGATGGAAAGTAGTTCCATAATTATATTAACGTTGAATAAAATGTGTTAGGTAGCCATATGTGATAACTTGAATTATTTTTTTACTTTTTAATGCATCGAAGTGCAAAAATGAGCATATTAGAATAATATTTACTTTTCTAATAACTCTACAGTTTAACTTGACCGACGCATGAATACACAACACGCGGAAGAACACACAACGTGCATAAAAGTAGATCTTAAGCAGCAGGGCTTTCAAAAGTGCACGTTTCACCGTGAAGAGCTTATAGCCAGCGCGATGCGATGCCATTCCCACACATGATCGATCACAAACCGCCGACAATAATAGTAGGTGATCAGTATATTTTTTCTTCTCAATTTTCCCTTCTCTACGCGACTCTCGGGTGTTACGATCCACCATGATTGTTCACGACGTATAAGTTTCTGGGACATCCTGGTAACTGCAGCAGCGGGAAGCCGTTTTAATACTAGGAGGCTGCCGCGTTTCAACTGCTCTTTAACTCCCTTCAGACCTACCGTACACACAATCTAACGCTCATGAATGACAGTTCTGGTCTGTAGCAGGAGCAGTCACAAATCAAGTAAGATAAAGAGAAGAACGTCGTTATTTTCCTCTATGTTTGGACTATCAGGTAGAACTCGCTGCCAACTGTACAACTCTTAAACATAATTATTTCAATTTTCAGACAGACGTTTTAGTTACTGCTAATAATAATTTGGTAAAAATACTATAGTTAAATGCTGTATTTACAAACGGTAACATGGAACTAAATGTGTGTTTAACAATTGATGGTAGAGGATACATAGGTTGGCTACTCTGTTAACTGCACAATCTTTTATTAAAAAGCTAATTGTAAATATTTCTTTCATCTAAAAAGGCATTGTTGCTGGTATCAATAACTCTTGTACCATTAATTCTTAGGCAATCAAAATTTGAAAATTCAATAAAACTCAATTCCAATTCCTGCAATTGATTTCAAAAATCAATTCTACCTTATCCAGCAAGAACATAACGGAAACAAAACAAGTGAACAACTCAACGCTCAGGCGCTGACAGTGCATGCCTACATAAAAATTATATATCTCATGAATGATGAGAATAATTAAACTTAATTTACTTGCGACTTAAATGTATTTAAAAATAAAATTATATTGTTTATAAAATATACAGCTTTCTTTATTAAAGGTAATTCTTTTCATTTTTTCTCAACAGTTGGCGAAGTTATTCTACCCTATAATTTAGTGGCCTACGAAATCCCTATAGAGCTTCGATCCCCTGGCTGGGGCTTAAGGCATCGTCGACAGCGAGGTCTCCAAGAGACGGAGCAAGTTGCTCAGAGAATCTAGAGTACGGAAGGAATCTGCCGTGGACTGAAGTCTAGAAGTATCACAGCATTCGCGTCAAGTGATATCGGGGAACCTACATCAGTATGGCGGGACCTGGAATCGAACCCGGCTCCTCCTGAATGCGTTACCAAGGGTGCCACTACTGTAGGACCACACCGAGCCTCAGTGGCCAGTTATATTCACAGTAACATCTTGTAGGATATTCCCCCGCCTCGTGCAAGCAAAGCTTTACCGAGTCCAGACAATTACACAGAAGCGGCAAAGCCCATGTTCGTGTGCGCTCAATTAAAAAATATTCTACACAAGAACTATTCCTTGCTAGGAACTACCAACATACCCATTTTCTCACCGTATTAATTCATATTAATTATAAATCAAATATTTCATTTATAAATAAAATAAAAGTCAAATTAAACCAAAAATAAGGTACATTTATGTTAACACAAGTATAAAGTGCTTGCGATACACGCTAAATTTTTTTGTGAATTTATCAAAATTTTTGTACTTTTACAAACCTTTGTAAAAAAAAATGGAACGATATTCCTTGTAAAATCAGTTATTTGTAAAGTTACAATAGCTGTGTTTGTAATAAAGCTTAAGAAAGCTTTGTAGTCAACTCAAATTGCACTTTTATTCGGGAATGGTAAGTTACAAACAAATCACATTCTGTGATATGGATTTACCTGAAATCAAGTGAATGTGTGTACGAACAATATACTGTAGCGAAATGAACGTTTAATAAGTGAACTGTTCGTCATAAATTGTAATAAAAAGATGCACTAAGTATGCAAGAGCAATTGGTTTAGGGTTAAAGTGCGCAGTCTACAAACACGAGGGTGCGAGTTCGAAACTAGGTAGATTTTTTTTTTTTTTTTTTCAAACTACGAGTACAATTTTTTGTTTTAACAATTATTATATAAATAAGCTGTTTTTTAGAAGGTAAAATAAATAATTTTAATTCAATTATTTACCAATGAAAGTTGAAATACAAGCCTATACTTTGTAACCTTATAAACATATGATTTGTATTTTAGCAAGAAAAACCTTTGTAGTTTTACAAATAATAACTTTGGCAACTGAGTTTCCAAGGATTTTCTATGTAAAAGAACAATTTTTTTTTAGATTGCACGACATCTAGGAAACAATCAAGTACGTCATACAGGAGGTGATTTATTCAAAAGAAGTTTGATCCAAAAACCGTGAACTGACCAACTTATGCGTGAACTGATACTGGTCTAGGTTATGGTTGGTTCACTCTACCACAGCCAGACACAACTTGTAGTTCAATGGCTGTGACGACGACTTAAGTACATCGCGCATTATAAAATATCTTTCTTGCAACACCCATAACCGTAAATTAAGTTGGCTAACATGAGGGCTAACATGAGAAAACAACACTCAGAAGTCGCTGCCCTTCGCTATAAAGGCAATCTGTTTAATGTTGCAAAAAGTAGCAATATTTACAGACGAAGTACGTAAGAGCAAAAAAAAAAAAAAAAAAAGGGAGTGGATGTAGAAAGAGAGAAGCCTACAGGTTGCGAAAATATTGCAAATTCGCGTAAAATAAATATAATAAAGTATACAAGTTATTTTTAAATAAATGCGTCTTAGTGTAGCTATTATTAAGTAATGTAATACAACATATGAAGAAATAATATGTAATAATTGATTTCTGATGGACGTAGATTGTGTTAAAATTGTAATCTATGTTATAAATTGATTAAAGGCATCCATCTGCTTCAACATCAGGGAAGGCAGTATTTTTTTTTTTTCATTGTACCTTCCTTAATATATAAACGATTGATACAAATGTCGAATTTAACGCCTAAAGCAAACGTTCTCTCGTGTGTATAGGCTATTTGCTGTTAAACTCCGTAAAATATTTATACAAAATAGTTTATGCAAAATAATAATTTTAGTCAGTTACCAATTTCAGCAGTACATTTGCATTGTCCAATTCTTTATATATATATATATATATATATAAAAATTAATAATTATATATATATTATTTTTATATTTCTGTTTTTAAAAGTATGGTCGAATCTGGTGGCACTTCATTGAAGTACATTTTAAATATTTTGCTTTGTTCTGTTCAAACTGAATATTCATACCCGCGAGAAACAACATTCCAGCGTCATCGCTATGTCCTGATCACTTTGCTGACAAAGTGTTATGTACCCTGCACTCGTCACACAAAGCATCGAAACATCAGTTCGTAATGGAAAGAGGGAGAGAGGTGAAGTAAGAGTGAAAGGGAGGGAAGAAAGAGGTGGAGGCAAAAGAGAGAGGAGGAAGAGATAGAGGGAGGGGAGAGAGGGGAAAACGCGAGTAGGTACAGATGCCATTCACGGGCCGGCAAATCTAAACTAGCATCGTCGCTATAAATTCAAGCAACTATAGCAGTTGAGTGCGCTTCTCTGCTTATCACACTAGACTGGTGAACGGAGAAATGAGGTGTGAGTAATTTATACACACGACAGATCAGACCATGTCGATCAGGAGGCATGCACAGATTTTAGTTTCAAGCTACATCAAAAAGGCGAAAAATACCGTATTACAGTCCCATCTTCAAGTTTTACAAAACAGTAAGAAAACATTTTAACTCTACGAAGAGGATGTAGCGAAACATTTTCTGTGAAATAGAACACGCGTATCTCTGTGAATAAATGTTCTGCAAATACGACTTTTAGTCAGCAAAGATTTAAAAATACTATATATGTCCGTATATTTTTACTTTTGCCGTAATAAGTGTATTATTGGAAAGAAAAATTCGTGAAAATGGTCAAATATCGCATTTTTTTATGCTTGTGAATGCAACGTTCCTAAGCGGCAAGAGAAAAGTAAAAATATACGGGCGTTGTTTAATCTGTGGGCTTTCATGGAGTGTAATAAAGTACCACTGTTACAGTATCTAATTTGCGCAGTAGAGCGTCACGACGGAAACACTGCACGCCTTGCGCGTACGAGCGATGAGGCGCTATAAATGCGTGTTATTGTCGCCCGTATCGCTCCCTCGCTTCTTGACCTTTGACGCGCGGCTCCATCACACTCTTAAATATTAGGGGAAAACTTTGCCCCCCCTCCTCCCCTTTTCCAGCTTTTCTTTTGGGGCAGGACATTACAGCATGCCCTCCCCAGCATCGACGCCAGCAATGGTGTCTTGTTGCCCTGCATCGCTTCCCTTGCTCGCTCGCAGTATGCCAAGGATAGAGCGGCAACCCGAAGAGCGCGCGGAGATTTACAAAAGGCGAGTCGCAGCGCGTGCCAGGAAAGCCTATCGGGAGGCGTGGGCCCCCGACCTTCGGCGGAGTAAATTTTTTTGGAGTTATCGATGTAAGAATGTTCTGGATGCTGCTCTAGTCTCTCAGCGACACTCTGGGTGCATGGAAACTAGATCAGGCCAGTAAGACGACTTAAGCCGCAACTAACCACCGAGCCGACAGTTTATAGAGTTTGGAGATTGTGCGACCTTAAACGCGAGGTGTGCTAAGGCAGTTCAGGTTGAAGTAAAGTAACTGCCTATGGAGCACTGCACCCGACTATACAACGTGAAGAACTCGTAAAAAATAATAGTACAGACATAATGAAAATTGTCAGAAGTGCTATTTATGCTGTATATGAACGAAGAATGTATATATTTCGCCACATAAAATATTTTACTAATATATACTTTTTAAATGCAAGTCAATTAATTGATTAAAAGTCTGTATTTTTAACAAAACTTGATCATATTTCCATTCTGGATGCAAGAAAATCTTCGTCATGGAGTATTGTCATAATGTTTACTATGATTATACGTAAGAAAATTGTAATAATAATGTAGGAAATAATTTTTATATAGTTTATTTGATGTGTGTACATTTGCCAGACATTTATGGCTGAAACTGAAGTAAATAAAGTTAATTATAAAAATGATGTGATATATTAATAATATGATTTTATTACATATGATCACAGAAAATATTATGACAATCATTCTTGAAGATGATTTTCTTGTAAATTCTGCTTTACAAAGCATCCAAAACGGAAATGTGGTTAGATTTTTTTTTTAAATGCGGACTATCGATCTATTAATTTTTTACATTAAAAAAATATTTTACCAAAATATTTTATAATGTTGCAAAATATACACGTTCTTTTTTCATATACAGCATAAATCACACTTTGCTGACAATTTCCATGGTAAAGGCTGTTCATTTCAAAAGTGCTCACTTTATCGTGAACCTTAGAAAAAAGTTACTGCTCCTGCCTGCATATATTTTAATGGGCGCACCGAGTGACATTCGCCCAGTAAAGTTTGCAAAGATGGCAAGTAGTTCCATATTTCAACGTGTAATTAAAAGTGATAAGCAACAATTTTTGATAACTTAAATTATTTCTTTGGTTTTCGGTTCTTTTTTTACGCATCGAAGTGTAAAATTTAGCAGGTTCGTAAAATATTTACTTTCCTAATAATTTCACCGTTTCATTTGACCGACGTATGAATAAAGTGATGAGGCCCATGGCAATGATAATTTTACATAAGGCGAAAGAATACACAACGTGCATACAAGTAGATTGTAAGCAGGGCTTTTCATAAGTTCACATTTTACAGTGAACAGCCTTTAGCTGTACTGCTTTATTACGAGTTCTTTATATTGTACAGTCAGGTGCAGGGTGTTCCATAAGCAGGTACTTCACTTCAACCTTAAGCGAGAAGCCAACGAAGCTACGAGAGGCGGCGGCGAGAGTGTAGTCTGCGGGCTGCGAATATCGCTACAGTGGAAAGTGATATTGGCGGGTGGTACTATTTTGGACTGGATGCGCTAGCGTACGAAAGTTCTAATTATGGCAATAGACTGATTGAATATGTGTAATTTAATTGACTGTGACGAAATGAATAACCAATATAGACACAATGATAAGGAGTTGAAACAGATATTAAATAACTGATAAGGTTAATAGTGGAGAAAGGTAGTCTGATGTTGAAAGTAATACCTGTGTAAATAAATTAAAAGCCAAATTTAGTTATTTTATTTGATGGATATCTTCATTCCTCACTAATTCGGATACGCTCCTCTAACGTCTTATCTGTATCGGTTGTAAATTAATAAAGCAAATGAAACGAAGTAAATACCAATGAATTTCTTTAAGAATGTAATAAATTGAGTCTGTTGTTTATAACATACAGAAAGATAAACAAACATGGAAAATAGAGAAGAAACAAAAAGGGGGGAGGGGTGAAAGAGGGGAGGAAAGAGGGGGAAAAGAAAGGGGGGGAAATGAAGAGGAAAATGAAGATAAAAGAGAAAGAGATGAAATAAACTGAAAGAGGAAAAGAAAGAGAAAGAGGAAAATAAAGAGAAAGAGGAAAATAAAGAGAAAGAGGAAAATAAAGAGAAAGAGAGGAAAAGAAAGAGAAAGAGAGGAAAAGAGGATGAGAAAGGGAGGAAAAGATAAAGGGAGAGAAAGAGGTAGGAAAATATAAAGGGAGGGAAATAGATAGAGAAAGGGAGTGAGATAGAGAGAGAGAGAGAGAGAGAGAAAGGGAGAGAGGAAAAGAATGGGGGCGAGCTCTCGGTGTTTACGCCTTCGGTGGTGTCAACATACAAACTGCCGGCCATTTGGCGAGGAGCAGTGATCACAAACACGAGAGCAGTGAGTCAGAATCTAATCCTACTGCTGTAAACAACCAACTTCGTGTATGTAAGTGGCTATCGGCTCCCTTGCAGCTCTGTACTGCAGCAACGTATCCATGAAATGGTACCTTTGGATCACCGCTGAGCTCTATCTCAAATTTACAGCAGTTTTAGCATTTCTGGTTCAGAGTGTAGTGTATGTATAAAGTGTATTTTAATCAAGGACGCGTACCTTCCCTACTGAAAATTACAGAAGTCGTATTACATATATACAGTATATGTTTACACACACACACACACAGTTTAAGTAGTAACATTTTATTTCAACGAAAACCTCTCGTGATTAGTTGAACTTCGTATCGCTCAAGCTTTGATCCACTTTCGTTCTTAAGATTTTCAATTTTTAAATTTCTAAACAGTCTCATCTGTGTCAGGGAATTTCAAGTTTTCATTAAACGAGTAAAATAATAATCTTATCTGGTATAGTATAAAAAAATGAATTTTACACACAGATATGCGGCAGTGGCGTTTATTCCATAGACGCAAGGTAAGAAATGCTTACTCTGTACATATTGGTATAGTTTTCGCCTTAACCACGGTCTTAGATCACGGCTTTAACGTTAAACACATTTAATACAGAGTTTCCCGTTTCCGATTCGAGAAACAGAGTTTTCGTAACTCCCGTACTGTAAGTGCATAGTGCTGCTATCTAGTATGTATTTCCACAAACGGGAGCGACTAGCGATGAATCGAACTCGCAAGCAACAAACCACCGCGTTCCTTCGGCAGAGTAAGCAGTCGTTCTGTTTGCTTCCTCCAGTCCTACATTTTCCCTTGGAAAGTGGAAGAAAGTGCTCGGGGAAAACGGGAGTTTTCATGTTGGGTACTATAAAACGGCGAATACGCGTGGAGGGTGAGCAAAGTTGGAAGTTGCGTTTGTTAGTAGAAATTTCTCGTCCTGTACAAAAAGTTCGCTACACACCACAGATACGCGGGCAGTAGGTGTCTTGCTTGAGCGCGAATATATTCGCGAAAACCAGAGCCCCCCACTAGGTATTCCGAGTTTCACGGATAGTGCAGAGTAGGTAAAACCAACTAGGGCTGTAGAGTGTGGGGTAAGAGGCGCGATGCACTCGGGCGACGGTGGAACTAAATGCGAAGCGAACAGAAAGGTCGTGACCTTGACGGTCAGGAAGGACTGTCCAGACGTCGAGAGCTGACCGCGAGTGTCGACAGCCGATCTGTTGGCAGCCTTGCGCGACGGATCGCGTTGCTGTTGACTGCCCTTCATGCATGTTAGATGCACACCAAGGTGGCGGCAATGGCCGACTATTACCTGCACGTCCGCTGGATAATCAGGTCACGGGATTATTGCGGCAAAAAACAATTCCGACTTTACATTGGAATTCCACACAGATAAGTGTGGACAAAACGACTAGTGCTCGGTTGCACCATCGTGATTCGAAACTCGATCCGAGATCGGATCTAAGATCGACACAGAAAACTGTTGCGCCATTCGAGTTCAGAGATAGACTGGAGATCGAGATGAAGTTCATTTCGAACTGACGAAATTGGCGGTTCGAAATCTCGATCCGAAATCAGCAGCCATCGTCGACAATGTAGTTTGAAAATACGCCAACAGATAGAACTACGTTCGATTGTTTTCTTGGCAAATTAAAACAACCTTATACACAATAGAATATTATTCAGTAAAATTCGTACAACAATAGTTCACTTAAAACAGGTCTAGTTCTGTCTATAGTGAAAAATACGCCCACTTCCATGACGTCATATATTACGAACAAATAACAAAATTTGTCTCCTACTTAATCTCGATTTCTCACTTTGGAACCAAGATCGACAAATCGGAGACCCAGAATCGTGGAATTTCGTTGGTGCGACACTTTTACATTGGAACCAAAATCAAACTGTATCCTGGTTCGGAACTAGGATCATTCGATCTCGGATCGGGGAAGATGATGGGGCAACCGGACATAAGTAAGTCGGCGTTATGCAAGGCGCTGCAACACGGGTTGGGGTTTTACAACGTGTCTATAACACATGGATAAATCGTTAATAAAGCTGACAGAAAAAAGCGAGAGCACACTATTACCTACACTACAACCAAGTAATTAAAATAATACGACAGAGAAGTTGACATGATTGTGAAGACCAATGAACTGTGCGTGTGGCTGCCAACACTACCAGTATCGTACCTTCAACAATGTTCGAGGCCAGAGTAATTGTTCTGTTCTCAGGGTAATTTACCGCATAATCTAACGACATATCAATGGTAACTTGTTCAAAATGCGAAATCATTTTCAAAGCAACTTTCAGCACTTGTGAAACACAAATATGAAAATCATTACTTAACATCTTGATGTCTTACAAGTTTCAAAAAAGTTTATTTAACACACAATTTTGTTTGAGTCAATGTTTACTGTAATCTCAGGACCAGCATGATGCCAGTTCTTTGAAATATTACATTTTGTTCAACTGCCGTGAGAGTTTAACTTCTGGATATTTAGACATTCAAATCTACCTCTAAAGTAAATATTGAAAGTCAGACTAACCGCATAATAAATTCTCAAGGAATATTACTCGCGACATTCTAATAGCACAAACAATTGTTTTAAGCTGTAGTAGCCTAACCTGTTACTTTTGTATTTTAAGATTTGAACAGAAATAGATATAAATTTCAAATTCCTATAATTTGTTTCATTTTTATGTACATTCCATTTATTGTCAATCTTTTCATACTATTATTTTACAGCACAACAAAAAGTTTAAAATGTTGCTATAGGTTGTGCACGGTAAAATGAGCACTTTTGAAAGTCCTACTTAAGATATATTGTCCATTTCATGACAGACAATGTGACCAACCTACACACTATGTAAACAGTAAATGCTCTCTCCCCTACAGTATTGTATCAGCTGATGAACTGCTGCGGGATCCGTGTTGTTAGGTTGGCTATTTTGACGATGTTTTTGGAAGAAAATAATACTCGGAACTTAAAGTTGAAATTAAAAATCTTAATTATACTTACAACATTTATGGTTTAAATTAGGTTTATAAAGCAATATTGCATTTTCTTGGCTATTAGTAACGGGGGCTTTAAAAACAAGTTCAGTATTTATTACAGAGTATGTCGACACATACGAACAGTAAAAGTTTCAGCCAATGGCTAGCCATGTTTATGTTTCCAGCCCGGTGAAGGCAGTTGTGCGTGCGCTCCTTTACTCATCGTGTTTATTATACGAATATGTTATTTGTGTTGTCGGGATATTTAATCGATAGTCAATTATTTTTAATTTCTTTTCCCAAACAGTCAGTTGTAGGTACCGTTGTAGTGAGTTTTGTTGAGTGAAATGTAATATTAATCGGCACGTCGTTAAAACTGCTCGTCCCGCCATTTTCCTAACCGCCTTCCACAATGAAGTGACACGAATATAATTTCCGTAATATTAGTTTAAGTTTGCTTGCATCAGGAAACGTGCGCTGTGTTGATTTTACTGAATGATTTTGTAAATAAATGATCTAATGCTAGTGACGAACAAATGTGATTTTAGTGAAGTAAGCTCGCAAGGATTGCCATAGAGAACACGTGTTGAAGAGGTTACAACAGTAAGTTTGCATGTTTTGTAAATGTATTTGTAAACCGTTAATATAATTATTGAAATGCACATGGCCTGAAAAATGCCGCACTTCCCACAATTTTGTAGTGAGTGAATAATACGTGTTGGTCTACATCGTAAATTCGAGTATGAGGTTAATTCCGGTCAAAGTGTGTGCTTATATATATTGATGCATCTGTACGAATACGAACAGCGACGTATGCATCGAGTTTTTTGTATTTTGATTAAAGTTATAATTTTTGAAGTTAAGTAATTTAAATGTTATTTCCATACGAGCAAAATTTTCCACTGCGCCATCGAAATGATATGCAACTCGAAATGCCACACACTCGCGCCGGAATCACATAGCCCCGACCAACACAGCACAACACGACCAAAAACGAAACCACCACACATTTCCATGTGACTACTTGAATGTACAGCACGACCGACACCACGCTCTCGGGATTTAACCTAACTATTTAGAAGGTGCTGATACGCTACGTTAGTCTCAAAGGCAGTGAACAAGAGGGGAATTTGTAATACATAATAGTGACAAATTGGTATCGCTAATCCATACAAAAGTAAAATTATTCTTTTTAAGAGTTAGATACAGTAGTTTCCAATTTATTTTTCTTTTAATCTGCATATTTACCATTGTAGGGAAAGCTTGCAATACAATTTCATTTTGCAATGTCGTACATTCTGTGCATCGTGCCGCACGACATGACGAAGAATTAAAATAATTTCTAACCAAAATTGCTGGTCGGACGACAGAATTGGTCGGGCTTACGACGATCTATCTTGTATTTCATTGGCTGTTGGCCGTCGTGTCGTACGCGTTGGGGCTGTGAGATTCCGGCATCGTAAGAACATTTAAATAATCCCGTCTCACGAAAGACGATAAACTAAAGCCCCACCCCCTCCATCACCTCCGCTCTGCGCACTTTTTCCTTTTTCCTTCAAAATAAAATTAAGATGATACTCTAATTGGGCCCACATTTCATTGCTATGAACATTTCTCTGTGTTATTATTGATTGAAACTAACACTCGGTGCTCCAACATCATAAAGAAGTGTCATGCATCAGCAGGAACTGCGACATTCCAAAATTTATCGCTAAGGAAAATGAACTTTATGATGTATTCAATCTTGGGTAGGTGGAGCATCTTTTTAGTGTGTAAGTAACATGTTCGTTTGACATATTGTTTCTATAGGTCACATATGCTTCTCTAGAGCGCTTTGTAACATCTCTGAACTGAAATAAAGTTTTTCATTAGGTGCCAGATAACAAGCGTAGGGCTGTATTCACAATGTTGAGGAGGAAGGTTGTGTGACTGAACCTCAGTGTAAATATCAACACTGAGTTAGTCAGAAGTAAGTTTTTATTCGCAGCATGACGATCCGAACACGTAGGTATTTGAGAAAAGTTATTAAAGTATTTTGTATGTAGGCCTGAAATACTTTACATTTGAGCTACTGAGTTATTAAAATTACTGAAATTAAGCAAAATTTGCTTAAATATTATTTCGGCTACCTACATCCTGAGAATTATAACCACCATAAAATTATCAGGCTGTACAGAGTTTGTTGTCATATCTTACCACAAAGCTGCATTATGTACTTTTAATGCAATAGTAGGCATAGCCTATATGTAAGAATGTATACTGTCTTTGAAAATATGTCGAGGGAGGGGGGCATGGTATTTCGGTATTTGTGCATTCATGTTGGGGGGGGGGGGGGGAGGATCTTGGCATTTGGTGTTCGTAGAAACCACGCTAAATTTTTATGTTTACAAGAACTTGCTTCAGGTCAGTGTGACAAGATTAGTTGTCATTAATATATTTAGTGTGTATTCAAAAACAGTAAATTATATTTTATTCATTTGACAGTCAAAATACAATTTAATTTTCGTGCATCCTGGCTACAAATTTCTTGCAAGGCAAAACATTATAAATTTATAGACTTATTACACGGGCTGTTAATTATTTACATAAAATATTTATAAACTAAAAAAAAAATGGGATTGTTGCCAACCTGCAACTGTTTGAACAGCACTTCACAGCTTCTAAAAGTCATTTGGGAGGAGGCACGTGCAGTTTGTTTACAAAACAGGCAGTCACATGATGTTTGTTTACAAACAGTCACCTTCAATGACAGTTCAACTGTTCCGATCGCAGTTGTTTCTCGTTCAAAGTGAACAGTTTTCATAAGTAGTTTCGAAAGACTTCTCTTCTCTGCTGCGCTCCTATTGGCTGCTTCGAAGTAAACAAGCATACAAAATATCGCTGTATCTGGCGGGAATTCCTGCACTTGTTGAATTAAAGGTAAATGTTGAAGGTACCAATACACACTCATTATGGCATTACAGTAAAAGTGAAGTTTTTATTACAATTAAAAAGATCACTAGTGATGAATGTTGGAGGCTATTATAGATAAGTATCATACATTTTAATTTCCATGTTTGTTGAGGTTAAAATTTCCATAGATTCCACATTCTGCTTTTGGTGTGTGACCGCGAAAACACGTTCTGTTTTTAAACGTGTTCGGGCATGACTACCGAATGTATTTAGCTGAATGTGTGTAACAACACTCGTGTAACCACGGCCTTATGCTCGTGTAACGTGTTGACTATCTTGGACATGGGGACTTGATCTGGGAGCGCGCCCGCCAGTGTGAATAGTAGCATGTGTGTAGTTGAAGGCAGTGTTTTTTTTTTTTTTCTATCTTCACGGGTTGGTTTTACACAAGTACTCGCGTTGCCGTGAATAGTATATAACGTGTGTGTGTGCGTGTGCGTGTGCGTGTGCGTGTGCGTGTGCGTGTGCGTGTGCGTGTGCGTGTGTGTGTGTGTGTGTGTGTGTGTGTGTGTGTGTGTGAGGTGCTTCACCTTGGAGCCGGCAGCAGCAGGAAGACGAGGGCTGGAAGAGGCACCTCATTATCATCACGGTCGGCGGGCTGACCGTCACGGTCGGCCGTCGGCCGTCACGAAAGCCAGGGCGCCGCCCCCGGCCAGTGCCCTGCGGGGCCACGGGTTCGAGTCCCCGCCCCTACCTTCCCACCCACACCGAGCTTCTTCCTGCTTCCTGGTAGCACGCGCAGCTTGCCTTCGGCAACCTATTCTATGTCAGCGAGATAAGGAGTTCTGCCGATGCGTGATAAACTGGAGCTGCTGGATGGAGACAAGAGTCCTACACTTAATGTCCGTAAATTTTACACACATTATACGGACCCAAGTCAGCAACTACGAATAACTGAGCTGAGCTCCGTAAATACAAAACACGGAAAGTCCCCGTGATTATTATACGTTCGGGTTTCGCGAACGAACGATGGGATATTGTAACGTCTCGTTATGTGGCGCATCTAATTAGCATTATTAAACCTTACAATAGTTTGTAAATTTAAGATACAAGTACTCACGTTTTTATTATTAAAAATGCTATCTTTCTGGCGTGTTTCACATGTACGTTTGTTATTCAGTAATTTTATTTTATTTTACATATTTATTAAGGTAAACGCAGCAGATGAGAGTTAATGAACTCTTATGTTTAATGTTACCTACGTATTTATTTTTATATTGTTAAGTTTTGAGTAACATATTAATTTTTTTTAAGGTGGCAATGTTTGATAACGCCGTTTTGATTGCTATCATAAGGAATGCACCTTGAAATAAGCACCATGATACACATGTTAATTTTAATCTGGTAACCGACGCAGGTGTCGAGAGAATGTTTCGATCTCCATCTTGTTTAAAATGAGTCCTTAAGGTATCAGATCAAGTAGGCCTAAGCTCAGTCTAAAAAGGTGTGAATATTGTAATTAAAGTGAGTTTGACCCCAACCAACATCTCCAGTTTTGTGTTGTTAGCCGACAGGGTAATAATAAACTGTCGGAAGAGGGCTTAGGATCGTGGTAACGTCAATAACTCTGCAGATGTGTAAGGTATTTCCATCACCGTCATTCTCAGTGGTCATCGGTCCAGCGGTGAAGTGCTGGAGACGTTTCTTGTTAACTGCACACATATTTCAACACTTCCTTGCCTACCACACACTGCCCGAGAATAAGAACTCTTATTTGCTATACCTGTTTTCGACGTTACTAGTCAGGGATGGTTTAAAAGTACAAACTTACAGCAATATAATTGCAACTGTTAAGTGTGTGTGTGTGATTACGGCTTTAACTAACAACTTTCTGCACGTCGAAACATTTAAAATTCTGTGCTATCTTCTGAGCACTGCAAAGACATATATTATGGTTGCCAAGCACTACATTATTTTGCTATTTTGACAGGCATACAGAGGTGTAAACGTAATTTTCTTGTCCAGCTGCTGCTTGTTAATTTTCGCATAATTTAGTATCACAATATAAGACTGGAAGTCTTATTTAAATTGATTGAGAAAATGTGTTCTTTTTGCATTAAAATTCACTCCACTACTGGACGTCTCTGATTCGAATAAAAAACACACGTAGTTAACTTCCTTGTGCTCCCCGGAGTACATTCGGATTGTCACATATGTATAGCTATAGAAATGGTGAATCTGTACTAAGCCTGGATATTGCAGCAACATATAGGTATAGGCTGTTCACAGTAAAGTGAGCACTTTTGAAAGCCCTGCTTAAGATCTACCTGCACGCACGTTGTGTATTCTTCCGCCTTATGTAAAATTAACATTGTTACGGGCCTCATCGCTTTATTCATACGTCGGTCAAGGGAAGTGTGAAATTATTACAAAAGTAAATATTTTGCAAATCTCCTCATTTTTACACATTGACGCTTAAAAAAAAAAAAACAGAAAGAAAAATAAATAATTTAAGTCGTTACAAAAGGTTACTTATCACTTTTGTTTCGACGTTAAGAAATGGAAGTACTTCCTCTCCATCGCTACCAACTTTACTGGGCGCATGTGTCTCAGTGAGCCCGTTAAAATATATGCCACGCAGGAGCTGCGACATTTTTCCAAGGTTCATTTCAAAAGTGCTCACTTATTGTGAGCAGCCTTTAACCTGCAAGACTGTTGGTGTGTTGTGGTAGTGTTCAGTATATTGCAGTGCGAGTTCTGTATGTTAATTAGCCTCGCGGCAAAGAAAATTATGTACGAGACTTATACTACACCGGTTTTCTTAGTTATTACATGTGGTCTGATAGTACAAATTTAAACCTGCTTTCTCACATTTCGCCCTCCACGCCCTTCATATTCAGTTGCCTATTTACTAACACCCCTTGCATGGCACATAATAATTACACCTAGTGACTAACACCCCCTGCATGGCGCATAATAATTACACCTATTTACTAACACCCCCTGCATGGCGCATAATAATTACACCTATTTACTAACACCCCCTGCATGGCGCATAATAATTACACCTATTGACTAACACCCCCTGCATGGTGCATAATAATTACACCTATTGACCTTCCACACATACTCCTACACGCTCGTTCTAGTATCAGGTATATCCTTACAAAAATGATTCCCATACGTGGGGCATAAATAAAAATCTCTCTCTCTCTCGCTCTACCTCTCTCGCTTCCCCTTCATTTTGCAATATTCACGTCACTTAGAACTGCTCCATCACAAAGAAGCATCAGGAGTCTGTTACATTCAGCAACACACTAACTACACAATGACTAAACTAGAAATATCGAGTTCATGTAAGAAGATTGCAAGTTAGTGGCTAGAGTCGCTGACAAATTTTTCACTGGGGAATAATCAAGCTCATATATAAAATATTTTACCTTTTTTTGATACGAAGTAAAATTCCCACATAACAAAATTACTAATTTTTCCTTATCCTTTTTTTCTTTTAACCTTGGAAACAAACTAGCAGGTTTATGAAGAGGCTCCGTGAAGTCATGGGAAGTTGTGTGAAATGTACGGGAAGTCCATTTTTGAAGAGCGACGTGTCCGTCATTGTACAGCGAGTTTACGGAGAGACATACGTAAAATGTTAGCAGTACCTACTTGGCCGTATATGCTATTCAATCGGAAATGACCACTTTCGTAAGCCCTGCTTAAGATCTACTTGTATGCGCTTTGTGTATTCCCCCCGCCTTATGTAAAATTTACATTGTCATGGGCATCATCACTATTCATGTGTCGATCAAATTATTAAGAAAGTAAATACTTTACGAATCTGCTAATTTTTACACTTCGATGTATTAAAAAAACCGAAATCGAAAGAAATAATAAGTTATCAAATTGTTACCCAACACTTTTTATTTGACGTTAGGATATGGAACTATTTCCCATCGATCGTTACCAACTTTACTTGGGCGAATGTCACTCGGTGCGCCCATTAAAATATATGCATGTAGGGGGGCAGTGATTTTTTTTTTTTTCAAAGGTTCATTTCTAAAGTGCTCACTTTATTATGAACAGCCTTTAAGGCATTTCATCAGACATATTTCTCGGCAGTTAAAGTGGCACGGTCCACTGTTAGCGAGCGATATCGTCAAGTGGACATTATGAAGGCGATGGCTCCACGCTCTGGGGGTTTGATAAGCCCCAAAAACCACTCGGAACAAGCAAACACTGCAGAGGCCTTCCATCACTTGGCATTTGTACACTGACTGCGACGGGACTCCACCGGGAGGTGTAAGCCATAGACTAAAGATGACGGTAGATCGCTTATTCGCCTTCTGTGCATGCGCCCAACATTGACACACACCCGAATCTTTCACAAATGTCAAAGTCGCATGGTCAACAGTGATGGACGTGTTTGTTTACATCTTAATTTGCAAATGACACGCACTGTTATATTAATGAAATACTTTTTCCAGTTTGAATGCAATCAAAAACCATTACAAATTGATCAGAGCAAGTATAAAAACATTTCAAAAGCACTTGTTTACTAAACAGTGTTTTAACCTCAAACCCAATCCACATCATTTTTGCTAGACGTGTAGACAGAAAAGCAGTTCAATGTTGGGACACGGAGATTGGCTGTGCGCAGCCGGCGAGATCGGTCTACCTCATCTTTAGTCTATGGTGTGTGCACTTTGCTGTCGTGGCTATGCCACTGCGAGGAAGACTGATTAAACGCACCAATGCTCGACGTCTTTTAGAGAAGTACACACATC
Organism: Dryococelus australis; assembly: GCA_029891345.1. Classification (NCBI taxonomy): domain Eukaryota; kingdom Metazoa; phylum Arthropoda; class Insecta; order Phasmatodea; family Phasmatidae; genus Dryococelus; species Dryococelus australis. The sequence continues at coordinate 71,702,192 of CM057007.1, read as the reverse complement.
GTCCTCATAGCATACTCATACTGTTGAGCGTGGGGGTTATTACGGAATGGTGAGTCCCGATAAATATGACACCGGGTTGGATGTGTGTTTGCCTGGTGGATATCTGGCGAACTGTATCTACCCGAATGTGATGCGCCGACAGTGAAATCGGGTGGCGATAGTTTACTTTTCTGGATATGCTTTGGCTTTGCCATTGGTTTATAATCGATGGATCTATGAAGTGTAGCATGTATCAAGATGTTTGTGTAGCTGTGGCGATAGCCGTCTCGGCTAGATACTTCTCTCCTGTCGGAGCAAGGTCAGGCGAGTTGTCGCTGGATACGACCAGGCGAGACTGCTCAAAGCTCGACTTGAATCTAACAGAAAAACTTTGGGACAAGTTGGAGCAACATTTGCACGCCAAATACCCTTTTCTATCAGTCTCAGCGAACGAGTGTACTGCCTTGAAGAAATGATGGTAGTCTTGGTGTGCAGTTACGTCCATCTCTAAATTATTTTGCCTCAAATGCGTAGGTTAACAGCTAGCCGAGTGTGTAATCTGTGGCGGTGAGAGAGACCTCTATATCAATGGAAACATCTGTATACAAATTGCCTTCAGAACCGTAAAGAAAGATCAGTTATACGACAGTTCACATTTTTACTATGTTTATAGAATTTTATACTGAAAAGTATTACATTAGACTGGCACAACTGCTTTGAAAACAATTGTTTTATTTTTTTTTAATGCAGCTATTTAGAATTGCGAAGGGAAGTGCTAGCAATATAATTGTTAGGTATGTGCATAAATGTTATTCTGATATCAAAAAATTTGTATCTCAGAATTTGATTTATTCTATTTTTATGTGCCTGGCTGTGAAGAATATAAACACATGCATCGCCATAGTACTGGCTATTACACACTGGTTATGTGAGGGAAAAGTGTGTGGATTACCGTTAATCCAAAATAAAGCGTGCGAGATCAATAACTCAACCGTAACGTTGCTTGTATGACGTTTTCGGAAACACTTGTATGTAGGGGCCGCGGTGGCTGAGCGATTAGCACGCTCGCCTCCCACCAAGGCGAACCGGGCTCGATCCCCGGCCGGGTCACCGGACTTCCGCAAGCGGGAATCGTGCCGGACGATGCCGTTGGTCGGCGGGCCTTCTCGGGGATCTCCCGCTTCCCTCGCCCCCTCATTCCGGCGCTGCTCCATATTCACTTCAATCACCCTCGTCGGCTCTCAAGCTCTCGCTGTTAAGAGCCGCCCAAATCTCTTCACTCACTCTTGTATGTACATACATACATCAGACGTTAAAAAACTACAGTTGTGGTCAAATGGCTTAAGATGTAGGATGTGGACCAGAACAATCTAAATGATATCGACCACGACGACGATAACAATGATAACAACAATCGTGATAATGGCAATTGCGATAACAATGATGATAAATATAGTAGAAATTATGATAGCAATGAGGATGATATAAACAATTATTAAGTAATGATAATTTTTACTTTGATTCAGCAGTAGAGTCGTGGTAGCTAGAGTTTATTCGCAGTGGGAATATGAC